>OW386541.1:3600000-4058876 GCA_936435175.1 Glyphotaelius pellucidus
CATCAATTGTTTTTTCAATCTGATGAATCGAAACTACTTTTATGAATTAATAATTCTTTTCGATATTTTTTTAGAAGGTGTTTTGAGTCTGCACATCACTATTTCAGACCACCACACGAGCCTGTTAGCCTAGAATATAATATTTATATGCGCTCAGGCGTGCGGGCGTTTCCCACTCCCAATACAATATATAATATATTAAAATTTGATCTGTAAAGGGTGACCCAGTACCCAGTAGTTCAAATCTCAATTTGAATTAGTAACAACAAACCGTGAAATTTAAGCTGGCCATAAATCAGTACACCCTTGTTTTTTCCAGCGACCCTCCTTTGACCGTAAAACGGCGCCCGGTGCTTGCCAAACTGTTTTGTTCAGACATTCGAAATATTACCATTAAACCGGTTTCGGTTCTACCTGAACCTTCATCAAGGATGAATAAATATATATTTTTATTCATCCCTGATGAAGGTTCAGGTCGAACCGAAACCGGTTGGATAAGGAAATAATAAAGTGGAATTAAAACAAAGTTATATTATTGTCAGATAAGTTTTTAGATTTTCACGGCCAAAAGTATTTTCGTTATTTGTTTTTGGGGTGTGATGGCGTATTGCGCTACCTCCTTCTTTAGCCAACGTTTCGGAAAGCGTTACAGTGTCCATCATCAGGGCAGATGTTACATTACAATTACACATCTGCCCTGGTGATGGAGACTGTAACGCTGTTCGAAACATTGGCTAAAGAAGGAGGTAGCGCAACACGGCGTAACACCCCAAAAACAAATAACGATTATATTATTGTGTTTGTTATAATTATATATTCCCACAAAGCGTTTGCTACATGTGAAAATTTATTACCGTTAACATTGTTGAGCGTTGTGTGTCCTATTTTCAAATATTTTTATCTTTCATTTTCTACCTATCATTTTATAATTATATTCATCTCGATTCACATCTATCTAGGGACTCTTTTATATTCAATTTAATGTCTGTGTCGCATTTAATGCAATTTAATCTCAATATTCTACAAAAAAATTGTCTTTGTATCATTTTGTCTATGACTTTACTAGAAGCGAAAATGTTAAGTCATGAAAAATTTTGTTATCAATTTTATTCAAAAACTCGTTTTTTCCATTTCTAAAAGCCTTGCAGCCATCATCAAAATTTAACCTCAGTAATAAAAAAGTAAAACTAGGTGCCTAATACATTTCAAATCAAATCGATGACTTTTTTTTAGAAAAAATCATAAACTACATCCTATACCTATGTAATTTCGCGGTACAAGCGAGACAGACTTCAGATGTAGTCAATATTATAAATCTATTACATAAAGATGCTGTGAGCATTGCTAATGAACATAAAATTAACCCTTTCGCCACCCACATCGACCGTTTGACAAGCCTAACGCCGCTTCCGCGTAAGGTCGCGTCCCGCCAGTTTCCGAATGCACGTATAAATATCCTCGTGTACGAGTATCTGCTTCGGCGGGGGTCCCGAGAAATCCCAATTTAGATATTTAGATGAGTGAGCTACCGGAGGAGAGCGATACCCGCGCAATTTATTGCCATGCCGTATCAATTTTCCGCTAAATATTCCGGCCGAAACAATGGCGAGGGGCGCACGAGCGACGCGAAGGGGTTAACTCGATTGCCGACAAAAGTACAACAGTGCCAGTGGTTTTTTTTTGTTTCAAAAGTGTAAAAGTCGCTCCCAAATCGGACCAAATCGTTCAATCTTAACCACGAAACAGAAAATTTGTTTCACACTAAAAACCTGCGAAAGTTGAGCTCTGGTGTCATGAAATCTGAATCTTTGACGATTTTTTTTAAATTTCTATTTTACCTATCTATTTCAGATACAATCTGCATTTTTTTTTTTTTTTTTTATTAAGTTAAAAGAAATATAATATTTCGCATTCTTAACTTAAATACAGAGCATATTATGTAGTAGTTTTTAATTTTGTTCCAAAATCTTAAGTTTAAATAGTTTTTTTTTAAAGGTTTTTATATTCTTTTCCGTTTTTAGATTATCTGGAAGGAGATTATAAATGTGAACTCCCTCGTGGCCAATACTTCTCTTGCCACTTTCAATCTTGACTGTATTTGTGTACAATTTATTGTGTTGTCTAGTATAATGTTCGTGTACTTGTGATGTTTTTATAAATGTTGTGTTTGTGTGTATAAGTCCATTTTGTATTTTGTAGATTAAAAGACATATGTTATATTCGTACAATGTTCTTATTTTCAAAAGGTTCATTTCCTGGTATAGTTTTTTTGTGGGAGTGTCTGGGTTATAGTTGAAGAGTTTTGCGAACTTTCAAAATCATCTAAAATTAGGTTGAACACCATATTTTGTTCAAAGGATGATGAAAACCCTTTGCACATAATTCTAAGAAAGAGACGGTATGCAGGTTAAAAAACCCTTAAGTATAAAACTTTGAGTATATGAATTCGGGGAAGCCCCAGGAAAATGGGCAGGATGTACGAATGTAAATGTATGTTTTCCTAACGACAGATTTTTTGCGCCGTGGACGACGTTATACGCTGAGCGTTTCACGTCGAGCGTTTCCGCGAATTGGCGTGTCGGTATGGAACGTATTGCGCCGACGCGATAGACCCGACACCTCACGGAGAAATCTATTGCATTATGCGCTGCGTTTTTGCCCTCTCTTCGCCATTATTTATTGAATGGGAGTGCGTTTTCAGTGTACTGAGGGTTTCAAAATGTCACAAAATACTGCCAACAGTGAGGTTTTCTGCCGACGAGGACGAACCATCAGTTGAGTTTCTACAGAATCACACGATACTCTATGATTTGAAAGATCCATGAAAAAACTACCATGAAGAAAGACCTGATCTTCCTGATAATCATCCATAATTTCTTTAAGTAACATTGTGACAATCTTCCTCTTCCTGCAGATAGTCTATTTTGTGAAACTGACGCGCTGTTGGTATACTGACTGAATTCTCTAGGAAAATACTTTCACGCCGTGTATTATATTTCACGTTCCTGGGGACGTAATAAAGCGAATTCGGTTCATGCTTCCCAAAAAAACTGTCGCTAGGAAAACATACCTTAAGGCAATCCAATAGTTCAGGAAAAAATTGAAATCGGAATTCACGCCATTTTATGGGAGGAGTTTAAAATTACTTGAGAAAAAGCTTTTGGAAAGGTTGGAAAATGTATTTGAGAATTTTTTATCACAGGTTGATTTCGTTAAGGCCCGAAAAAAATATTAACTCCTTTTTTACGTATTGTTTAATATTTTAAATTTAAAATTGATTTCACGGAACCAAGCGACGCAGACCTACACGTCTATTCCTCGCTCCGGCCTAGGGAGGACTAACAAAAAATGGGTGGAGTTAGTAGTTCTTTGGTGGACGGCATATTGTGAAATAACAACGTGAAAATGTATATTTTATTTTATTTTGTGAAGTTCTGGCGTAAATATATATTTTTTTACGATTATCATAGAAGAAACTGAATTTGCCACATTATACAATAAAACTATTTCCGAAAAGGGGTTTGTGTAGGAGAGTTTTCACTTGAAAGTATTTTTTATAGACCTAATACTTTATTTTTTTCTAGGCTTATTAAAAGACTTATTAAAAAAATAACCGATATTTTTAATGGTTAAGATTTGTTCTACACGCTGTATTTAATTGAAGCATCTAAATACTTCTAAGCGTTCAAATTTTCAAAACAAAAACATATGATTTTGTATGATTTTGCATTATTTACTATGTCTTCATCTTAAATGCCAAGACTAGTGCGGCTGTGTTCCGTGAAGCAAAATGCATCATTATTCGTGCATTCCTACCTAGTGACTGATGCCAAATTTTAAAAACAGAGGTTCGATAAAACATAAGTAACCATTTAACTAACCATCGCACTACTTCCCGCAAGGGTAAACAGAGAGATTGTAGCGCCACACAATGCTTCTCATTCTCTTCCCCGAAGACTTCCATTACATTTCATTTACTTACTTACATATTGTCTATTTGTGTAAAAATATTACACCTATTGTCTTTTTCTATTTGTATAAAGATACATCAAATGTATTTCACGAAAACAAAAATTAAATTTACTTACGGATACGCCAAAAAAGACTTTAACATAAAAGTGATAAATGAAATCGAACACAGGAGGATTCTTGTAAGGAAATTAACCCATTTCCCGACATCCGATCAAGATGAAACTCGGCAGAAAGACTCACTGTCAAAGACTTGTACTCTCCATAATACTCTACCCTACATAATACTCTATACGAGAGAATGTACTCGACCGACTTTTGGATTTTCACACAATCAATCAAACAATTACGCATTTCTCTTAAATTTGATGACGTTACAACACTACACGAAATGAATCTCGAAATGGTCGAAATGTTCTTATCCAATCGTCATTTTGCTTAGTTGGTAGCACTGTTGATTCTAGTTCCTGGGTAGAAAGGTTCAATCCTTAGTCAAACCAAAATTAATTTTTTTTTTTTTGTAAGTTTTAGAAGAAATTTATTAGAAAAAATATATGATTTCTTTACATTAGCTCCACACAGCGGGCCCAAAGAAAAATAATTTCACTCACGGCCCATGCCGTTGTTGGGGATGCTGTGTGAAGGGTACGTTTAAGGAAAGGAAGGAGAGGAAGTTCTGGGAAGGAAAAAGGTAAGAGGGATGGTTAGGAATCTAGGGTTCAGTGTGTTCAGGTCATCCGCCACCAGATCCAGACAAAACTCACCCCATGAACCCGGGCACCCCTCCTAAGTCACCAGACGGAGCGAACCACTTGGGGTAAGATATGGCATAAGTGTTGGCTATCCAATAAATGGTTCCCGGGGCGGCGGTGTACAGTACCTACATGTAGTATTGTGAACACTGCTCATCTGGATTCATGTAGACCTTTGTTTAAAAATCTGAAAATTCTGACAGTCACAGACATATATATAATGGAGTTGTGCATGTTAGTGCGATCATCTCCGGTCAAGTTCCCACAAAAAAATTCAACACATAATTACGCTACAAGGTTCACAGAAAACTTATTAATACCAAAATCAGACAATACAATGTTCCAAAAAGGACCACATTACATGGCCATTAAAGTGTATAACAACCTTCCACAAAACATTAAACAAACACAAGATACACTCAAATTCAAATCATCACTAAAAACATTTCTTCTAAACAAATGTCATTATACTCTTAATGAATACCTTATGTAAAATAGCTATGTTTAATATTTATTTTTAGTTTTTATTTTCTCATATGTTATTGTAAACATGTAATTGTTTGGTTTATAATGTTTGTATGTAAGAAATAGAATTCGTCTATAAGCTACACGTTTTGTACTTGTGTTTTTTTGGTGCAATAAATGGTTTTTTGAATTTGAATTTGAATTTGAATTTGAAAAAAAAAACTTTTTTTATTCGTTTTCGTACTAGTTCAGCATTCAAAACATTTGATAAAAACAAATTCTTCTTCAGAATACGAAAGAAGGACGGATTGTTTCAAAAAATTTGATGAATTCATCAAATATTTGAAGTTAATTTTGACGTTCTGTGGAGGTTCTATTCAAGTTCTGTTTTTATATCATTATAGGCTAGTTGCTGCACGAAACTGAAATAATCACAGAACTTGAATAGAACTTACACAGAACGTGAAAATTAACTTCAAATATTTGATGAATTCATCAAATATTTGAAGTTAATTTTCATAATAATATGAATTCATGAATTTGATGGATTCATCAAATATTTGAAGTTGATTTTCACGTTCTGTGTAAGTTCTTTTCAAGTTCTGTTATTAAATAGTTATAGGACAGTTGCTTCATAATACTGAAATAATCACAGAACTTGAATAGAACTTACACAAAACGTGAAAATTAACTTCAAATATTTGATGAATCCATCAATTGTTTTGAAACAACCCGTCCTAAATGAGAGACAAAACCAATTATTAATAATTACTAGCTTTTGTAATAATATTTTTCAAACTTGAGATACACCGCTGTGTTGTAACCAAAAATGTATGCGCTGGAAGTTATCGTTTTTAATATAGACGCAAATAATTTCAATACTTTATTAAGCCATAAATTTTAATTGCCGATTCCGTGTGATTGTTGTACACGGTAACTATCTGCACCTCTACAGGAGTCCCAAGTCTCACCTGTCGCTCGTTGTACAATTATACTGCATACCTGCCTCTTAAACGTACTTTCATCATTGTGATTAACGGGGTTTGATATAGGAAGCAAGTGCAGCTCGTTTCTGTATAAATTAAAAGACTAACTATTTTATTTATTTAATATGCTTAGGTGCATAATGTTTAAATTTTTAATGTTTTGAATGTACGTAGTTCTTTGGAGTACGCCTCTCAAATCTGGAATCCAAAGTATATTTCTCACTTAGAAAGGATTGAAAAAGTGCCAAACCGATTTCTACGATACGTTGATTTTCGGAACTATCGTCCTCATCTGAGCCACGAAGAGTCAGCTGCGTTCTTCAAGATGTCATCATTGGAAAGTCGAAGAAATTCGGCAGACATACTATTTTTACAAAAAAAAGCTACCTCTAAGATAGATTGCCCGGAATTACTTGAAAGGATTCAATTAAGAGTGCCCATCAGACAAACCAGATAAAACCACACATTAAACACATTCATTCAGCGCGCTTCACATACCTTTAACAATTTATACAGTGAATTTGACATATTTAACACAGTACCTAACATTTTCAAACCTAAAATGAATAAATAACATTTACACTAACACACTACTTTTTACACAGAATAGATCCATCCCTTCCCCCCCCCCCCCCTCCCACCATACCATTCGCATAGCTTTTTAAACTGTTTCTCCATTTTATTCACTAAATAATTTATTAAACGTCACTGAAAACCTATTATTGGTTAAAAATTAACACTTATTTTGTCATATACTATAAACAATTGTAAAACTGTTGGTTTTCCGAATAAAATAAAATAAAATAAATACTAATTTAATGGATTTTTACCCTCAACGCTGATTAGTTTTGACACCGCGTAAGTCAATTAGGGAGGCGCCGCCTAAGAACCATTTTTGGATACCCAACACTCCTGCCATGGGGCACCCCATTAGGAGGTTTAATAAAATATTTAAAAAAATCTCAAAAACTTGTCTCCTACAGCTGATCTTTAATACGTTAATTCTGTCACGTGGGTTGACCCGAAATAGGTATACGCGCAGCTCGTGTTTGTCACCCCCGATGGGCGCTTTAGGACTCCTTCCCCCTTGCTACATTTTCCCCTCTGTGATCCAAAGCGAAATCATTCATAGTAAAAAAAAATCCTCACTTTAGGTGGAAAAACAGAGTGGTAAAAGTTAGGTTAAAAAGAAGAACAACCCGTGTATAAAAATGAAAATTATTTTTTTCTTACGAAAAACTTATGATTTATTTTCTATGCTTCCATTATCCATACTAACATTATAACTGCTCGAGTTTGTTTATGACCTTTTCACCCATAACACAATATAAAGACTTTAATAATGCTTTCACCAATATAAAGCTAAATTACATGCGCAGACTACAGGTTGTATATGATGGTAAGATCTGGCGTTATGAAATTATAAATATTAATATATTATATTTGTTATACGTTTTCTGTCGCTAACAAAAGCGAGTTTTTGCTAACGTCAGAAAAAATCTTTTCCATGGAAACAATGTTGATATATTTTTGGCTCTATGCTGGTAGGCACTCAGTCTACTGGTCAGCTACTACTGCAGAAAATTTAAATATTAGAATTCGTTTTTTTTTTGGACAAGCTTGAAATAAATGTCAGATTTGAGTTCCTGTATTAAAAATATAATCCGTAACGATTATAAAGACTGAAGGATAAATAGAGTATTTTTTTAATATATTAACGAACTTCCAAATATTTAAATAAAAATAAACATCCGAAATGTTTGTAAGCGCATAAATTCCGAACGAATGAACAAAATTGGATAAGTAATTCTTTTTTTCAGCATTATGAGCTATAGCATTATGAAATTTAGGTGGTAGGCGAGATGTTTGAAAACTGAATGTAAGGGAATGAATATATGGAATGCGGGAGGGGATGAGGGTGGGGTGGGGGGGGAGATAATTGACAAATGCAAGCGCTACAGTAATTTCCCGTAATACCATGCGAGCGAAGCCGCGGGGAAAAGCTAGTATTGTAAAATTATGAATAGTGTATTTCAACTTATCGGGAAACACGCCAAAACACGGTTGACATTTGTTACACGAGAACAGGTCACTTCTACGACTCGTTCTTGAGTTCAACAGATCGGCTGTGGAATGATTTGCGGGCCAGGGTTTCCTCCCTCCTTCTTTATAGTTTTCTCCAAGATCTTCGTTCACTTCTTCCTCTCCTCAAAAAAACCCTCCACGCAGCATCTCTAAAGATGACGTAGGTCCTGAGAGAAATTATTGTTTAAATGTTTCATGATTTTAGAGTCAATTTGTGCAATTATTTGTGAGTAAATGAAAAACAATAAAAAATAATTTTACTATATTTATCATAAAAATGCATTCTTTGGGTAGTAATTTAAATACATAAACGAAAATTTTATTTCACCGTTAATAGGTAATTTGTATTTTAACTTTACACCCATCAAAATGAGTTTTTTAATAATTTTTTTATCTTTTATTTTATATTTCATTATATTTCTATGATAAATATAGTAAAATTAATTTTTTATTGTTTTTCATTTACTCACAAATAATTGCCCAAGTTGCCTCTAAAATCATGAAACACTAAAATCTCACTTAAAGCAAAAATAAATAAAGTAGCTCACATCCGTACTAGATAATTTTTGATTACAAAAATAATTTTTCAGTTTGGTTGGATTTTGATATTAAATCTTTGATTTTAAATCCAAATTTAAGATTCGTATGAAACTGGCCAAAATGGGCCGCGCATACGTTCCTAAGAACCATCGAAGTTCTTTCGAATCGACTGAATAAAAAAAATCATAACTTCATTTAGTATTCGAGATATACGCAATAAAAAGAGTTAACTCGCGATTAAAACTTCAACTCGGTAGAAGTGTTTTAATTGGTGACATATTAATGCGTATTGATCTGTATCGATTGCATATTAATTAACGATTCACTGTTGATGATAATGTTCACGGGGTTATATCTTATTTTATTGATCAAGTTCTCTTCACCATAATGATCTCTTTCATAATAAAACTCTAATTTGTTCTTATCTAAAGTATTATTTTTAATTTCTTTTCCATTAAATGTATATAAGTAAATATACTATATACATATACACACACATAGCGCATGCTGAGAGTTAAATCATGGTAAGCAAACATATGCGCTTTTATTTTATTTTATTTAATTGAATGAAGACATTATGAGCGAAACTCAATCGAAAATCTGGAAACAGAAAAATCAGAAAAAGATATTGGCACCTCTGGGACTCGAACCCAGGACCTCCCTACTTTCCGGGTTGGGGCTCTTATCCACTGAGCTAAGGTGTCGATATCCAATTCGGTCACTTTTAACTGTACCATACTTCGACTAAGAACCACCCATATTATCTTCATTTTTCTTAACGCATATTTTTATTGGCTGCCATCTTTATGAATGATTGCAAGATTCAACTCGAACTAAATGCAATCTAGATGGTGTCTGGATAAATTATTATCCATTTTATTTAATGTGCGACATCTATTGACTCTTCTGCAAGTCTGGGATGAATATTATTATCTATTATTTTAACTTTATGAGTAAAACCTCAAACTGTAATATTTAATTGAATGAAGACATTATGAGCGAAACTCAATCGAAAATCTGGAAACAGAAAAATCAGAAAAAGATATTGGCACCTCTGGGACTCGAACCCAGGACCTCCCTACTTTCCGGAACCGGAAAGTAGGGAGGTCCTGGGTTCGAGTCCCAGAGGTGCCAATATCTTTTTCTGATTTTTCTGTTTCCAGATTTTCGATTGAGTTTCGCTCATAATGTCTTCATTCAATTAAATATTACAGTTTGAGGTTTTACTCATAAAGTTAAAATAATAGATAATAATATTTTATTTTATTCGGTGGAATCGTGAATAAAATACTTTTAATTCTTAGTTTCAACGTATTGATTGAGCAGCTGTGCAATGGGGATTGTCACATTACAAAAATAAAATAGTTTGAAGATGTCTGTAACCAGGTGAAACCGGTCCACCATCAAGAAAATATGTTTAATATTTTTGGTTTAAAATCTGTTCCATCCAACACCTCTGCCATAGGTCACCCCAAGTGGTTCGCTACTTTTGGTGATTTAGCAGGGGTGCCCGGGTTCATGGGGTGAGGTTTGTCTAAGTCTTGGAAGCGGATGACCAGGACACATTAAACCCCAGATTCCAACCCATCCCTTAAAACTTTTTCCTTCCCAGAACTCTCCTCTCCTTCCTTTCCTTAAAAAAACCCCCACACAGCATATCCAAAGATGACAAAGGCCCTGATGGAAATTATTTTCCTCAGGGCTGCCTGTGTGGAACTCATGTAAAAAAAATCCGATAAACAGTAGGTACCAATTTAACTATGAAAAAACAATATCCTACTATCATATTATTATTATATTTTTGAAGTGACTTCTTAAAGACTTCTTTAGCACAATTGTGAGTTGAAACTCAATTAAACGGGATATAGCGACGCTAAAAAAGACAAACACATACATCAGTAGGATTTAGCTTGCCAGAATATGAGATAGTATAATCGGTCTTCTCTTTATGCGGTGCTCCGTAGCCTCCCCACTCTTGTCTATTTTTGTTTTTTTAAGGTTTCTCTACCACGTGTAAATTGCACACTTTGATTTTTTTATTATTGTATTCTATTTAAGCAACGTTTGTACATGATCATGACGTCATAAATGTTATAAGTTACGTATTTAAAGCATAGATAATTTGTTAGTGTAAAGCATAATATAGACTAGACATAATATAACGTAGTCCAGTCAATGTACGAGTAGCACAAAAATGGCAATGCCTTGCAAAAGGTAGGGTGGTTTCAAATTTTTGATATTTCGTTTGGATTGCCACAGTGATGTTAAAAAAAAGTTTTCGACATTGGCAAACACCCGCACCCGGCGTTACCCGGCAAAAGAGCAAAATCTAGGGACTTGTTTTTTTTATTTTAAAAAAACAAACGACTGTTGAAAAAATTTTTCAAACATTTTTGAGAGCAGAGTAAATTTGAGATATATACGCATGACGGTTCCCGAGATACAACTTAAAAAAGTATCTAATTTTTTTTTATCAAAGTCTTAGAATTACGTTAAATGTCTCCTAAACATTAAAATCACATCTCACCTCAGTTCTCTCAGCCAATTTTGACGATAGTTTTGAATATTTTCATTACTATTATTTTTTCATTTCATTATTTGGTAGAGGATCATTTAGTTTTACAGCATAAAATTTAAAAATATTTCTCTTCAAAAGATATATTCAAATTGGGAATAACCAGTATACTTTGGATAGACGCTTTTAATCGCTATCAAAGTTGTTGTGTAATTTTTCAATACATTTTAAAAACCTACAAATATTTTGCAATGACAAATAAAAATAGATAAATGAATAGATAAAAAAACATATATTTTTTTTGTAATTATTTTTATATCTACGTGTGTAAGGAAAGTGAAATAACTTTTTTTTTAGATTTTTAATTTTTTAATTTTATTTTTTTATATGAATAACCCACAAAAGTCCCAACTGCTTCCATCTGGAGCCAGTGAGATTATGGCATTACCAATTGGGGTATGTTGTGAGGTTAAAGGTGGTAGGGAGTGGAAGGAAATGGGGAAGTGGAAGGTGGGGAAGTACCTAGCTACTCAGATCTGGTCACCAAACACGGCTAAATTCATTTCAAGCAACGTTTCAGTTTTGAATGGTGGTCTTACACCAGGGCGATACTAAGAGTATCTTTCAGTCTGGAACGTGCCGCAAATATACTATATATTATTTTAAATGAATTAATTGTGAAATTCCACAAATCAAACAAATAAAATTTATTTGCCACGCCGGGGTTCGATCCCGCGACCTTCGGATTGTGAGTCAAGAGCCTTACCGCTAAACCACGCCGACCGTCTAGCGTTAAGACTCTAGCGATTATGGAAAAAGGCAAACTCAGTATGCAGTGTCTATTCGTTATTGGTAAGAGGTGTTTAAAAAAACGTATTAAAATGAATGTCAATAAATCGATACATGTTTAATCGATCCATTCCGTCGATCATTAGTCGATTATATCAGGGGATATGAAGAATAAAAGAACAGAAGAAGTGTTCACAATAATAATAAAAGTGATGTGATTTTCTCACACAGGGTCACGCCTCGCCTCGCTGTCTGACACGCCTAAAGGCTGAGAGCCGAAAGCAACCAGAGAACAAATAAAAAATGCATTCAAAATCAAGGTGTGAGATTCAAGACAATTCAGATGAACTGTGTCTGGTTATTCGGGAGTGCGTTTTGCCTGATTTTTCGCGTGTTCTTTGGCGGTCGGTTAGGACTTAACAGCGGCAATCAGCGGCAGAAAACAAAAAGGTTCTTGAGATGAAACGGCCCCGCGGCCCCCGGTCCACTAATAGGCAATAAATAAGGGCGGGCGCGGGAGGGCGGGGGTGGCGGGAGGGCGGGGGGCCGGGGATGGGCGGGAATCGAACGGCGGGAATCGGCCCGGCACCGAACCCCGCAATCGGAGATATGGCCCACTCGTGATCGGCGTCTGATGTCGTGAAAGGTATCGTTTAATCTAATTGCCTTCGAAATAATGTATAAATTTTACCAATATCGCCTGGTGACTGTTGTGGCTTTCGGTTATGGGATTTCTTGGTGTTTAACCTTTTGCTTTTATTGCAAATACATCACATCTTCTTCTTCGATTGCCACCTTTCGCATCGGTACTTTGATTTTATGTTTTCTTCCGACTTTACCGAATATTGGTATTATTTCATTATTCAATTAAAAACAGTAAATAGTTTTACTAAACGCCTCTTACAGGCACTTAGTTATTGAAAGTTAGTGAAAAAAGTTAGTAAGTAGTTACTACTGGTTGAAGAATTAATTTGGATAAGTAGATAATTAATTTGATAAGTATTGCAAACTATATCGCTATTAGTGTCATTTTAGAAAGAAAATCCATCAATTGCAGATAGAATGACATGGTATAGGTACTGACGCACTTGTTGGAAATATTAAATTGAGTGAATAAATTACATTCGTGCATATAAAAAGTTAGAGAATATTATCCATTCAGTGCGTTCACGTGATTAGCCCTGAAAGATTTCCCCTGTATCCGTTGTATACAGACCACCAATCAGAATTGCTATGTATATCACTGAAAATTTTTGGATGCCTAGGAAATGTGTAAAATAGTGGATCTAAATTAAATAACCTACTCCCTACTTTCACACATCAAAAACAGTTATTTTTAGTGTAAAATGAGGAGCCCTATTTTATAATGTTTTTTTAAACATTTTTGATTATAATTTGTTCTCTGTAGTTACAACGTTATAACTAAGTAGCTTTAAAAAAATTGGTTGTCTGTAAAGTCGGTTTGCGGACGATAATTTTACTGGATAACGTCATATAATAACGATGTAGTGGAAGAGAGATAGATGCCAAACGCTTAAGCCGAACACTTGTTCCGCGCTCTCGTTTGCACGCTCGGCTTGGAACTTGACAATGAGTCATGCTTTTTCGTGAATGCAGCCGGCGTTCATCGATTTATAAGACTAACATCTGCTTATCGCAACTCCAAGCTTTGTCTAAATTTTATTATATGTTTTATAAATTTTGAATTAAAACGGTGCCACATAATAAATTTGATGTATTTGAAGCAAATATTTACTTTTCTAAAAGGACTTGATAATAATTTTATTTTTTTTATTTTTCCATAATTTTTTTACAATATAATAATATTATTACACATGATATTTCATAAACTCTACCATAGTCAAACAGATACCAAGTGCACTCCAAACAAACAAAGAACGTTCTTTCCCGTTTGAAATTTTGGGAGTGCACTTGGTATCTGTTTGACTATAGTAAGTGCTTAGAAGAGGACCACACCAAGTACCATTCATAAAATTATCTTTCAGAATCTGAAAAACCTAACAATAAAATCGTATTTGTGAATTTATTACACTTTCTACAATATTAAAAACATCGCTCATCAAAATATCATGGATATTCCAGAGCAGTAACAACTGAATATTTTACTCCCGTTAAAATTAATTCAATCTCTTATTTCCAATCTTCACGTAGATTAATGTATAATAAATAATGAATTGTGTTCAGCGATTACGTTATTTAGGAACGTTCGCTTTTGTACCCAACAGAGCTTAACGTTTTAATTTATGACTTTCTGATACAATTATCTATTTCATAATGAAATAACTCCATTCATTAAAAAAATATTGCGTCAATTTGTTATTAATCAAAACGCCGAAATATAACAAAATGTTTTAATTTAATTTATGGCTTGTGCCTCTAATAGCATTAAAATAATTTAGAACTTCTTTTTGTCCTTCATTTTGTTGATGATACACGAAATAGTTATTTTTTTATAAATATTTCTCATGGTGAACTACATCATATCATTGTAATTTGATCGTCCAGTTGATTAGTGAGACATTTCCAAATGCTAAGTTTTGAGATATTAAGGAAAACAGCATTCGAATGCTAATCATAAATCTTTATTAAAATTTTTATTTATAAATCCATACTAATATTATAAATGCGAAACTGCTCGAGTTTGTTTATGACCTTTTCACGCATAACACAATATAAAGACTTTAATAATTCTTTCACCAATATAAAGCTAAATTATTTGCGCAGACTACAGGTTGTATATGATGGTAAGCTCTGGCGTTATGAAATTATAAATATGAATATATTATATTTGTTTTACGTTTTCTGTCGCTAACAAAAGCGAGTTTTTGCTAACGTCAGAAAAAAATCTTTTCCATGGAAATAATGTTGATATATTTTTGGGCTCTATGCTGGTAGGTACTCAGTCTACTGGTCAGCTACTACTACAGAAAATTCAAATATTAGAATTCGTTTTTTTTTTGGACAAGCTTGGAATAAATGTCAGATGAGAGTTCCTATATTAAAAATATAATTCGTAACGATTATAAAGAATGAATGATAAAAATGATGAGTATTTTTTATTATATTAACGAACTTCCAAATATTTAAATAAAAATAAACATCCGAAATGTTTGTAAGCGCATAAATTCCGAACGAATGAACAAAATTGGATAAGTAATTCTTTTTTTCTTTGAGCTATAGCATTGTGAAATTTAGGTGGTAGGCGAGATGTTTGAAAACTGTATGTAAGGGAATGAATATATGGAATGCGGGAGGGGATGGGGGTGGGTTGGGGGGGAGATAATTGATAAGTGCTAGCGCTACAGTAATTTCCCGTAATACCATGCGAGCGAAGCCGCGGGGAAAAGCTAGTATGCTATAAAATAACACTGAGAGGTATAAAAGTCCGGTAAATTAATATAACGTTGAAATTTCCTAGTAATAACCCATAAAACATCAATTTTGTGTTTAATTCACTACAGGTGAAGGAGGGAGGTTTTGTGCATAGATTTATTTACAGGGTACGGCAGCATAACTTCCTTTTTTCAAAACTTAATAAAACCCATTGTAGTGAATCACATTTCTTTATTTGTTTTCTATAGTCTAGGCACATACCAAAAGTTTTGTTTTACTAAGTTTTTGAAGATCAAATCGGCTAGGTGACGTCCCCCATTCTCCATACACTGAATAAACCGATTTCTGACGTTTGTCATGACTCTTGCCAGCATATCAGGCGTTATCCTGGCAAT
This sequence comes from Glyphotaelius pellucidus, assembly GCA_936435175.1. Classification (NCBI taxonomy): domain Eukaryota; kingdom Metazoa; phylum Arthropoda; class Insecta; order Trichoptera; family Limnephilidae; genus Glyphotaelius; species Glyphotaelius pellucidus. The sequence goes on from OW386541.1 coordinate 3,615,851, forward strand.
TTCTTCCTGGATGTTGGCCTTCAAATCTTGTAGGATCCTTGGACGGTTCACATAAACATGGGATTTCAAAAAACCTTATAGAAAAAATCACAAGGGGACAAATCGGGAGAGCGGGCCGGTCACTCCAAATCGCTCCTAATTGAGATGAGGCGCTCTGGAAACAAAACATTATCACAGAACATCTGTTCGAAAAGTAGACCTCAACGGCAAACACACGCTCCTCACTGTTTCAACGCATGATGGCGACTTAACTGTGTCGGGACAAAACTTTATAGTTCCGCCTCTCGAACGAGATCATTGGCGCTCCACTACGACATCGACCGACTGAATGGCGCGCATTTTAAAAAAGGAAGTTATGCTGCCACACCCTGTAATTGATTTGGTGATATCTGCGAGTAATCTGAGAATTGTACCAGATAGAGGGTACGCTTTTACATATAACTGCACCTTCTAATTTTAGGAGATATCTGACTAGTCAACTCGACGATCGAATTATTTGATGTCAAAATACGCTTCCTAGTATTGTCTTAGAGACCCTGTTCGAACTCTTGCAAATAATTTTGAGATCTCATGCCAAATTTTCTTCAATTTAAGATTTTATTTCTAATTTGAACACCACTCCCAGCTGCTGGCGATTGTCGGAGCCTGTGCGACTATGGCATCCCCAATTGGGATATTTTTGCGGATGAACACAAATGTCGAAATGGTTTTTGATAAATAAATGTTAAACGATGAAAATTCTTATTTTGACAATTAAGCAATTTTTATTCAATTCTTTTTTTGAGCATTACCTCAACTTTATCTATAAAAAAATACAAAGTCAAAAGTCATCTTACTGCGGGGAAGTAGGAAATAAAATGTGTAGCGAAAGCTGTTTGAAGTTCCCCATCATTCACGCTCTTAATTATCAGCCATTATCATTACAATAAGGACGATTTCTGCACTAGGTTTTTTTCACATGTAAGGGCTTTAATGGCCGGTGTAAAACATAAAAGCATAAAAATGTTAATGCCATTAGACACAGATAATTAAATGTTTTAATTAATACGCCTTTGTGTGACTGTGGGGCGGGGATTATATGCATTAAAAGGACACAGCAGAATTATACGTACAGCATGAGGATAATAATGAGGACGCCGATCTATACGTTTGTAGTTTGATGCCATTGACTAAATAAGGCCACACTGTTTAAAAAATATATAAACTATTCGTCAAATTATAAACTTAATTTTCAAGCTCTGTGACAAGGTCTATTCAAGTGCTGTTATTAAATCATAATGAGCCCTGATGCTGGACACTGAAACGCTGTCCGAAACGTTGGCTAAAGAAGGAGGTAGCGCAACACGGCATAACACCCTAAAAACAAATAACGAAATACTTTTGGCCGTGAAAATCCAAAATCGTACCACATTATGGGTCAGTTAATACACACTTAAAAAATGTGAATTCCTCACAAGAGTCTGCAGATAGTGAATAGAGGAAGGAGATGAGGAAGAAAAAGGTGGGATCTAGCTATTCAGATCTGGTCACCAAACACGGCTAAAGCCATTTCAACCAGAGTTTTTATTCTAAATGGTGGTCTTACATCAGGCGATATTGAGAGTATCTTCCACTGTGGAATATGCCACAAATATGCCATTAAATATTTTAAATTAATTGAATTAATTTCAATTAATTAATTGAATTAACACAAATTCATCAAATAAATTTTATTTGCGCACGCCGGGATTCGATCCCGCGACAGATTGCAATTCAAGGGCATTTGCGTCGACCACGGAGAACGTCAAACATTACTGAAATAATAACAGAACTTCAAAAATATCTTTGGTTCTTATAGATAGAACAACACAGCTGTAAGAAAAAAACACCTATATAAGTTGTTCACAAATTTACCATAATTGTTAAATCCAATTTTTTTTGGAAATCTTGCGATTTCCGGTGGTAATATTATTTGCAAGGCTTAGTGTAGGTATAATGTTAATATTATATAATAATTGTTTTACCAGAAAAGCTTGTAAGCACTTAAAATAATTTAAAGAACACAAAAAAATTTTTAAAGGTAGGCGAGAATAAGATATATCCATCACTGGATGAAAAAAGGTTACATGTATTTTCCGTATACAATTAAAACATTTGAAGGTTGGTGAATCTTATGGTATCATATTTACTTGGTTATATATACCTAGGTACTACGTCCTAACACGTATTTCCTTAGATTTTGAAAAATTCTGTTTTACTAAAAGTTTTTGCCACAAAGTAAGAGTCCTTAAAAATTCTTTTTCCTTTGCTATAAGCTCGTTAGCGAAGAGCGGCTCCGACACCTTCGGAAGGGCGAGCTTTTTATATGAAGCCTATTATTAATATTTACAACTCTCCAGTTATGCCTAAAGTTTACTGCATATTTTGACAAACGGCCATAAATGATATAACTTGTATTTTAATTTTGTAGAATAATTATCAGGTTCCCTAATGGAGGTGAATGATAAACAAAAAAATTGGATTGTTTCGTAGTTTGAATGAATTTAAAGAACAACCCTCAATCGAAGAACAAAGGTTTTTTATGTAAGTTTTTACAACCTGTGTACCACCATTATTGTTGTGGTCCTATGTTATGCATAATAAAAAAAGTATTCCCATTCCAGCATGGTTATCTAAGTTATTATGTTTATTTGTAATGCACCTCCATAGGAACTAGTACCAATCAATGTAAATTAAATTGTACAGCGCCTTTGAGGTGATTTTCTACCAAAAATTGCGCTTTAGAAATGATCCAAATATTATTTTTATTTTATTGACTGAGCCTAGCGAAGTCCTGTTTTAACTCAACCATTTGGCATTTCATATAGGTAGCTATTCTGGGTCTAGGTCTAATATGAACTATTTAGAAACACCTTTTTAACGACGACTTATTATTGCACTGATTTTGTTGTAAAGAAATAAACTAATTCGTTAATTTTTCTTACGACGGCCTGCACCGTTCAATAAATTATTCCTCTGTAGCCCGGCTACACATAACTAACAAACCATCACGCCATCTCACCATCTCACCGAAGGGTTAGACAGTGGGATAGACCATCACACAACTCTGGGTAGACACTTCTTTCTTTGTTCACATTCATAATTGTCTCATACATAATCTTCAGTTCTTGATATGATCCGACTCAAGAATTTGATTAACTTGATCATGCCGTGACTTCCTCGGGCGTCTCCGACTTCTTCCACCATTCACTTTTCCTTTATAATATATGATACAGAGCTTTCTTTGTGCATCCGTTTTACATGTCCAAAACGCCTATCCGTTTACACTTACTTAATCTTATCCATTACTCTTACATTAGCTTTCATTCTACCCAGAATTAACATTTAAAATGGTCATACACCACGTTCATTTTACTACACAAGTGCTTCAGAATTCTCAATTCTAGAGCTTACGTTTGCAATGATCGATTCGATTGAATCGAGGTTTCGTAAATTGTCGAAGGAAGTCGTGCTAAGGCAAAAATACCGGAATTTATTTCACCATCTTATTAAAAATACACGGAGTGTAACAGCGCGTACCCGAAGGATATTTACCCATTGATTCTTGAGGATGTTTGTAGTAAAAAAAAAGAAAATTTCATTCTGCTGTCCGATGATATTTTTTTCTATTAGAAAAAAAAACTCAATCACACGTCGCCATTGATCACATTCCTACACGTCGCAACGGGATCATTTGATTTGCGCGTTGTTTCGTACGTCACCGTGCTGATAGAACATGACGGAGTGCTTATCTTATTGTCTGCTAGTCTGTCCGACAACTCAGTAGCGACGTTTGATGAAAAAAAAAATCAAAGTGTGCAACTCAACGCGATAGAAGTGAAACTAGAAAGTCGCTAGATGTCGCTTTCTTCTATTTTGCCTATTTATTTTAAAGTGGTTTGATAATTGGATATTCATTTCGCAAAAATATAAAAGTTTATTTTTTTTGGATTTCGTAGGATTCGAACCTCCGTTCACTGGGTGTCTCTCTGGAGGCTCGTGCATTTACCGCATTATATTAGAACCGACGATCAGTCAAATAATAAATTTTAGTGAAGCAATTCCGTTCCATCCGAATTTAAAATCACTAAAGGGGCTAAAGAAGTTTCGTTTAAAAAATTGTATCGTTTTTTAATTGAAAAAAATCGGACAGCAAAATGACGTCTACATTTTTTATTCCAAATATGCTCAGGAATCGCTGGTTAAAATACTTCGGTTACGTGCTGTTACACCTTCTGTTCACTAAGAGCTTGAAGCAAATTAAATATTGAGTTCCTACACGTTATAAAACTAGTTGAGGAACGTTTTTTTTTATTTCTCTAGCACCAACAATACATGTAATAATTAATCATATTTCAGTTTAGCCGTAAATTAAAGAATGACCAGCAATCCGTCTCGGTGGCGAAGTAAACCCAAAAAGTTACACAGAAGTGACCTTACGTCGGCTCTACACTGTAATTACCTCCACGCTTATTTATGGCATCGGGTTTCTACCTCTATTTGGGGCAATTTGTAATTTGAGGTATTTTATTGGTGTTGCTTTTCTCACTTTTCCTTAAAAAATGCTTTAAAATACATTTAATGTAATAATACGGGCGTGATCAAGATAAATGTGCACAGTATATACAGTATCAAGGTACAAGCACTTATTATGTTCAATTCATGGAAGGAGTACACAATGTTAAGAACAGGTAATGGGTATTATGTTATCATCAGAACTTCAAGTGTTTTCGTAGCATCTGAAGAGAATCAGAGATTCGTGGAGATTAACGTAAATATGTATTGTATTGCCTTGTAAGTATTTCTTTTTACATGATCTCCGCACAGGAGGCCCTGAGGAAAATAATTTCCCTCAGGGCCTATGTCATCTTTGGGGATGCTGTGTGGAGGGTTTTTTTAAAGGAAAATGAGGAGAAAATAGTTCTGGGAAGGAAAAGGGTTTAAGGGGTGGGTAAGAATCTGGGGTTCAGTGTGTCCTGGTCATCCGCCTCCAAGACCTATACAAACCTCTCTCCATAAACCCGGGCACCCCTGCTAAATCACAAAACGTAGCGAACCACTTGGGGTGACCTATGGTAGAGGCGTTGGTTATCCATTAAAGGTTCCCGAGGTGGCGGTACCCATTCCCGCCTCCCAAATTGAAAGTATGCATTGCATTGTCTTAATCATGCTTTTCTGATTGGATTTACATTATTCGAATCCTTACATATTAATCTGTCTTTTTTTATATGAATACCTCTCAAGAGTTCCAGCTGCTCCCGTCTGGAGCTAGTGAGACCATGGCATCCCTAATTGGGGTATGTTGTGAAGCTGAAGGTGTGGGGTAGGGAAGGAGATAGGGAGTAGGAAGGTTTGGAAGTACTTGGCTATTCAGATCTGATCACCAAACACGGCTAACGCCATTTCAAGTAACGTTTCAATTCTGAATGGTGGTCTTGCACCAGGGCGATACTCGTGTCGTGATACGAGTGTCTTCGACTCTGTAACGTGCCGCAAATATATTATAAACTTTTTTAAATTAATTAATTGTGAAATAACACAAATTATACAAATGAAATTCATTTGCCCACGCCGGGATTCGATCCCGCGACCTTCGATTGCGAGTCAAGAGCCTTATCCCTAGACCACGCCGGCCGTCAATTATGTTCTCTGCTTGCGAACTGTATCTAAATTTCTATGAATAAATAATTAACAGTGCTTATCTCAAGTTAACTCCTAGGTTAGTATGGTCCTGTATATTTTCTACCTATAGTATAAATAAAATAATCGTACTCTGGTAAATGTAATGGAACGATAATTGCTTCGTGTTATCTACATTCTTAATGTAATATCACAATTCTGCTCATTTAAAAGTTTCTATAAACAGACTCGCGCGTAGATTGCTTATTTTAAAATAAAACCAGTTTTGTGTTGGGAATGCAAAAATAAGGCTGGTTGAGGAGGACTTAAAATACTAGCGCGCTCTGTCCAACATTCGTAATTACATATCTCTCCATCTTCTTCTTTTTCAGCGCCGTGCGTTTCAAGAGTGCCGCCTTAAGTGATAAAATAGCAGCGAAAATTGCGAAAAAGCTTAATAAAACATGACTCGTTTAAAATAGAGCAAAAATCTCGTGGAACGTACCTTGAGTATCATTTAAAGAAACATTGTGAATTTTTTCACAAATTTAACTTGTAAAATAATAGAAATAGACTTGTTTTAAATAATTTTCGGAGCGTACTTTGCGATTTTTTCTATCGAAGGAATTTCTTATGATTTGCGTTTCGGCGTGGAACGTATCTATCTTCAAAAATAACATATATTTTTTTAAGAGCTTGAAAACTTCAAATGTTTAAGGGAGATTGGAGGTTATCCACCACATACCCGCCCTGGTATAAGTAACATATGTTTAAGGGAGATGTAAGAAATCGGTCGAACTGGAACTCTTCCGCAGCAGCTGGAACTCTTGAGAAGTATTCATATAAAAATAAAAAAGACAGATTAATCCGCCGCTACCCGAATGTTATTTTTGAAGATAATATCTAGATACGTTCCATGCCGAAACGCAAATTTTATGATATTCTCTCGATAGAAAAAAATCGCAAAGTATGCTCCGAAAATTATTTAAAACAAGTCTATTTCTATTATTTTACAAGTTATATTTGTGAAAAAAATCACAATGTTTCTTTAAATGATACTTAAGATACCTTCCACGAGATTTTTGCTCTATTTTAAACGAGTCATGTTTTATTAAGCATTTTCATAATTTTCGCTTCAATTTTATCATTGAAAATATTGGCGCGCTCTGTAATTACATATCTCTCCATCTTCTTCTTTTTGGGCTCGGAAGCGTCGCCTTAAGAAGATGTCATGCGAAATAATGCAAAATCATACAAAATCATGTGTTTTTGTTTTGAAAATTTGATCGCTTAAAAGTATTATAGATGCTTCAATTAAATACTGTGAGCAGAACACTTGACCACATTTGAGTCATGTTTTATTAAGCATTATCGCAATTTTCGCTTCATTTTTATCACTTAAAATATTAGCGCGCTCTGTCAACATTCGTAATTACATATCTCTCCATCTTCTTCTTTTTGAGGCGGGAAGCGCCGCCTTAAAGTATTCCAGAAGTATCTGTAGTGCGAATATGATATTGACTAACCATTTTTCCGAAACCGGTTCTTCAAGTGACTTAGATACCTCTACTTCCTTACCGTGAGACTACTTTCCTTACTACTTTACTATACCGTGAGAGTGAAGATTTTTTCACTTTGCACTTGTGTTTTTGGTTGGTCAGGGCGCTATAAAGATAACTCTGATAAAGAAATTTACGACATTACCTTCTCTCAATAATTTAAAATTACTCGCTTGCCTGTCATTCGGTGGCTTATAGCATATTTTAAAACCGGCTGATCAGATTTTTTAGGCAATAAAACGTGTTATTTACTCACCTACGTGTTTGGTAAAAATTATAAATTCATAAACACCAATAAAGGCGACTTTAGATTTATTTAATATGAATGGCGTTTTGTAGTTTTGTTTTATGACAGTATTATTATTGAAAAATGTCGTTAATTTAAGATTTATTGGCTAGAAACGCTGACGTTTCGTATTAGCTTATATTAATAAACAACATTTTGTTGGTGCCCCTCGCTAAATATTCACGCCCTGGCGATCAAACATTAAAACTAATGACCAAAAGCTCGCTTTTGACACCCCCCTTTCCAGTAATAAAGATGTAGGTATACGAAACAAACGTAGTTTAATAATACTCCTACCGATCATAAACATATCACATGTCAGATGAATTATAAATACTGAAAGTAGGAACGTTTTTTTAATAAATCGTCAATTTTGGTAATGCTCTTGTTCACGCTTAGCTCACTTGAACGCCGGACTTTTTACTCGTACACCCCTGCCATAATAGGTCACCCCGAGTGGTTTGATGCGTTTGGTGACTGAGCAAGGGTGCCTGGGGTTTGTTAAGGTCTTAGCGGCGGATGTTTTGCTCACCTACTGCGTGGCGGGCCGGATGGCGAGAGCCTTGTTGAGGGAGACCTTCTGACTTCTCAAATCAAACACTAAACCAGGGGTCGGAATTTGCGGCTTCGGCTCTTCAGACATCAATTGCAATTTCACTTCTACTCAACCAGCCTTTTGAGATGGAGCCGCCGAACGATTATTTTTTTGCATTCCGAACACAAAACAGGTTTTAATTTAATAAGGAATCTATACTATATCTGTTTATAGAAACATTTAAATGGGCAGAAGTGTGACATTACAGTAAGAATGTAGATAACACAAAGCAAATCATAGTTATTGTTCCACCACATTTTTACCACATTAGTAGAATTACAACCCCCCCACCCATTATTTTATGGCTTTCTAATATATTTGTTATCCTTTTTTTTACATTAACTCCACACAGGAGGCCCTGAGGAAATTTCCCTCGGGGCCTATGTCATCTTTGAAGATGCTGTGTGGAGGGTGTTTTTGAGAAGAGGAAGGAGTGAACAAAGGGACCCATGTTGTAGGAGGGAGGAAATAGAGGCCGGCAAATCGTTCCACAGCCGAGCTGTTGAACTGACAATGAATCCTGTTTCTTTGACAAATTGGCTCTTCTCACTTGAAAAACTGCCGACCCCTGCACTAGACCTATTGCCTTGCATAGTTGTGGGAAGGATGATGTAAAGTGATGTTTGTCACTACCGAATACATTATCTCCCGGATTCCTTCCTACCCCTCATATCTTTTTTCTTCCCAGAAATTCCTCTCCTTTCTTTTATTAAAAATACCCTCCACACGGCATCCCCAAAGATGACATTGACCTTAAGGGATTTTTTTTGTGGAGATAATGTAACAAAAAGTTTTTGATAAAAAGCTTAAGGCAGTTAGTAAAAAGTTTAATTCGTCTAGAAAAAAAACATTTTTTTTTCTTTATATTTCTAAAGCTTAAATATAAAAAAATGTAGGATTTTTTCGAAATTCGCAATTTTAAATGTTATAACTTTCTCCAAACCACTTTTTTCGAGACGGTTGACATGGTATCTCAAGTTCTACTAAACCAATTTACTTGAAATTTGGTGTGAGCCATCTCTATACATTCCTCTATGGCGGGAACTAGAACTATAACAAAATTTCAATTTTCACTATTTTTAAAAAATTTCGAAAGTCAAAAAAACTGGTACAAAAACGTGTTTTTTATTTCAGACAGCCGCCATATCGTGATTTTTTTTTTTACTTTTCGTTAATTCGAGCCACAGCCGCATTTGTTTGGATTAAGAATTATTTTTTTTTAGATTACTGGGAGGGTTGCAATCGTGTCAACCAGGGCGCGCCGTTTTTTTTAGACCCCCACTTTAACACACTGTAACTTTTTGAATTTTGAATTTTTTCGTTCAACTCTTTTATATTGGATTTTTTAATGTTTAATAAATATTTGATAAAATAATAGTTGGTAAAAATATTATTATTTTTTCTTTATTGCACCTGAAAAAACACCTACAATTCATGCTTCTAGACTAGAATACCCCCTTGTAAAATTTTCGGCTTACCCACTGGATCTGGTGGTGGTATCTAATAATTAAGTGTGGTTTATTATTCAGTGAACACTTAAGTGGTCCATTTTTGCACTTGACAAAGTGCTTATTGAGATAAAAAGTGCGGTTCATACAATTGTGTTGGATAGCCACACGCGCAATTATCCTACGAGTAATTACTAACCGCAAATTTAACATTCGAAATAATTATGGAAGACATAATAATTTGTGACCTCGAGCAAGTTACGGAAGACCTATTAAATTTTAGCAATATTACTAATGTTGAAGCAACTACATGCAACTCCTTCCTCCACCCAACATTTTATCGAATTAATATCGACTCTGTTAAAGAAACTTCTGTCCAAACGTAGTGATCGCTAAGTATGTTTTATTGGAGTCTATTGATGAAACCTGTACAATGAACAACACATTGATCTCTAAGTGCAACTTAATATCAACTCTATTAAGGGGAGGGGGTAAGGTTTTAAAGGTGAAAAAACTTTACTTGATTTTTTTTTTGAGAAATGAATAATCTTGTTTCATTCATTTAATAAACATGTTAAAGTATAACATCTGAAGTATATTTAAAACATGTTTTAATTAAAAATATCAACAAATAAGTCCGTGAGAGCGAATCTCCGGAGGCGCTTCCAAAAAAGTTGTTATGCGGTGAACTTTATCACTTGTTACCGAATCATCTCGTTACCCAGTCAAAAAAATCTAAATGCATTTAAAAGGTGATATGTTTTTCCAGGTAGTCAGAGAGAGTTTTTTTCGATTTTTTTTATTTTTGATGTGAAAAACGCGATTTTTGCCAAAAAATTTCGGTGAATTTGTTATTACAAAATAGAAAAAAATGGTTAAAAAAATAATAATTTGTGTTTAGTCAAAATATACTCGAATCGAGCATGAGGGCCGGTCGCTTGAAACGCTGTATCTTCGTTAGTTTTGCTCCGATTTAATTGAAATTTTGACACAATACTCTCGACATGTTGTACATTCAGAATACGCACAAATTTTAAATGCAAAAAGTTTTAAAATTTTAGGCCCCCCCCCCCCCCCCGATAGAAAATCTAGACAGCAACCACCTGGTATTTTCGTGGAGTGAATACCACTAATATCCCTCAAGGCCATAGGAACGATTCTTGTCAACAAGAATATCAGAACACAAGGGAGGAAACCCAGTCCTTTACAATATCTCAATTTTTACCAACTTTCACCTAGTTGTATCAACTTAAAACATATTTAAAATTTTTGATTACAGTCCCCAAAATAATTCCCAGAGAATATACGACTACAGCTAATTTTAACACTAAAAAACGAACGAATCCAGTGAAAAGAAGAAACGGCATGTGCCAATTATTTTCTTTTCGGAGAGTATGAATGTAGGTATAAAACGTACTTTTACAAAACTTTTTTTATTTAGGCCAATATTTTTGTTAAGGCTTATCGCAAAAATCGTGACACGACCCTTAAGCCTGCTTAACGATTTATGTTTTCAATGGCTAAATATTCACAATCGTAGTTTTTGTGCCGTGTCATTACATTTATAATAAGGTTAATTTACAAAAAAAGGTCTCCATTAATGTGGAGGTAAAGGTGTTTGGGGTCAGTTCCGAGTGTCAAGTCCCTATTATTAAACACGTTAAGTCCCACACGCAAATCGTTAAACTTTCAACGTTGGAAAAACTTTAATTAAGAATTAAGGATTTTATGGCCCCCAAAGTGGTAAAATCAGAAGAGTTACTAACGAACAGTTAGTCGGTAATGGAAAAAGTCATTACTGTTTTACGGAGCATGTGATATCTAGTACCCACTCACACATTATGCTAATTTTATAGATTTCATTAAATTCAATAATCGATTTGAAACAGGATTTCTTTTCGTTTTTTGTATCTCGTCTCTTTTGTTAACTCACCATAAAGTCCAACATTCGTAATTACACATCTCTCCATCTTCTTCTTTTTCAGCCGAATAGCGCCGCCTTCAGCATCTTGTAATAATAAAGTAGAGCCGCACAGGTGGTCCCGGCGAATTAAAATGTAACCTTTAAATTTTAGGTTGTCATAAAGTACCAACTGCCTGGTTCGTAATCGACTGCTTTAAAATATTCGCTTAATCTAAGCATGTATATTTCATTAATGGTGCAGACCCGCAAAAATCACGTGATATTATATTTGTTAGGTCAATAGTATTTATTAAAAAAAATATTTATTTCAGGATCATTTTTAATGCGAATAACGCGCAAGAGTCCCAACTACTCCTCTTCTGAAGTCAGTGAAACTATGGCATTCTCGATTGGAGTGTGTTGTGAGGCTGAAAGCAATGCGGGGGATGGAAATGGGGAAAAGGAAGGTTGGGAAATACTTGTTTTGTATCATTAATATGTCAAACTACGAAGTGACTTCTATCTACCAAATAAAAGAAAAAATATTTGACAAAAGGAATTATTAATTCATTACATAATATTGGTTTCTACTTTTTCCCTTGTCTGATATAGGCAGTTTCAATTTTGAAAATTAAAAGTTCATTGAGCTTGAATAATGTTACGCATTACGTACGGAGGAATATTCCACATTCCTTACCAACTTACCCACGCACCAACAACTGAAATCAGTATGTTTAATAAGTTGGTGAAATTCGGTAGCTAACACTACGTAGTCAGGTTGGCTACCACAATGCTAGCTTAGATAACATAACTGTAGAGAAACAGAAGAACTATAAATGCAAACAAAACAAGTTGCATAAGGTTACCTCATGCCTTTTTATTTACCCATTCGATTGCAGCACGAACGCAAATAGTACGATTGCATCAAATGGAAAATCAACATTAAAGCCTTTTAAATGTAAACAAGTTACAAAACTGATGCGACATAATGGCTATGCACGTAAATTCATTGGCATCTGTAATAAATAACAATAAAATAATATTTGGATGATTCGTATAGCGCCGTTTTTGTCAAAATCACCTCAAGAGTGGTATATCTTCAAACAAATAAATTTCACGTTAAGATTGAGCCATGCAAAATAATGCAAAATCATGCGATTTTGGTCGAAAATTTGATCGCTTAGCAATATTATAGATGCTTCAATTAAATACTGCAAATAGAACACATAGCCTAGGAAATAATCGAGTCATTTTTTATAAGTCCTTTTTGTAAGTTTGGAAAAAAAATAAAGTATCAGGCCTATAAAAAAAAACTTTCAAGTTCCAAAATCTTCTAATATATTGTGGTAAATTAAGTTCTTTACAAAATAATCGGTAAAATTTTTTATATTCGTGCCTGAATTTCGCAAAATAAAACCAAACAATGCAGTTTCGAGCTTTTGTTTTCGGCATGAATCAAAATGGGCAGCGTTTAATGAATTTGGATTTGAGAATTAAACCTTACGCCGTCCTCATAAAGACTACAGTACATTTTGTATTAGTTAGCGCCCCGACACGGGGGTGTGTGGACTCTTTGGACTCCACGTCGCTTGGTTCCGTGCAATCGATTTTAAATCTCCTTCTTATTATAGTAAATAATGCCTAAAAAAGGAGTTAATGTTTTTTACAGGCCTTTAAAACAAGTCCCAAATACCTTCTCCAACCTTTCCAAAAACCTCCTCCCAACTCTTTTTAAATCCCTCCCAAGAAGCGTGGATTCCGATGACGACTAAGGGATTGCCTTAATCAGAGCAAAACGATAAAAACAAGTCCTTTTTTATGTAATTTTATAGTATCTTCTCAGTTGGGGATGCCATGCTTATAATTTTTAAAATATATTGTGCTTGGGGTAACATAGAAGTCAATGAGATGTAAAATCAATTCCTTCTTCTGCGATCAAAATAATTATCATTTCATTTTATGTGTATGTACCGGATCCAAATAGATCAACATCGCTTTAATCAAAAATTCATTTGTATTGTCACTTCATTAAGTTACAATCACTCACATTATGATACAAAATGTCAGTATGCGAGTGATTGTACCTCTGGTTCAATGAACTCGGACTTTTTTAGAAATTATCAAAATTAGGATTGAAACTGATTGAGAACAATTCAGACAAGCAATGAAAGACCTACCTGAAATATATTTTAAAAACTTTATTTTTTACTTTCAAAATTGGAAATCGTCAAGATTTCAGATCATCCCGTGATTTTTCGCGGGTCTACAATGGTAATAATGCGATTTGTGCAATATTCTGTTTGTCGTATAAAAAATAATAAAATGTAAGATCACGACGTGGAAAAGTAATACAAAAGAGGGAAATTGAATGTCCTAACTTTTTAACGGTAGTTGAGGGAAACTCTTCGTCTATGTTGTAAGGGCGCGGTGAGCCACTAGGCTACAGACTGGACGAGAGTGTTATCAGATTTCTGGAAGCGCTGACTCATTCTGCCAACTTCGCGGTGCATCAAATCAGCAACCCATGGCCCCTTCCCTCTGCAAACATTTGCAAGGCGCTGCACCGCCAGTGGAGGCCGAACATTACCCCTAACTCGTGGTTATGGACGACTATCGAGCATCCTAACTACATTAAATAACCGTTTATATTATAAACACAGCATCGATTCCAAGTCGACAATTTTGCTAAATCTACTGTGATCGAATTTGCAAAATGTGGAGGATTTTTTTAGGAATCTGTGGGCTAGACAAGTAGATACTGATTACAAAACTTAAAAAAGGGCGGACTTGCGATTTACTTCGAAATGCTGAATATTTATAAAGCTATGCTCAAAATAGAGAGATGATCTGTATGAACGTGCACAGTGATGTGTCTATGATTCAAACTAAAAAGAAATAGTTCTGTGTTTTTGGATACCCGTTGACCAAAGCAACAAATTCACTAAAAGTTTTTCACCATTATGCCAAAGATGCTAGTAGTAAAACGATATGATTATACCGAGTGGAATATAAAAAGAGAAGAAAAAGCAGGTGTCAGAAGTGAACGGATGAGCGGTAAATGGTAGACGTACAGGTAGATGTTCCACGGCGGGTTAAACTACGGTTTAACTGCTCGGATAACAACCAGCTGATTGGGTCTTCAGATTGTATCACCTATTTCTACAAAACTAGTCGTTTAGTGCCCTTTATATCGTTTTATATCACCTTTATCTTGTAAGCAATTAGATACCTACATTTAACGACTCATTAGGTCGGCTAAATGCTATGGTTGTTATTAGTAAAAAGTCGCGTAATTAGCAGGAAACCTTTAAATCATTAGCGTGCTTTAGATGTAGTTGTATAACCCCATAACAAAAATGGAGATGGACAGGCCACATGATCCGCGATCCACAAGAGAAATGGTGCAAAAATGTCACTGACTAAAACTCACGGCTGGACATCTTTGGAGAAGAGTAGCGCTTGACAGGTCCCAGTAGAAAATGTTAGAAGAGGCCTTTGCCAAGAGGCAAACTGCGCTTCGGGATATATTATAAAAAAATAAGAACATGTTAAGATTTATACCTAACAAAAGTTCAGAATAAAAAGGCTTATTATTATTATTACTATTATTATATAGGTACATGTACCTACTATTTTACGATAATTTATTTATTTACTTGTGTATCCTTTACGTTGTAGCAAGGTACTGGCAAGCCATTTAGTGAATTATTTAATGTTTTTACACACTGGCAATGTGGCCAGTCGGGCGTCCCCGACTTCTTCTACCATTCACATTTGCGTCATATATTCTTCTTACACTTATTTCTTGGTTCATTTGTTCTACACGCCCAAACCATCTGAGCCTTTCATCTTATTCATTACTCTTGCATTCTTTGCGGATCTTCACATTTCTCACACGATCATACTCATACTGCTGTTGAAATAATACCGTGATAAGCTTGTCGAAAACTCCTCATTTTGAAGAAAGTACCTCACACCGGCTACAGATCATTAGCTGCAAGCCAAAAAAGCCTTCCAGAAGCATGACAGGCTGATGTCTTCAGATGCCAATCATCCTTCTAGGATGATTTCCAGTCAGCTTCAAAGATGGTGAGAGTCACTTCCAAGATCTATGATCACCATCATAGCGATTTTTAGTTGATTCACCGTATTTAAGTCCAGAGGATCGCCCAATGCTCTGGGCTGCCGCACAATGAATGAATAAGCTTCCATTCCAAATCTGCTCATTTGAATCCAGCCTGCAGGATTGATAACAGTTCAACTCCAAAATATTCCAGGGCTGGCAATTTGACCGATGCCCAATTATCATTGCGCATGTACCGGAGGTGCCACACACCGAGACCATAAATATAGTGCGTATAAATGGGTACACACATCTTGTTACAAATGCTTTTATGTAACAGAATTTCAAACATCTTAGGAGAGTAGTTACTTAGAACACTAAGAACAGAACAATGATATGTTATGCCTTGTTATGTTTTTTTAAAATAAATCACTACCTTTACATTGGTTGTTGTAGATTTTATCGGGTTTTCGTTTCAATCAAACGGATAAATAATCTTTATCTAACATATTCCTAGATTGGTCAACAAATTGATTCCCGGCCACACAGTCATTGTTTGGAAGAGTCCCGAGTAGTGGCAGTGGGCGCAGAGGCTCGGCTGCGGCTGTCGGATTAATATCCGACATTCAGGGATTTACTTCTTTATCAAGTCGCATTTCTTTCTCACACAAGCGATGACCAGTAAAAGTGAAATCGCCGATCAATCGATACAAACACCCTCTATAAAAATACTTGGGTGGTGAACGTTCTGCTTTCACGCAAGGGTATTTTTACGTGCATTGCAGATTAATGTGTGACTTCATCAATTCTTTTACAGTCACGCATAAAAAATAACAACATGAGAAGCAAACGGTAATTGGTAAAAAAATGCAATAATTTTGCCCGATATGTTTTGTCTGGTTTTTAAATTAATCGAGTAATACATGTTACATCCACGTTATGTTAGTTTACGAAATGCTTTTTGCATCCCGTAAATCGCCGGAAATCCTGTAATTCCCTCTTCTTCTTTGTTCACCTCCCACTCAAACTAAAATTGTATATATCTATCAATATTTTGTGTCGTAAGTTAGTTTTAATAAATTCCTGATGAAGGAAGAGTTCTTCTGAAACCGGTAGAGTTTGAATAAAATTAAAGTGCTGTAACAAATTATTAGTCTATAACAAATCCATGTGTTTTTTGTACTGTATATAGTTACCTAATTCCTATACGAGTATATTCACCTTTGGGATTACTGCAATTATTATTACAATATTTTAGTAAAACTCGTTTTCTATATTACTTTTCAAAACACAACATAAGAAAGCTCTAAATCCCCAACAAACGCTGGACATCTGAATGCGACTCACTCTAGCCTTCAGCCGAGAGCAGAAAGATCCAGGGTCTCTACTCCCCGTTATCGGCTCCCCTGATCTCCTCCCAGCTCCCAGCTCCTGACGGCAGTGACGTGGCCCCAGCTCCCGATAACAAAGTGAAGAATGCTCTTCGACTACCTTACTACATTATTATTGTTGGTATTAAGAATACTCCGCGACTACCATACTCCATTATTACTGTTGGTACCTTTTATATTATTTGTCCAAGAGACCGACGGTAAATGTTGGATTGTCTCGCGTATTGTAATGTTGGTTCACCGGTCGGAGACTGGCTTAGAAGGACGTTTATGATTGATGTGGCATTAGCATTCGTTTAAATAATTGTATATAAGTCTGCCTACTTAATTGTATTTTTTGTGATTGGCTTAAATTCCATGCTATAAAATAGGCTGTTGTGTTACCTTTTCGAACATTATTTATTATTTTATCTATTAAGCTCAAATTTTTAATTATTTTTAGGTCTTTTTGTATTCTCTTTACCCAACAAATACATGCAGTATGACAGTTAATTTTTATTTTATTTATTTATTTATTTTGTGCATCTATATAAAAAGGTTTACATATATTTTTTTGTCCTTGCCTGTCTCACTAGGAAATCCTGTGTCGAGAGAGTAGTTTACAAATATTTTTATAAGTTATAATTAAAGTACGTTTTTCAATAAAGCAAAAATATTTGACAAAAATTTTCAGGTTGGTGTGTGGTGGTAACAATAATGAGATAGAGGATTATATTTGGGTGAGGTGACTAATTATTGCACGACCTTTTTCGATGATCCATTGTTTGATCAGGATTTTGTATTTGTTAATATTGTTCGATTGTCTTGTTTTGTCAGGTAGGTTATTGTATATTTTAGACGCAAGTATTTGAAATTTCTTTGACTAAATGTTGTGTGTGTTTTAGGTGTTTGTATGAGTTCTTTGGTTTTGTGAAATGTATGTGTTTTATTTTTAAATTAGTTACTGAATATGTGTATCTTGGTGTTACAGTAGATTGTTTTTTTTTTTTAAATGGGACAAACATATTAAAAAAAACCTGTAAAAGACTCAGATCAATTGCTAGCAGAATGTACACATTAATTTTTTTACCAATTGATACACTTAAAATAATTTATATGTCACTAGCAGAATCAATAATAAGATATGGGTTAACAATATGGGGAAATACTACTGTAACCAACCTGAAACAAGTACAAGTTGTACAAAACGCAATTGTAAAATTATTAGTTGTCCCTAACAAAGACACAATACTCCGTTGATGTTTCAGAGTGCAAAAATTTTACCTGTGAAGGCAATACTATGGTATGAAATTATAATTCAGCATATATTTACCCCGCAGCATAAAGAGAAACTAGATCATAAATATAGCACTAGATTCACGCGTAACGACGGGTTAATAGTTCCGAAATTTGATAATAAGTACGGACAGAGAACGTTTGAATACAACATACCGAAGATATTTAATTTATTACCTGACAATATAAAGCAACATAATTCTATGAATAAGGTTAAATATATGGTGAAAAATTGGTTATTGGAAAAATAATATTTATTTTGATACTTATGATAAAATTTATGAAAAATGTTTAAACTGTAGATAAAAGATGTAAATTATAACTTTAAATATATTTGTAAGTAATTATAAGCACCTGCTGTCAAGCCAATTGCAATTGGCTTAGCGGGACTGGATTGTTGATTTATAAAATAAATAAATAAATTAAAAAAAAAAAAAAAAAAAAAACAGATGAGTTAAGATACTTTTTGTGTAAATTTGTCGAATATCTAATATATTGAATTTTTAAATATATCTACAGTGCTTGTTATTATGAGAACTTTAAGAATAACTATCATAATTAATTTTTGTGCCTTCGATAATGAATCTATCGATAATAGTTCTGCACCTCACTATGCGATTGTTCCATATTCAATGATTGATTGACAAAGAGAGTAATAAACAATTTTCATAGTAGATAAATATTGATGGCGTTGCGCTCGTTTAAACGAATGATTTAAAATCACAATGTTCCAAGTACTATTTTTATTTTAACCAAGCAGTGTTCAGAAACTAGTATTACTTTCCGGGAGGAGATGATTTTATTTCTTTTAGTTTAACTGTTTTATTATTGGACGTTTTGCAAGGATGATAGTTACACGCAAATGTGATTTTTTTTATTTTTCAGAAATGTTTCTAACGAAGGAGCTATTTATTAATATGTTAAATAAAAACAAAGGAAAACTTATTCACAGATTAAAATTACAAAATTGAAAACAAAAGTTATGTTTTTTTCGCTTTTATTAAGCTCGAATGTTAATGACAAATTTCAAAGACTATGTTTAACTAGAACATTATGCAAAGCCTTAGGTACACAGATCCACCTGGGAATGTAATAATTATCGTGCTTGTACATCACTGAAGCCTTATAAACAAATAATGCACCGTGTTTATTTTTCAAATGAATGTCGAATCAATCAAACCAGGCAAAAGTTCTTCACCTCTGCGTCTTTTTTGATTGTTTCTGTATTTGCCAAGTTGGAAGTTGGTAGTTGGAGTTGCTATCTCCTTGTCAGTGGGACCAGCGGAGCATCGAGAGGCCGACCACACGCAAACCAGATCGCTAAAGTAGATATCAATCAACTGCTACATCAATTACAATGCTACAGGTGTGGATTAGTTGTCAAAATTGCCTTCAAAATTTTAGAAAGTAATCTTAACTCAGGTTGCTTTACACAACTCACTGACTGTTGAACGCCGTAGACATAGAAATGTAGGAATCATTCACGCTATAAGTACACGAAGCTATCGGTGTACAATCGTCGTTTTAGAGGAAGAACAAGAAGATTGCAAAGGAGCTCTCAGTAGCCGGTTTACTTACACAATTTTAAGATTTTTTCAATAAAATCTCATCTCATCAATGACAAATTTTAATGACAACAAACATTGTTATAGCGTTGAACAGTAAAAGCTGAGTTTTTTGTCAAGGATATACAAAAATTGACATTTTTATTTAATTTATTCGGGAAAACAATCAGTTCTACACACGTTGCATGTTTAATACGTCACATAAAACTTGTGAAGTTTCTGGAAAGTAAAAAATATCGTTAAAAAAAGATTTTAAAAATTTATTGACGAAATCACAGTATAAAATATGGATGATAATCTCGCAAATGATATAATTCAAAGGACTAACGCTGAAAAAGACTGCAGCACATCTAATCAAATTTAAAATTTTATTGCACAAAAATACAGAAAGTACAAAAGGTATAACTAATAGGTACATCCTATTTCTTCCAGCTAATCCAACATTTGTTATTTTAAAACCCAATATCTACAAGCATGCAAACAAAAAAAAGAGGTATTTAATTTATGTAAGGTATTCATTTATAGCGTAATGGCATTTGTTTAAAAGAAATGTCAAATATCACAATCTTTCAAGTAAGCGTAGTGAAATGAATATTTGTGAAAAAAAAAACAAAACAAGGAAGAAAGTGGTCTGAATGCAAGGGAAGTGAAATTTTGAAGACGAGTTTTGAGAATATTCAAATATCAAAACAAGGCAAAGCTGAAGAAATAGTAATTAATGAATGAAAAAGACGCATAGATGGTAAGACATGAATAAAATAATGAAGAGTGGAAGTAGAACGCGAAAGTCGTAAGAAGATTATGAAATCAGGTAAACCATAAACTTGAATTATCAGATCATGTCAAGAGTCGGTGAAATGGAATAGCATGGATGTTGAATACAACCAGGAATGTATAGTAAACCTGTACGGAGTTATACGGAGCTCACTTTGCTTACCCCTGTAGCAGAAACTTGGACCTGGAAAGAAGACAGGAAGTTTGTGAAAGACATAACACGATCAAGCGAATTAAAAACTTGAGTCGGATCGTGTCTGGAGTCGATGTAAGAGAAGTGTATGGGTAATGGCATGATGAATGTATCAAGGAGTGATTGCAAGGCAGATTGTGGGTGGTCCAACTTTATGCCTATCTCTACAATATAATGAAGTGATGAATACGTAGCTGGTAAAAGCCAAAGAATGCATTTATTTACTGAGTGTATTATGCTGACTCCGGTAAGCGGCCGGCTACCACGTCAGCATTTCCAATATGTAGAAAATTGACAACACCTCGGTTGATGCAGTGTGCAGATGACTGAACTACGAAAATCGATACTCTATACTGATTAAAATAAATAGTGGGATGACGTCTTTTAAAGTGAGCCCTATTCCTTAGCCGGTGTTATGTCTCTGTTGTACTCTTGTACAACAGAGAACTGCATCTATTGAACTTTGTTGAACTCTGCATCTTTTTCACCGACCTTGAAAATTTGCTGGATTTTGCTGACATCGAGGTATCTGTTGAACATTGCATCTTTTTCATCGATCTATAAAATTTGCTGGACTTTGCTGTCATCGAGGTATCTGTTGGACATTGCATCTTTTTCGCTGATCTTGAAAATTTGCTTGATTTTGCTGACATCGAGGTATCTGTTGCATTTTGCTGACATCGTGGTATCTATTGCATCTTTTTCACCGATCTTGAAAATTTGCTCGACTTTGCTGACATCGAGGTATCTGTTGAACATTGCATCTTTCTCACCGATCTTGAAAATTTCCTGGACTTTGCTGACATCGAGGCGATAGCCAGTCATCTGTCGCTAACCCAGCGAATTCCACACATAAAAAAAAAAAAAAATGGTTTCTTGATTTTGGTGAATTCGGCACATTGTCATCGTAAGTGCGTGCATCTAGTTTATTGAACCCGACATATTAGATGTCTGAAAATAAATTACATTTTAATATTTTATCAATGTTGGTACGGGGGGGCAAGTTCGGGCCTGCAGCGTTGTCACATTGTAGGCTTTAGCTACCGCCGGAGATCTCAGGCGATACCAAACGTGTGTCGTTAAACATATTTCAAATGTCCGCGTGTCCCGGGCATATTTCAGATGTTCACGTAAATTTTATCGTGATATTAATGTATGGGGCCTGTGCATGGGCGCATATTTCAAACGCGAGCTTAATGGCCGATACGTGCACTCGTTCATCTCAGATCCTAGCGGGTATTGATAGATTTGCCAAATGGAGATAATGAAATCACGGTTTCAGATTGCCAAAATAAATATCAAAGCGATCTCAGATTCCTTATAATATTGTAAATAAATATATAAAAAAGCTACTTAGATAGTTAATGAAATCAACACAACACGCATGTACATAACATCTCACAAGCAATAGGTAGGTTCATATTTGATAAGATTTTAAGACAGAAAAAATAATTTATTATTACTTTTTCTTTGTCCCACGAAACGAAAAACGGGGTGCTTTTTTATATTAGCCCCACACGGGAGGTCCTTAATAAAATAGTTCTTCTCAGGGCCTATGTCATCTTTGGGGATGTTGGGTGGAGGGGTGTTTTTTTTAGTAAAGAAAGGAGAGGAAGTTCTGATAAGGAAAAAGATATGAGGGGTGGGAAGGAATATGGGGGTCAGTGTTTCCAGGAGTGACTGACGAATGAATTCTCCCTCTCATTGCGGTGCAAAGTGATGTTCCGAGAGAGCCCTGCTGAAGAGGTCAAAAGGTCTCCCTCAACTCAGCAAAGTCTCTCCGGATCCGACCTGCCTGCAGTTGGTGGGCAGACGCATCCGCCGCCAAGACACGGAAAAACCTCACCCCATGAATCCGAGCACTTCTGCTAAGTTACCAAACATAGCAAACCACTCATGGTGACATATTGCAGAGGGGTTGGTTATCAAATAAATGTTTCCCGGGGCGGTGGAACCCCTACCCACCTCCCAAATTGGAACACAACCCAACGATCTGGCGCCATTTATGCACCGAAACAAATGTATGCATGCACCAAACAAAAAATTGTTTTTGAAAATTCAAGGTCAACTCAACTATTTTCCCCCTGGGAACGCAATTTCCACCGGCTACGGAGCTTTGGAATATTATAGTTAAAAATATATGTAACTAGTTACTACGTATTTTAAAAAAATATATCCCTAAAAAGTTTATTGAATCTCGAGCGAAGCAGAAAGCAATTTTTTCGTATTTTATACAATTTTAATCGTTATTTTGATTTTTTTTTAAATAATCCAAGATGAAGGTATAGGTACTAACATATTCAGGTGAAACGAAAAGGATCATTTGGTTGGGTTAGGTTAGGGTACCACAATGCATACCTCAAAAAATGGAGACAATAAAAAGGATTGTATTCAATAAAACAACCACGACGATGCATCATAAAATCTCAAAAAATTCACACTTTATTTTGTGTGCGTGTCCCGCGATCCGATCCATTTAATTCTAATACAAATCATTTTGATGTTTTTATTTAGGTGGTCGCCGCTCATGCGCAGTGATTTATTATTAATTTAGTATTCTGTCAGAACGGGGATTAAACCTTTTGCCTTTTCCAAGTGGAAGAGTTTAGAAGCGATCCATCTCGGAGCGCGCAGCATCGTGGACCAATGATGGATCACGTTTATTTAATTCTGATCTCTAATACGTTCCGATCTGACAGCGCGTTTTCTACGGTGATTTTTTACTGGTGGCTCTCTATTGTGCGCGTTTGATTCGATATCATCTGGTTTTTGATGCATGTTTTTAATCTGTTTGTAAAATGTAATAAATTTATGAAAAGAACATGTAATTGCTATAACAATAAACTTGCAAATATAGACAAACATTCTGACTTATTCACTGTTAGTTGCTATCGTTACAGAAGTGTATTGTATCGCATTCGGCTCCATGCCAATTGAGAATAAAGTCAACTCAACACCTCCTTGAAAAGTCATTAAAAGCTATGAAAAAAATAATTTTAAATTAGCCGATAACCCTAACCTAACATATTTAACCGATTTTTTTATCACTCTAAATGACCTATCTGAGATGGTACTTAGTTGGTTTCATTCCTAGTTGTCCGGTCACCATCACATTCTGGGTGCTGTGTGGTGGGTCTTTTTAAAAGGAAAGTAAGGAAAGGAAGTTCTGGGAAGGAAAAATATAAGAGGGGTAGGTAGGAATCGAGGGTTCAGTGTTTCCAGATCGCCACCAGATCCAGACAAACTTCACCCCTTGAACCCGGGCACCCCTGCTAGTGAATCACTTGGAGAGACCTACGGCAAATGTGCTGGTTTTCCAATAAATGGTTCCTGGGGCGGCGGTGCGCATTCTCGCCTTCCAAATTTATTAAATTAATCGCACCTATTATTTCATTTTACTTGCGCGGCATCATTCCCTCATCTCTCTCCTCCCCTTTACCTACCTTTTCCACAGTCCCAAACCCAATACCTACCTTTTCCCCAGTCCCAAACCCAATACCTACCTTTTCCCCAGTCTATCTAGATAGAGTTATAATCACAAATATATTGTTGCATAAGAGCTGGTTCACACTCAGCTATCAAATATAAAAGATCATAGCACGCCAAATAACGCTCTCCATACAATCCCTTCAGACCGTTCAATCATAGACCATACACATCTCAGACGTAACCGCTCCAGACGCGATATCCCAGAAGATAACTCTCCCCTTCTCCGACTAAAACAGGAGAGGGGGTCATTGTAATTACGGAGCTGCCTAGACCCGTGGATGACAGATGTCAAGTTGATAGATTTCAGTACAAAAAATATGCGTTCCGTTGCCGCTCCCTAATTCGACTGACCCCCTCTCCTACCCCAGGAAGAAATATTTGATAGCCTCGTGTGAAAGGACAAAAGATAAGCGCTCGCGAATCAACAGATATCTGCTCGCAGATATATAGCTCAGTGTGAACTAAGCATAATGCGTTATGTAACTATAGGTTTATTATGTTTATTGTACTTCAATTTTTAATAATTTTTATATTGGCTTTTTATTTTCAAGTTTACATTTTTTTATTTTTATTTTATTAACATTCAAATCTGTTAAACTACTTATATAGTTTGTCAGCAGGTACATAATGACAACATTTTATGGAATGACATGGTACAATGGTAAACGGTGTAAATGAATAATGTTGATGAAAAATTAACAATAAGATTAATTGGTTGAATTAAAGAATAGTATAAATATAAATTTGTAAAGCAGCATAAGCCTCATATAATACACAAGTACAAATGAATGTAAATTAATTAAGTACTTAGTTTTATAATTCTGAAAACCTATCTGTGGACATCATTAATTGGCCTCCTTTTTTGTTATCCTCTTCTGTATATTGTATTATTAATATGGTTAATGTTTCTAAAATAATTAAATATATCTGTGGATTGCACACATTACAAACACAATTATTTTTTGTAATGCACAATGCACATCCTTGATAAAGTTCATAATCTAAAGTAAGTATCTATATTATATTTATAATTTATTTGATTATTTAGATGAATTCAGATAAATTGGATATATCTTCATAAATTTTATAGGAAATTTTTGTTTTGTTTTTGTACCTACGTCGATGAGCAGGTATTTATCTAGATATCAATGTAGGTATAATTTGTTTATACATATGAGTATAGAAATAAATTAAACTTTATTAGTTTATCAGTAAAAATAACAATTCTATGTACAACATTGAAAAAATTGTCTACGATCTAATTTATACGACGGTGGTTCACAATATACAAAACCAACAACACGGATTTTTACAAAAAAGATCCGTACTAACAAATTTGGTAAACTTCACAGAATATTTAACGAGTAATTTGGATAAAAGAAACCAAGTAGATGCAATCTACACTGATTACTCTAAGGCCTTCGATAAAGTAAACCATTTTATTCTTATTAAAAAATTAAATCAACTAGGCATCCATGGTGACTTCCTTCGATGGCTCACTTCATACCTTCAGAGCAGACAATGTGTTTCAGTTGAGGGAACAAAGTCCAGCTTCTTCTCCGTACCCACCTGCGTGCCTCAAGATTCTCGTCTAGGACCATTATTATTTAATGTATATATTTATGATATTCACAAATGTTTTTTACACGCTAATTATCTAGCATATGCAGACGATAAAAAAATATACTCAGTTATCAAATCAATCGAAGACTGCATTAAACTTCAAGAGGACCTCAATCGTCTTTTTGTCTAGTGTAAATTAAACAAACTTGTAAATACCTTAAAATGCAATAAAATATCATTTACACGCAACATAAATAAATTTTCCTTCGAGTACACAATAAACGGGACACAAATTAAAGAAGTAGAATCTATCAGGGACCTTGGGGTAATAATGGACGTTAAATTAAACTTTATACGACACACTGACGAAATCATCAACAAAGCCAACAAAATGCTGGGATTTATAATTCGTATAACAAAACCTTTCCGCAACATTAAAACTCTTTATTCCCTTTACACGGCGTACGTCCGTCCCACTGTTAGAAGACTGCACACCGATCTGGACTCCTTTCTACCAAGCTCATGTCGAAAGAATCGAAAGTATTAAAAAAAAAAATTTTAAACACATAAATTACAAACAAAACTTACACTTTTCAAATTACACCGAATCTATTAAATTTCACAACTTCAACTTCCTATATACACGACGCTTAATTTTTGACCAAACCTTGTTATTTAAAATTTTGAATAATATCCTGGACTCGCCAGAGCTTACCGACTTAATAAACATTCATATTCTGACAAGATCAACAAGAAAATCCAACTTATTTTATTTACCATCATGTAGAACTAACATTAGAAAAAATTCCCCGATTCCCCGTTTATGTGCGCAATATAATACAACATTTTACAATATAGACATTTTTAACAATACCCTTCAAAAATACCGAATAGAAGTAACGCGTACGATTGAAAATTAATTCAAGATTGTAGAATGTATCGGGAGCATCTCCTATCCTTATCCTGGTTTCCTCTTCCTCTCTCCCTCACCAAAAATTAATTTTTAGATCTAATAAAACTCCATCTTCAAATAATTTTAACATAGGAGACCTTTTTGGCTTAACTTAATTTAATTTTATATGTATGTATCTATATTTAATGTAAAAGCTGTTTGTCTCTTACAAATAAATAAATAAATAAACTGTTTCCTAAATATAATGAAATAAAAAATAAAAGTGTTATTTTACGAAATAATTTAATCAGATTAATTTTTGGCTTTCACCCTTGAAGGGTGTTCTAGGTCATCATATATTATTTTTTTAAATGGGCAAATTTAAAAATTATACGTGAGATTGGAGTCTGGACTTAGAAGAGATGAGGTGTTGAATGGCGGGGAGGCAATTTTAGATAAGGCTTGTTAGAACAGGGGATATTTGTTTAAAGAGGGCCAAGCAAAAAAAATCTATGATCCATAGTTCCCACTTCTAGACCACAAAATTTACATCAAGGCAATCTGGGGAATCAAGTTATCGAATATTAAAAAGGTGAGAATATAAGGAACAAAGTCCAATAATTCTCATTCGAATAAGTGAGGAAATTTCTTTTTCGGAAAAAATGGGGGAATTATTGAAACTAACGGTTTAGACGGAATAGTCATTTGTGCAGTTAAAGCTATTATTTAGTTAATACTGCGGAAGTGTTAACAAAAAGTGATAGCTCCTACATTGTTTGTTTTAATTCAGTATTGGCATACCGCCGATAGCTCCGCTGTTACCTCCCCAAGGGCTGAACCATTCGCAGGTTGGTCCAACAGGCAGGAAGGCATAGTAGGTAGGCACCTAATAACCTGCCTTTTTTTCAGAGTAAATATTTTCTCGTAGAAATTGAACGTTCATGTTTCGTACCTCATCATTCTTACCGAGTTTTGACAGAGTACGGGTCGCGCTATAAAAAAACTCAACAATATTTCAAGGGAGAACATCGATCATTAAATCGGTCACCACCGAGGCACCGAAAAGCGGACAAAACAGAACAGTTGCGATACAGAAGAGTGACAAAACAGATGAGTGACGAAAAAAGAGTGACAAAAGAAAACAGCATGAAAAGTAAACTGTGCCTAAATATAACTATAACTTTGACAAGACTATAAATATATATATAAATAAGACTATAAATATAACTTTGACAAGACAGAAGAGTGACAAAAGAGAACTGGGACAAAATATAACTTTGACAAGACAGAAGAGTGACAAAAGAGAACTGGGACAAAATAGAACTATGTTATATATATATGTGCCAAAATATAACAGTGACAAGGCAGAAGAGTAACAAAATAGAATGATAGAAGAGAACTGGGACAAAACAGAACTGTGCCAAAATATAGCAGTGATAAGACAGAAGAGTTACAACAAAAGACTGACAAAAGGGAACAGGGACAAAACAGAACTGTACCAAAATATAACGTATACAGTGACAAGACAGGAGAGTGACAAAAGAGAACAGAGACAAAACAGAACTGTGCCAAAATATAACAGTGTGAAAACAATAGAGCGACAAAATAGAAGAGTGGCAAAACAGAAGAGTGACAAAACAGAAGAGTGACAAAACAGAAGAGTGACAAAACAGAACAGTGAAAAAAAAAATAAGAGTGGCAAAAGAGATCAGTGACAAAAAAACTGTGCCAAAATATAACAGTGACAAAAGAAAACAGGACAATTCAAAGTCAAAAGAGTCAAAACAGAACAATTACAAAACAGAAGATGTAAAATAATAAATTTTGGTTAGGTTTTAGAGTCAGAATGATATAAATATAGGTATGTATGAATGTGAAAGATGTAAGGAATGGGTCTCAAAACAGGGTTGTTTGGCAATTAGGCAGTTCTCTATCCAACTTAAGTTCGGTTAGAAAAGGTTTTTTCCTCACATTTCTTCAATGTTCGGTTTTATTACTGTTATGTTTTGTTGTGATATGTTTTGTCCCTCTTGTGTTTGTCAATATTTTTTTGCATTACTATTCTGTATAGTTTCCATTCTGTTTTGTCGCTGTTCTTTTCGTTACTATTCCGTTTTGTCACTGTTCCCACAGCACCGCGTCGAGTGCCGGGAGCCGGGACCGCGAGGACTCGCGTGCCACAATGTTGGTGCATGTCAAAATATCATTCATAATCGTCACCCAGTAGAGAAATGTTACAATTTAATGGAAGTTAGGTGTAAATTGAGATACGAGCGGGCGCCCACAGCTCGTTGCTCGGCTCCCGTGAATTAACACTTCTGGAGTGATGTGTGGCAAAGTGTGGCTATAATTTGTGTGTGACGCCGGCTTTTTATGTGGCTTGTCAGGCCTCCGTTCTAGAATGTCCCGGCAGTGTGATTACACCTTTCTTTACGCGAGACGTTAAGGGAAAACTTCCACGGATTGCTTTTATTAACGTGACTCGGAAGTTTATCGCGCGCCGTAAATTACTAATTTTAACTACTTTCAAGACGTAGCAGGTTTCCTTGCAGATTTTCAAGTACCTACCCGCAAATCGAACCTTTAATTTATAAACTATCGCCTCGCACATTGCACTTTATTTTTTCCCTCCTTGAACTCCTAAGAAGGTG
The DNA here is from genome assembly GCA_936435175.1 of Glyphotaelius pellucidus. NCBI lineage: Eukaryota > Metazoa > Arthropoda > Insecta > Trichoptera > Limnephilidae > Glyphotaelius > Glyphotaelius pellucidus. Next base: position 3,645,135 of record OW386541.1, read on the forward strand.
TCGAGTAAAAAATATTTAATCTACAAACAAATATTAATAATTAAACACAAGAGTCTCAACTTTTTGAGGCTAAAGGGGTGGGAAAGGGAAGGAGATGGGAAAGTGTGAAGTATCGAGTCAATGTTTCGATTCTAAATGGTGGGCAGGGCGTTTCTTGTATACTTCGTCAAAAAATTGCTCAATATCTGAATTAGCAAAATCATATTTTTTTTAATGTGAATCTTGCCTTTCAACCGCCTGGAACCAATACCTATGAAATCCCCAATTGGGGTATGTTGTGAGGCTGAAGTTAGTGGAAAAAGAAAGGAGATGGGGAAGGGGAAAGTGGAGAAGTATCTGTCTATTCAGATCTAGTCACCAACACGGCTTAAGCCATTCCAAGCAACTTTTCAATTCTGAATGGTGGTCTTAAAATAAAGGCGATACTGTGGGTATTTTCCACGTTATGTAAGGTATATTAAAATCTCATCGAATAGTTTTAATACATCTGCATCTGCGTGGTTGAATTTCAAAACGCAGTTTCGAGTGCATGTTGACGCCGAGTGCGTGTACGTGGAATTTCAAACAAAGTTACCGATGTAATTCGGTTTTGAATTCAAGAATTCGTCAAAACATGTCACCACTTTCGTCAGCAGGTCGGATGGGAACGTTCCCCCTAGGTATAAGTGCTACGAATTTGTTAATATTTAGTATCTCTCCGAATATGGAAAGATTGACGGTAATGCACAATTGTATCAAGCGGCTATATATTACATATGACGTCATTGCCTGTCTCGGTTACTTTGTACCGGTGACTATCACTCGATGACAGTGGATCCGAGGAACAGGCTTTTTTGAAACCAGTTCCTATTGAATAAATAAAATGGTCACCAACACTAAATGGCGCCTACCAAAAGGCGCCCGCAGGGCCTAGCAGTAAAAACCTGCGGAGCGGGTTTTTAACTGCTAGTTTTATATTACTAGGCACAAGGTTCTACCTTTTATTATTATTTAAATTGTTAAATAATACAAATTAATCAAATGAAATTTGATTGCGCACGCCGGCATTTAAACCCGCGACCTGCGGATCGCTTACTCCTCGGCCACGGAGGCCGTCAATTATCCATATCATTAAAATCAATTTAAAGTCCATTCTAATTGATTTTTTTTTATAAATAACGTGAAAACTAAACGGGTAAATACTAAATTTAGTTAATTATGCGACTTGTACGAATAAAACTATTTCAATGACGTGCAATCCATATTCCGTTACTAATTTTTCAAGTGGTTGCGATAACTGCTTGTAGCTATTGTATTTGAGTTTCCTGCCAATCACTTTGCTATAAATAATACTGCTTTGATTCCGGTTTAATTACAAATATAAATAACAGAATTGAATAAATCAAATCAATTATAAGAATAGATAAGAACCTATAAATTACAATTATTTGGCAAGGTGGAGTAACGTTGCCACATTTTCAAAACACGAATTTACAATTTTATTGGAACAACAACTCTCTTTTTATAACTTTATAAATAACGAATTTACAATTTATTGTAACAACTCTCTTTTATAACTTTGAAGGTTATTCCCATCAATGTAATATATCATTGAAGAAGAAGATAAAATTAATAATCTTCAACGAAAATATCAAAGAGAACAAGGCACAGGAAAATAAAAAGAAAACGGTCGCAACTGGGACTTAAACTCAGAATCTCTCGTTTTACCGGGACGCGCGCCTCTACCAATTCTGCTACTGCCATCTTCTATAAAAAGATCATATTTGTCAATCTCATATTTCAAATTTCAGAATTAACAATATTGTCTTCGACTAATTTTTCCATATTATAGGTAACTACATTTTTCATTGAATCAGTCGTTTGAAATGAAAAATGGAAAAATTTGTCGAAGATAATATTGTTAATTATATAATTTTAAAAATGAGATGGTGGCTGTAGCCGAATTAGTAGAGGTGCCCGTCCCGGTAAGTGAGAGGTTCTAGGCCTCCTCAAGAGTCTTCTTCCACTCATCTCGGTTTTGTGCCAGCTCACTCCAGTTTAGAAGGTTCAGGGTAGATAGGTCTTTGAGGACGTTGTCGCTCTATTTAACGTGTATTTTCTATAAATGTAAAAATTAAATAACAGTATCTAAATAAAAAAAGTCATGCATTTTACTGTAGAAGCATTCGACTGTATATATGACAAGTTTTGGGGAAAATGCGTGAGCATTGTACTCCTAACATTTGCAACAGTAATATATATCAAAACCTAACTCTAAAATATCCAGGCAGGGAGTTGAATATCCCCGAAGTCATTATTTCTGTCATTTTAAGCATAATATATTTAATTGGCAAAGTTAAGTTACGTCCTGCATTCACCCCAAATTACTTCGTTAACATAGTTGAACAAATATCTGTCTAATTATTTTCAGAAATAACAATGTGCTAATATTATTCATAAGCCTTAAAAGTGTTTTAATTTTACGATGTGAATGTTTAGGTAATAATATTTCATATCATTAGTAATAATTATTTATTACCGTAATAAGACTAATAGTAAGTGAATTTGATTGACGAAATAATGCAACAAAATGAATTTCAACGCTTCCGGTTAATGATTTATTTTGCGTACTAATTTTTTAACAGAGCATAGAATTTTTACAGTTTTAGCGACTTCTTAGAAACATTTTGTTTCCTTTCATATTTCCGTTTGTTTTGCAGTCATACTTTGTAGAGCTACTTTTTGGTTATGTAAGACAATTTTTAGGTGAATATGAATATTTTCTGGATCTAGATAATACCTTCCTAAGTATTTTAATAACATTTTGTAAATATTTCCCTTTGTAGATCTACAAAAAGCATACGACCGAGTCGACAGGAAAAAGCTATCGAAGGTATTGTTCAAGTATGGAGTGAATACAAATCTCATACAGGCAATTGCGTCTCCGTACGAGGAAAGCATTGCGTGTGTTAGGGTGAACGGTGGTTTTACGGGGTAGTTTGACATCACAAAAGGTGTTAAGCAAGACTGCGTAATGTCACCATAGTTATTCAATCTATACATGGATAATTGTAAGCAAGAATTGAAAGAGGTGGGATTGGGTGCGAAATCGAGTAATCTGAAAGTATGTTGTCTGTTGTATGCTGATGATGCGGTGCTGATTTATAATAATATGGAAGATTTACAGTCTCTGGTGTCTAGGATGAATGAAGTATGTATAATGAATGAGTTAATGATGAAAGTAAGTAAGTGTAAAGTCATGGTGTTTGAGAGAAGAACGAAAACAGTGTGTGATATAGTTGTGAATGATGAATACTTGGAGCAGGTGGATGATTTTGTGTATCTAGGTAGTATATTTACGAGAGACAGGAAGGCTGATAGAGATATTGAAAGAAGGGTAAATGCCGGTAACTCCATTAATGGAGGACTGAATTCCGTTGGCGCTAATAAAAAACTGTCAAAAGAAGCGAAGCTACGAGTCCACAGTCCAAAAGTCCACAATAGAGTCCTGGTACCTACTCTGATGTATGGCAGTGAGGCATCGAACTGGCAGAGGAAGGATGAAAGTAAACTAAATGCTGTTGAAATGAGATCCCTGAGGCGTATGTGTGGTAAAACCACGTATGATCGTTTGAGAAATGTGGAGATCCGCAAAGAATGCAAGAGTAAGATTAAGAAAGGCTCAGATGGTTTGGGCGTGTAGAACGAATGAACCAAGAAAGGAGTGTAAGAAGAATATTTGACGCAAATGTGAATGGTAGAAGAAGTCGGGGACGCCCGAGGAAGACATAGCACGATTAAGTGAATCAGATACTTGAGTCGGGCCATGTCAAAAGTCAGAATAAGAGAAGAGTATGTATGAGAGGATGTATGAATGTGAGTGAAGTAAAGAGTGTGTGCCAGGACCGAGTTGTTTGGAGGTCCGTCCTCTCTGCCTACCCCTGCGGGAAACGGCGTGATGGTTAGTTAGTTAGTTTTGTAAATATTTGAAATCTACTTTTCCAAATTTCTCAGTTTTGCAAAATAATATCTTCTTTGTTTTTCACATGTATGTAGATTATAGTTCTGAGATAATTCCATAAAATTAAAAAAAAGAAACTAACTATTTATTTATTTTTGATAAAATGATGGTTAGAAAATGTTTGACTGCATTTCACTGGTATTTTATGCTCAAGTTTCGTCAGTTTGAATAATCTTAATATGTAAAAATGATTTTTTCTTTGTTTGTCCCTTATGCATTCCTAAGCCAATAGTGAGCTCTGGCGTTATGAAATTATTAACTTTGGTGAGGTATTGTGCGCACGCCTGCGAAGGTTTCCATTAATAAATACTGGTGAGAGCTGGCGTTATGAAATTTGTTTAAAAATTATGAAATAGTTGGCGTGCGTGTTGTTTGAAAAATGTTTTTTTTTTTTAATATAATTACGGGCAGGGCGTGAAGGAGAGAGGAGGAGGGGTAAGGGAACTGGGATGAATGGGAAAAGACACGCAGGGAGAAACACTTTCTTCTAACTCACTAGTTACAAATAAAAAATACAGCAAAATATAACGCACTATTTCTTGGTAAGACAAGACATCCTAGGTTCGATTCCCAGTTGCGACCGTTACCTTTTTATTTTTCTGTATCTTGTTGTTTCACGTTTACTTCTGTTTTATTAGTATTCTTCTGCAATAATACATCTACAGGTGTAACCTTTAAAAGTTATTAACAAGTTATTCCAATAAAATTGAATATATATTTAGATTTTTAGAAAAAGTCAATAGGTGTCCCCTATAAATAAAATCGAATATGTTTATCCGAGACAACATCAACAAAAAAAATCGTTAGAAATTAATCGAAAGTAATCATTTAAACAGATAGCAGTCTAACACGTGGGAAAAATTATTTGAAGATAAAATGAGATTTTCCACTTCGTGTTGTTAGTAAAATTTTAAATAAATTTAAACACCTAAATTTTCCAGTCTTTCAAAATAAATATTAACTCTACTTTTGACACTAAAGTTCTTATTAACGTAATACCAATAGTGATGGGGTAGCAAATGTAAAATCATGCAATGTCCACTGTTTCAAAATATAATGATCTTTATGCCATTAAAATACAGAACTGGTTATTTACTCAGGGAAGGAAATATTATAAAGAATGCCTTACATCTTAAAAACTGTTCTTATTTTTTCATATTTCTCTAGTAAAAAATCTTATCTCTAAATTAATTTTCAACCAAAACTTTATATTACGCTGATGCTTTTCTTTCAATTTTTCTCATATTTTTTGACATTGTTCGTCCATTTCATATGCTGCCTAGGAATACTTGCTTTTGTTTTTTGGGGTCTAAGACTATCATTGTTCATCTGTATAGATGATTTACATATTTATTCTTATTTTTTATTCTTATTTTTTATTTCTATTATCCTTAAAATATTATTATTTGTTACTTTTATTTCTATTTGTTATTCTATTTTATTTTTATTTATACAAGATTCACCTAGTTTAACTCCTTTCCTGTAAGTGATCATGTATTTAATACTAGTATGAATATTTTCCTTAATATGTATGCTATATGTTTGTACTTTCATCTACATATATATGGATGATTATTAATATTATATACTTAATATCTTATGAATCTCGACTACCATAATACGGGGATTTGCCTAGCTTGGTAGTCGAAACACCATGTAAAACAATCCTGTAATAAACAAAATGAATAAAGAAAAATTTAAAAAAAAAAAAAAAATTATGTCATCCGCGTGCAAAGTCGTACATCTCCAAACATAGACTTTCTAATTAAAATGTGTTTATTGGAAGTGATCTGCCAGGTAAACGTATATTTTCTGTGTCTTTTTGTAAAGAATAAAATTAGATAGAGCCTAAGAATTCATAATAAATTATACGGTGCCCTTGAGGTAATGTTTCACGAAACATTGGTTAAATTATAAGCTCAAAAAAATTTATACAAAAGAAAGGCATAATATTCCATACTTTTATCAGAGTATCAAAATTCTTTCAGTGGGAGCAATTCTGCGGTACAAAATTATATTTCAGCATATAAATAACCCTTTTTGTATCAACGATGGCTGGAACACAACGATAATACTCGTTTTAACTTTAATGAAGGACTAATTATTCCTAAGCATACAAATAAATATGGACAAAGAACGTTAAAAAATTACATGATTCCCAGTTGTTTAAATATAAAATCTGTAAATATAAAAACCTGCTGAAATTAAAAACTGTGCCCAAAACAAACAATATGTGAATTTACTGAAGACTTGGCTTACTGAAAGAATTAATTTGTATTAGCTTACAATGACGTATTATTTCTAAAGATTTTAAAATTGTTATTTATGTTTTCATAATTTTTCTTTTCTCCATATTTCTGTAAAATTTTAAATATTTATTTTATATAATTGTAAAAATGTAACATTTAACTCACTATAATAACATATTTAATGGAAAGAACCCATTAGACAAACTGCTAAAAAGTATCATTGAAGAAGAAGATAACACTTATAATCTAAATGAAAATATGAAAGAAAACAAGACACAGAAAAACAGAAAAAGACAATGGTCGCAACTGGGACTCGAACCCAGACCTCTCGTTATATATTACGTTGATGGGAATAACCTTCAAAAGTTATAAAAAGAGAGTTTTTCTCATAAAAAATTGAATATTCATTTAGACTTTGTTGGCGTCCAGCGTGCGTGCTGACGCTAACGGCAGGGTTGGAGAAAGCTCTCAAATATTTAATACAATTAGCTGCTGCATCTGCCCCAAATAATAACTAGCTCAAGATTTGGCACAAGCAGGGTTCCTCGTAAACTCAGGGCTCGTGCTTGTGGTTCGGAACTTCACGTTCCTCCATTGTCCCAGGGCCTCCCTCGTCAAGCAAAACACGGTAGGTTATCACATAAACAGTTTATTCAATTCTAGGAGACACAATAATACATAAGGAACGATCCTAGCTGAAAGTTTAGTTTGAATGTCCGTCTCTCTTCTCTAACACGCGTGGCTAGGGTTAATACATTTAATTGCACACAAGGGATAACATGGTAATTGACTCACGTTTGGTTTTGGGCCAACAGCGGCTCCACGCGCTTGATTCTATCAAGCTACGCAGCGTCCATCGGAGACCGGAAACGCACACGGCGAAACTGAACTGGTGTCGCCCATGTTCGGGCGGTACGTGGGCCCTATAAGCCGGCTTGCTGGAGACTGAGGAGCTTGCGGTCGGCGGCGCGTCTCGCGGCCGCCCCGTTTGTCGCTCGCGGGAGGGGATGGTGCGCGCGCATCTATATGGCGCCTTATTCTCCAGTCCGTGGAGAAGTCTAATTCTCGAATTTGTAACGTAACACTTCCCCCCTCGCCGCAATAAAAGCGACGTGGTAATGGAGCTGTAGGACTAATAAATCCTCTTACCTTTTCAGCACTTGTGCCAAAAACATTTAAGAGAAACGAGGAGAGAGAGAGAGAGAGAGAGAGATTCCTAGCTGGAGAATAGTTATGAACAGAACACAAAAGAGATGATACATGGTGTAACAAGGAATTGTCAATAAATGTATATAAAGGCAGTGGCATACATAAATACAGTTGCAAAGAACAAGGATCTGTTGAAGAAAGGTACAAGGGTTATGCAGTGATAGAAAAAAAACTCTAAAATTGTATCATTGGTCTGTGAGCTAATGTTTGCGAACGTGGTTTGCGTAGGATGTCTGGGGTGGTTGAACGTTTCACTGAAGTTACAAGGTTACTTTGTCACAGTAACCTGGCCCATTTGAGATTACACTCAAGGGACACTAGGGCCTTTAAGAAAATACGAGGAAGAGAACACATGATGAGGCTTCTAGGTGGTGTGGAGAGTTCTACCTGTCACAGAGGTCGAAAGGGTAACTGCTTCCGGATCCTGTGGGTGAGCCAGTACGAAACCATTGAAGTCCTGGAGAGTGGAATCGCAATTGGTGGTTGGTACACTGGTTTTTGTATGTAGTGGGATTGTTTTGTGAACAATCGTTGGTATTGTTATTTGCGCAAGGGCACAGGAGCATCCGCACAATGGCAGTAGGGCATTTGCATTATGCAGCAGGAACATTTGCATAATGGCAGCAGAAACATTTGCACAAGGGCAACAGGAACATTTGTATTATGCAGCAGGAATATTTGCATAATGGCAGCAGAGCATTTGCACAAGGGCAACAGGAACATTTGTATTATGCAGTAGGAATATTTGCATAATGGCAGCAGAGCATTTGCACAAGGGCAACAGGAACAGGAACCAACCTAGAGCTGGCGTGCTCGGGTTTGTTTTGAGTGTCGGTTCTTTGTGGTGATACGATTCGCAACTACACGCACGACTCACACTAGGTTATGTTAGATGCGGTCGGGTGCTTTTGGTACGCAGGGATTGAAGGCAAGGGACCTCCGTGACGGTAGCGAGGGCAGCATGAAGAGGCGCAGATGTAGATAGGGTGCAGAGCTGCTGGTTTTCTTTTTTTTAAATCCGGCAAAAATTATTATTAGAACAAAATTCTTGAAGTTTACCTGCCTAGTAGACCAATGATGAAAAAAGTTTGGAGAGAAACAAGTGTGCATGTTGAGAAAAAGTTGGATTTGTTTGGCGTGTAGAGAGAGAGACGGAGAGAGAGCTAACTAAATGTGGCTAATTCCTAATACATGTTACAAAGGTACGTATTCAAGGACAGGTTCTGTGTAACCCCTTTTGGTTTTTTTCTTTACCAAATACATTTCCAAGAATACGTGGTTGAGGGATTGTACGTATAACAAAATTCCCATTCGAAAGAAGTTGGTCTTCCATGACCTATGCTCACGTCTATACGGTAGCATTTTTTCTACTTTCGAAAAACAAAACATTGCGTACAAGATTAGTTATAACAAAGTGGGAAAGGAGTAGGAAGTTGAAAGGATCCGCGTATGAAGATTGTCCCATTTGACAAACGAAACGCCAAGTGCGTAACGCATATATCCCCATTCACGGATAATTTCGAGGAAGGGGGAGGGTGATAATTGGGAACATTTGAACGAAGAAAACTGCTGGGGACTCGGCTATTTCCGAAATTCGACCTCTGGGTGGAGGTGAAACAAGGTCTACAGCAGTCATCCTGGCACATTACAATAATATTTGGTAGTGTTGGACAAAAGAATATACTGACATAAAAGTCTAATCCTCTACGTGTATTGGGCAGAAGATTAGGGGTCGTTTTATTCTCCTACTTGTTTGCGAGAAATGACAGACCCTTGCTCAAATCTCACAAACCTGGGGATTTTCTTTGTTCGTCTCCCAGACAACGAGTTAGGTGTGTTTGTGTCCATCAACTTAACTCCCACGACACGATGCCCCATAATCATGCGTGAAGCGTATGATTAGTCCTTTTGAGATAGTAGATAGTTCCTGGGTTCTTGTGACAGGAAGTCCACGGGCATATTAATGATTACAAAAAAAGGGGTGTGGACTACATTGAGTAGTTCACACATAAAGGTTTGATATTATTTCGTTCGCACGATTCATGGTGAGTATTGTAACGTCTTCACGTATAGCGTACAAGATTGCAAAATCAAAAGATTTGCAAGTAAGTTTTATAACGTCTTCACGGATAACAATGAACGAATTACAACTGGGTTGCCCAGTATTGAAGGGAGGTGCAAAAGACTAGGTGTTTATGACATTTCTGACAAAAACCCACAGAGTAATTATAACGGGCTCCCCGTATCGCATTTAGTAGATATTCTGAGATTCCCATCTATGACGGCAGATTTTATAAGGTTCCCACCTATGATGGCAACAAAAGGTTAACGTTCATATAAAAGTACCTATTCAATACAGACGGCGAGACATACTGATGTACTTAGTACAACAATACCGTAGCATAATAAATCCATATTAGCGTACGTTAAAGACTTGCACAAAGGCAAAAACATATTTGAAGATCTGGCCAAGATTTTATACTTCAACAATTAAGGGACGAAAAATTCTGGCGTGCTGATGGAATGTGAATTTCATCTAAGCTTACCGCAAAAGAGATCCTTTGTGGTACAACCCTTTTGGTTACGCACAGAGTATCGTATCGTGATGGTACAACTTTTGTTGTACTTACACGTACGATGGTAGCAACAATACAAGACATGCGCTTATCGTTGTTTGACAAGGCAAATTATTTACAAAGGTCCGATTTGAGTGTTTAAGACCTTCTAGGTTTTACTTACTTAAACAGACTGCGATGGACACACCTTGGTGTTATGAAAATTATAATAATGGGATGGGTTGTTCGCAGGGTGTTCACTTGGAGACCTGGCTTCTTGTTGTGACCTCGTACTTTGCACGTGATAAGTCACAACAAGGCAACCCCAAAATTTCAGTTTGAACAGTTGAGACCCAGGGTGACTCAATGTTGCTGAAATGTTGTAAAAAAAAAATTTATCGTTAATGAAGAGGCACGTTAAAAGTTGTCCCTTTTATAACGATACTTTCCAGACTCCACATTCAGTTCTGGGGAGAGCTAGAGCAATTAGGGTTATTTATTGAGCGCCATTCTATTTTCTTAAAAAACAGAAAAAAAACTTAGAACTGGTAGCAAACATCTGATACCGCCGTGGGTTTACACAGGTTTGCTTACCTAATTTAATTACATATGACATAAGGGTTAGATGCACTTTGGCGAGGACCCGATATTTAATGTACAAAAAGATTTTCTAATATTTAGAAAGGGGTGACGAGGTATGACATGATGATGTGAAAATATGATGCTGCCAGTTGTGACGATGCACAAAACCTTGGGCACGTAGTCTCTGACTACTTGCAGTAAGCCACAGGGAATTCCTTTCTCCGAAGTGATCAATTTCAGGTAGAGGTGTGCATGCTTAGAAAAAACGATGTTTCCAAGGTTTGACACCTGGGGCAGCGATTAGAGGCGAATGACTGATGATGACGAGATATTTATACAAACAAAAATAAAATAAAATGAAACGAAACCACAAGGGAGAATTATATTTTCTTCCATGACTTTGGCTACAGTTGACACACTGTGCCAGAGCTAGAAAGGGTTTCGTTTGAGTGTCCCAATGAGTGACAATCGTTTACGAGAGGCCGCTCATTAGTGACGAAACAAAAGGGTTGACTTCCATAGTGATCCATGTCACGGTGTAGACGAATGGTTGCTAGGAGTCGAGGAATAACCGTTGGGGTTATACGGGCGTGGCAATGGAGTTTGTTTCCATGTTCCCACTTTTTACAATGTCCTTTATGTGGTAGTTACCTATGTGTTTACCAGAGATGTCGGACAATCGGTAAACCAGGTCTGAGATTTTCTTTAGGACTTTCGTCTTTACAAAACGGGGTGCCAATTTGGCAGAGAAGTACAGCGCACCTTGTGACAGAGTGTTGTTTCTCCTCCAGACGATGTCTTCTTCCTTGAATGTGACGTGCCTCCTACGAAGGTTATACCTGTCGGCGCTCTTTTGGTGGGCCAATAGTAGAGCGTCTGTTACTTCACTATAGATAGCGGAGAGTTCCTCCAAGCGGTGGGCGTAATTTGCTGCGGGGTCTGCTGTGGAGGAAGGGACGGGTGGAAGGCAATTGTCAGGGTGTAGTGAACCGTGAACTACTTGTTCCATGCCGTGTTTGAGAAAAAATGGTGTATAGCCTGTAGCGAGGTTCACCGTGTTGTTCATGGCTGCTTGTATTTTGTCTAATTTTTTGCACCATGTGCGTTGGTCTTTGCCAACCAAAATTGCCAGGGCCGTGTTTATGGTTTGGTTGTATCGTTCAACGGTGTTGTTCTGTGGGGTGTAAAGGGTGTTATAGAATACATCCTTTATACCATATTTAGACAAAAACTCCTTAAATTCCAGAGCTATAAATTGTTTACCATTGTCGCATATTATAGTACGAGGGGTACCGTAGGGTATGAAAATATGTTTTTCCAATAGATTGGTTATTGCTGCTGCAGTTGCCCTTTTCAGAGGAAACAACCAGCAGTATTTGGAAAAGATGTCCACTACGCTGAGTATATGCATGTAACCGGCGTAGCTTCTAGGGAAGGGTCCAATGAGGTCCATAGAAAAGGATTGAAGTGGTCTATCGGCACGCTTGGGGTTGCCCATTAGACCAGACGGTGGTGCCGTACTGTGCTTGTATGCCTTACAGATGTCGCACTTGGAGATGTATAAACGTACTTGTTTGAATAGACCCGGCCAATAATATCTTAAAGATATTTTTTTGAATGTTTTGAAGGTTCCAGGGTGTATGGAGTCTACGGCACTGTGGTTATCAATAATAACTTGTTCTCTATTTTCGAGAGGGACTACCTTTTTCCAGGCATAGTCCTCTAAGATTGACAGTGGAGGCTTGCAGTTGCGATATAGTTGTCCGTCCTTAATCATAAAATTCGGGAACTTTTGTGGGTTGTCACTGCATCCTCTAAAGGTTTTTTGGTACCATACGTCTTTTGTGGGGAGACTAGAATTGGGCAATTCGGCATTTAATGTTGCTATCTCGATCCTAGAAAGGGCATCCGGGACGATATTATCGGCGCCCTTACGGTGGATGACATCGAAAGTATATTGAGATAGGCGGGACGACCAGCGAGCCAATCTCCCAGAGGGGTTGTCTAGCGAGATCAGCCATTTTAGGCTGCTATGGTCTGTGACGACGGTAAACTTACTGCCCTCAATGTATCCGCGGAAATGTTGAATGGATTCCATGACTGCTAATAATTCTCTCTCGGTAATCCCGTAGTTTTTTTCGTGTTTATTTAGGGTACGAGAGAAGTATGCCACGGGGTGTTCGCCGTCCGTAAAATTTTGAGTGAGGACTCCTCCGATTCCGACGTTTGATGCGTCCGAATGGATCGTAAAGGGAAGATTGAAGTCGGGGCAATTCAGTACTGGGGCTGATTGAAGAGCCTCTTTCAGGGAGTTGAATGCTGACTCAGTCTCCGCAGACCAGGAAAAGTTACTGGTACCTTTACGGATTCCCGTGATTTTGTTGAGCGGCGCCGCGAGAGTTGAGAAGTTTTTTATGAATCTTCTGTAGTAACCGGTGAGTCCGAGGAAGGCTTTTACCTCTTTTGCATTTGTAGGTCGGGGAAAATTTGTCATAGCCGCTACTTTTGTGGGGTCTGTTCTTAGGCCTTCTTCGTCTACTATGAAACCCAAGTATCGTAGGCGGTGCCTGCAGAATTCCGATTTCTTCAGGTTGATAGTCAAACCGGCCTGTTTGAGTTGTTGAAAAACCTTTTCTAGAATAAGTATATGTTTTTCAAAGGTATCGCTAATGATGATCAGGTCATCCAGGTAGCAAAATAAATTGTTATCAAACTCTGGGCCAAACAATTTATCCATGAGTCTTTGTAGTTCTGCTGGGCTGTTTTTTAGACCGAAGGGTAGTCTTTTGAAATGGAACATACCCCTGCCAGGCACCACGAAGGCAGTCTTTTCGCAGGAGCTGGGATCCAAAGGTATCTGCCAGAATGCTTTGCTTAAGTCTATGGATGAGATGTATTTAGCGTTTCGAAGTCTGTCCAGGATGGAGTTGACCAAGGGGAGCGGGTAGGCGTCTGATATTGTACATGCGTTGAGGCGTCTGCTGTCGAGGCAGAAACGGGCTGAGCCGTCTTTCTTTGAAACTAATAAGGTGGGGTTGGTCCATGCACTGCGGCTGGGTACCACCACTCCCAGTCTTAGCATATCGTCCAATTCTTTTTCCAGCGTTTTCAATTTTTGTGGAGCTAGGTTGTAATACCTTTGTTTGATTGGGGGGCCTGTTGTTTTTATATGGTGTTGTACTAGGTTGGTTAAGCCTAAACCGCACCTTTCGAAGGAGATGGATTCATACTTGTTGATCATTTGATTTAATTGTATTGTTTGTAAAGGGTTCAAGTTTTCGTAGGGTATTACCGTACGGATTTCGTTTACTTGGGGAGTGACGGAGGGGTTGTTAAACAGTTGCGGGGCAATTTTGAAAGCCATCCAAAAATCCACTCCCAAGATGAATTTCTGTGTGATTGTAGGTACAACTAGAAACTTGATCCAAACTGTTTTTTGGTCACAATTGATCGGCAGGGTTAGAGAACCGATGACGAGTTGTGAAGTGTTGTCTGCCGTGGTAACATGTGAAGGATGTTTTCCCATTTTAAAACCACAGTTTGTGAATAAGGTGTGGGCGTTGTCGCCCAGGCAGCTGACAGAGGCGCCGCTGTCTAGGAGACCTGAAAAAACCACGTTGTTTATGGAAAAATGCGCGAAGGGTCTACCGTCTATTGCCTGTTTGCAGCAAACTGTAGAGAGGGGTAAGGCCTGTTTAAAAAATTTGACGTGTTCCAACCACTCCGACCATTCCTTTGGCCTATGGGAGGGATGGCCCGGGGGGTTGGGGTCTAGTTTTTTGTCTTCCTGGCTGTCCAATTGGGAGGGGGTCTGGAGAAATCCATAGGGGGTTTGATGAATCTGAGATCCGGGATGGACGTTTCGGTATTGTCTTGGCGTGGTCTTTTGCCAAACTTCCTCCCTTCATCTCTTCTTGGAGAGCGATCGACGGATCGCCTTTTGTTAGAGTGGGTGTCTTTGGAGGATAAAAGTTTTGCTTGTTTAAAGCAGGCGGCTTGGGAGTGACCAATCTTGTGGCAAAAGGAGCAGGATTTCTTCTCGTTGTGCTCCGGTTTTATGCCGGACGAAGTGCTTGGGCGAAAGTTTTCTTTGGGGAATCTTTCGTCTTTCTTCCGATCCTGGTATGCCTCTAGTAGCTGGCAGACATCTTTCAGTTGCTCCAGCGTGGCAATTTTCTGAGAAGTAATGATGTTTTCGTATCTGGGGAGAAGACCGTCGATTAAAACCGGGAGAAGTTCCGCTTCAGGGACAGGTTGGGTGAGCTTAATATTGATGGCCTCTGCCCTCTGTGTGAATCTAGCAACAGGCTCTCCGGAGTGCTGCTTGATAGCGAGTAGGGATAACCTGACTCTATGTTGGGCCTTTTTTTCTCCGAAACTGGATAAAAGTGCCACCTTGAGTTCCCTCCATGAGTTTGTTTTTCTCTTATGTATCCTGTGCCAGGTAAGCATTTCAGGAGCGATGAGGTCTATGAAGTTCCTGTGCAGAATACTTTCGGGGATTCCTCTGACTTGGGCTGTTTCTTCTATTCTGTTGATGAAATCCTCCACATCCGTGAGTCCGTTGTATTTCGTCTTCCAGGTTGTCAAATCATATATTTTCGTCTGTTCCTGGGCTTGTACCACCAAGGGTTTTGCTTCGGAGACTGTGAGGGAGGTAGAGATGATTTCTGAGGTGTCTTCCTGTTGGAACTGCAACTTCCTGATGTACTTCTTATTGTAGAAAGAAGCATATTGAATAAGGCATTTTTTGGATTTATTCCTGGGAGAAATCTTTCTACTTCTCAGGGCCTGTAGTAGTTCTTCCTTTTTTGACGTAGAAATGTGGGGGATTATACCCAGCGTGACTTGAGGGACTTCCATAGTGTATAGGGTCGTGTCAGGGTGACCTTACGTTGGGAGAAAAACGAGAACTCGACTCTTTATCCGTAATTGGAAAGAAATTTTTTGCCAGGGATTGACCACTGGGGATGTATATATATTTTTTTTTTTAAAAAATGCTTCTGCGAAAAAACGCGTATTTGTAAGTGTTTGGGTTATTTGAAAATTTGGGCAGAGGTTTGCCTCTGGCCGCGTGCTTTTTAGGAAAAATCCAAGCGTTTTGAAAAAAAATTTTCGAAAATTTAAAAAAATCGAAAAAAGGAAAAAATCGGAAAAATTTTCAGAGTCCGAAAACTGGAGAAAATTTGCGCAGCGATTTTCCTCTGGCAATGCGTTTTTAAGAAAAACTCCAAGCGTTTGGAAAAAAAATATTTCGAAAATTAAAAAAATCGAAAAAAGGAAAAATCGGAAAAATTTTCAGAGTCCGAAAACTGGAGAAAATTTGCGCAGCGATTTTCCTCTGGCAATGCGTTTTTAAGAAAAACTCCAAGCGTTTGGAAAAAAAATATTTCGAAAATTAAAAAAATCGAAAAAAGGAAAAATCGGAAAAATTTTCAGAGTCCGAAAACTGGAGAAAATTTGCGCAGCGATTTTCCTCTGGCAATGCGTTTTTAAGAAAAACTCCAAGCGTTTGGAAAAAAAAAATATTTCGAAAATTAAAAAAATCGAAAAAAGGAAAAAATCGGAAAAATTTTCAGAGTCCGAAAACTGGAGAAAATTTGCGCAGCGATTTTCCTCTGGCAATGCGTTTTTAAGAAAAACTCCAAGCGTTTGGAAAAAAAATATTTCGAAAATTAAAAAAATCAAAAAAGGAAAAATCGGAAAAATTTTCAGAGTCCGAAAACTGGAGAAAATTTGCGCAGCGATTTTCCTCTGGCAATGCGTTTTTAAGAAAAACTCCAAGCGTTTGGAAAAAAAATATTTCGAAAATTAAAAAAATCGAAAAAAGGAAAAATCGGAAAAATTTTCAGAGTCCGAAAACTGGAGAAAATTTGCGCAGCGATTTTCCTCTGGCAATGCGTTTTTAAGAAAAACTCCAAGCGTTTGGAAAAAAAATATTTCGAAAATTAAAAAAATCGAAAAAAGGAAAAATCGGAAAAATTTTCAGAGTCCGAAAACTGGAGAAAATTTGCGCAGCGATTTTCCTCTGGCAATGCGTTTTTAAGAAAAACTCCAAGCGTTTGGAAAAAAAAAATATTTCGAAAATTAAAAAAATCGAAAAAAGGAAAAATCGGAAAAATTTTCAGAGTCCGAAAACTGGAGAAAATTTGCGCAGCGATTTTCCTCTGGCAATGCGTTTTTAAGAAAAACTCCAAGCGTTTGGAAAAAAAATATTTCGAAAATTAAAAAAATCGAAAAAAATTTTCACAAGTTTTCGTGGAAGTAATTTGTTTGAGAATTCAACAATATCTTGGGGGCATGGTTTCATTACGCGGCTTCCTATAGCCTGGCTTTAAACAGCACCAATTTTTGGTATTTACCCGCGAATTCCCTTCGTCTTTTCGACAAGATATTACCTTCATTGTCAATTGACAAGGTATTATAGTGTCAGATGTCAAGGAATCCACGTCAACGCGAATTTAGTATTTTTTGCAATATTCGAATGTGATTTTGGCATGGCATGGCATGATCCGGTTTCATCAGACGACAGAGTCAAAAATACTTAATTGTCAAATGACAGAAAGAATTTAAATCCACTTGTTCCCTAGGTGTCAGCAAGTGTCTCGATTAAAGAAACGATACCAGCGAGCTGCAAATTAGTATATTATTAAAAATATTTAGCACTTTCGAGACCAAGCGGATGATTTGTTTATCATGTACATGATTTTAATTGTTGAATAAATTCTTCTTTAATTTGTGTTTATTTCCACTATTCACTTGTATTGAAAATAGCAATTTTAATCGGCCGACACTTTGTAATCACTGTATTATTCGCAGCGACAACTTCCTAGGTTGGGCACCTTGCGTTGGAATACCGGTAATATTTTGTCGAGTGACGAGTCACAAATGATAAAATCGCGTCCGTAATAATTTAAATTGTGATTCGAAATTATGTTCGCGCCGAGATTCCTGTTGGAAGTGCTAGACAATTGGGAATAAACAATACATCATAATAACATTTCAGAGTTTACAATTGTTGCTTGGGAACGAGGCCGTGGTAGAACAGAAAAAATTTAAATGGCCCCACGTTTAGCGCCAGTGTTGGCGTCCAGCGTGCGTGCTGACGCTAACGGCAGGGTTGGAGAAAGCTCTCAAATACTTAATACAATTAGCTGCTGCATCTGCCCCAAATAATAACTAGCTCAAGATTTGGCACAAGCAGGGTTCCTCGTAAACTCAGGGCTCGTGCTTGTGGTTCGGAACTTCACGTTCCTCCATTGTCCCAGGGCCTCCCTCGTCAAGCAAAACACGGTAGGTTATCACATAAACAGTTTATTCAATTCTAGGAGACACAATAATACATAAGGAACGATCCTAGCTGAAAGTTTAGTTTGAATGTCCGTCTCTCTTCTCTAACACGCGTGGCTAGGGTTAATACATTTAATTGCACACAAGGGATAACATGGTAATTGACTCACGTTTGGTTTTGGGCCAACAGCGGCTCCACGCGCTTGATTCTATCAAGCTACGCAGCGTCCATCGGAGACCGGAAACGCACACGGCGAAACTGAACTGGTGTCGCCCATGTTCGGGCGGTACGTGGGCCCTATAAGCCGGCTTGCTGGAGACTGAGGAGCTTGCGGTCGGCGGCGCGTCTCGCGGCCGCCCCGTTTGTCGCTCGCGGGAGGGGATGGTGCGCGCGCATCTATATGGCGCCTTATTCTCCAGTCCGTGGAGAAGTCTAATTCTCGAATTTGTAACGTAACAACTTTCATAAAGTCAATAGTTCCATATGAATAAATTCGGATACATTTATCCGAGACGCTATTCAGGTTACAAACCAATTCTTAGAATGATTGTTTCCAATAAAAATAGTAGTTGCCTATAATATGGAAAAAGAACTAGTTGGAGATAATATTAATGATTCTAAATATTTGAAATATGAGATTGACAAATATGACGGTTTGACAGAAGGTGGCAATAGCGAAATTGGAAAACGCGCACGTCCCGGTTAGACGAGAGGTCTGGGTTCGAGTCCCAGTTGCGACCATTGTCTTTTTCTGTTTTTCTGTGTCTTGTTGTCTTTCATATTTTCATTTAGATTATAAGTGTTATCTTCTTCTTCAATGATATATTACGTTGATGGGAATAACCTTCAAAAGTTATAAAAAGAGAGTTTTTCTCATAAAAAATTGCTAAAAAGTAGTTTACCGCGACTTTTTATTTTAAATTTGCAAAGTGTGTAAAATAAATTTTAAAAAATATATTAAAATTAATCGGTAGTAACGCAGAAAAGTATCCACGTGGAAATGATTATGTTATCAATAAATTTAAAAAAAGCCAGCTATTTCACTCTACACGGAGTGAAATTTATTCATGGCTTTCAACAATAAAAGTGTTCATTCGTACAAAAACCTCCACAAAAAATATTCTAGTGTTTTCCATGACGCGTAATGTGTTATAATTCTGTGTTTTGTCTTGGTAGCAGCCTGCGAGTGGCGTGGCGTTAGCGGCACTTAATTGATCTGGTAACGGCGGCCTTAATGTGTCGTAATTAAAGGCCTTGCACAAAAACGCAATTACTTACCTTTACACGAATCAATTGTGCTCGCAAGGAGCGATTATTTATAACGCGGAATAGACCGGACAGCGGCCGACTATGAGTGTTATTATCGCGGCCTGAATAAGTCGGCAGCCGTGTTCACCGTTCATGGTGATGCGGTGAGGTGTTAGCTAAAGTGGTGTGGAGAGTTTGCCGAGCGTGGCCACTGGACTAGTAGTCATAATATATTATTATGTATAATGTTACAATATGTAGGAATATGCATTTTTGTTCTTTTACAAAATAGCTCCACACAGGATGCCCTGAAGAAAACAATTTCCCTCGCGGCCTATTTCATATTTGGGGAATCCAACCTAATCTAGCCTATCATAACCTAACCTAACCTAACTGATTGTGTGACTTTTAATTACGAACATTTGGCATGTAACGTTTTGACCGAGGACATTTTGATAACATTTTAACTGGATACATTTTTACGGCGAATATTTGGACAGGGAACAGTATTACTGGTCATTATAGATCATATGCACTTCTTAGAATTGATTGATCTAATTAAGAAAAAAAGTAAGGACAAAAATACCTCATTTTAGGCACACAGACAATTATACTCTTTTGTTGATTTATCTTTGAATAAGTATTTTATTTCAAATTAGTACATAAGTTGTAAAATTAGAGTTATAATTTGTTTTTTATTAGCTACTATATAAAAATCTAAGAAACGTGGTAAATAAAAAAGGATATAAAAAAGTCTACTACGCGTTATGTCATTCTCGAATTGAATATGGAATCATCGGATGGGGATCTGCTACACATAAGTACATACACAACCTGAATACGATTCAAAAATGAATCATAAAGACCATTAGAACGCCTTCAATTGAAACTTTCAATAGCTTTGACGTACCCAATGTGCAACAAATATATGCCAAAAATATATTAGATCTAGAAGAGGGTTCAGTATTTTCAAAAATACTGAACCCTCTTCTAGACCGTGTGTGCACAACAATAGATTGAATAAAATTATATAAAAAACATTCCAAGCTACAAAACCACATTCGGACAATGAAACTACACATACTTTGCAACAAAACTTCATAAAATCCTTCCCCAAGACATAAACTAATTAAATTAATAAAAAATTCTAATGAATATAAATCAAGAATAAAAATATGGCTGAAAGAGGTCAATGAAAAAACCCTAATGGAGACACTAAAAACGACATAGAAGACAAATAAAATACATTTAAATAATTTTAGTCCGCCTCGGCCCAGGACCCCCTAGTGAGGAGGACTAAGAAATACAACATTTTTACATTACATTTTTACATCATTATTTACATGTGTATGTACATTTATTTTATATAGTCGCCAATAAAAAAAAATAAAAAAATAATTAAAATTAAACACATAAAGATACAAAATATAATGTAGATAAGCATGAGCAGTTTGAAGAATAACAATTTAAAGTACAATAATTGGTTTATTAACAAGATATTATAATTTCTTTCCTGTGATTTTAAAATCGTTTGCGTTCAGCACACATGTCTAATGTTTGTAATTTCGTGTTAACCCTAAAAAACTGTAACAACCGAAAGCACAAACAGATGTAAAAGTCATTATTTCCGGTAAGCTTGACTAGTAACTACTCCAACCCCAATTTGCCGCTTCCCACCCCCAATCGCAGATTTACGAGTTCATCCCCATCCCCATTCCCCCACGGGGTGCATTGCACAGTTCACTACAGTGTTGTTATTAGCATCAGCCTCCCGCAAACATACAATTACCATGATATCATCATGTCACCCTCGCGAATAATGTGCAACACTTGACTGCTCCATTCTGATCAAACCGTGTTATTCAATTACATTTTATTACACTTTTATAGAGTTGTTACAACTTACTTGCACGCGTACATACAGAACATTTATTTATTCTTGAATATTTTGCTATACCGACTTTATTTTAGTTTCATTGTCTTTTATTTTTAATAAAAAAACGATCCCGGTTTATAAATAACCTGACAAAATCTGAATTCCTGTTACTTCTAGCGTTATAAGCGGAAAATAATACTTGATGGATATATTTTACTAGAAAAAAATTGACCTACGACGTTTGGGTGGGAACCCGACGTATTTGCCGACTGAGCTATTATTTAATACCGCACATACTCGATGAGCTCACATCTAGTTAAGATGATCCAATAATCCAGGAAAAATCGAAATCGGAATTCACGCCCATTTTTGGGGGGAGTTTAAAAATACTTGAGAAAAAGCTTTTGGAAAGGTTGGAAAAGGTATTTGAGGGTTTTTTTACAGGTTATGTCATAACAAGGAAATTTAAAATTGACTTCACGGAACTAAGCGACGCGGAGCCTATACTTCTATTCCCCGCTTCGGCCGGGGCCGAACTGATACAAAATGGGTGTGGCAAATCAGTAGTCCTTGGGTGGACGCCATAAGGTTCACTTCGAAAATCCAAATTGGTCGGCATAAATGCATATTTTATTTTATTTCGTGAAGTTCGGGCGTAAATATCAAGTTTTTTTGCAATTATTATAAAAGAAACTGAATTTGCTACATCATACAATAAAACCACATCGGAAAAGGGGTTTAAAAGTAGGACAGTTTGCACAAGAAAGTGTATTTTATAGACCTAATACTTTGTTTTTTTCTAGGCTTACTTTTCTAGACTTACAAAAAAAGACCGATAGATTTGTTCTACACATAGTATTTAATTGAAGCATCTAAGCGATCAAATTTTCAAAACAAAAATACGCACATGATTTTGAATGATTTTGCATTATTTCACGTGGCTTCATCTTAAGTAAGTTATTTGCTGGGATGGTTTTTGAGCCAAAGGGTGATGTTGATGTGTAAGAAGATAATAAGAAGATAATATAATAAGAATAATATAATAAGATAATATAATAAGAAGATAAACAGGGTGGTTAGGAATTGTTTGTATGTCTAGATCTAGCTACTAAACCTAAATCCAACTCAAGCAGAATTTCGATAGTGATTTGCTTCCGATCTTGAACAAAGGTTTGAAAATGTACATACCCACTGTATTTTAATTTATTCAATTTCCTAAGCTAAAATGTAGATAAAGACATAAAAATTATTAAAATTGAATAAATTGCAAATTGCCCATGTCGCGAATCAGTTCCCGATATCTTCTGGGCACAAGGAGCTTACCTCTCTGTTACGAAGGTTATCAGATTAACACTAATGTTAATGTAATGTACGCTAGATGTTTTTAATCACACGATAATCTTCAGATCTCAGACAAGATTAAATAAATAGTATATATTATTTTAAGTTTCTGTGTAGGTACCAATACGAATACGTACAATAATTATGACTTTATCTAAGTTTCAATCACATTCTGTTTCCTAGTAATTGTCAGACATATTAAAAAAATCATTATTGGAATTAAGTAATTCGTATTTAAACTGTTAATTACCATAAATTAATGAAATTATCTTTTTTAACTACATAATACAGGAAACATATTTCATTAATCAGCAATTTTAGATTTTAATGATAATTATTGCGATTAGGTTTCGCATAGAAATGGACATTCACTTATTAAGTCATAAAAGTATCAATTTCAAATCCAAACGGCGCCTACCAACAAGACCATAAATTATTACTGATGTTTTAAATAAACCTTTTAATTAACGAAGGTGAAATAGTAATTATCTTGTTGTGTCTGATATTCTGTTAATAGAAAGATATTGGGTTCCCTAAAACTCTTTCCAATTATTTTTTTTTGTTTTTAATGACTTAATGAATGAAACCTCAAACTGTATTTTTAATCATTGAAGACAATGTTAGCGACATTCAAACCAAAATTTGAAACAGAAAATCAGAAAAAGATACGGTCGCATCTAGGGATCGAACCAAGGACGGGGTTCTGCTCTATACTTTCCCCGAACTTTTATTTTTATTTTTATATGAATACCGCACAAGAGTGCCAACTGCTCCCGTCTGGAGCCAGTGAGACTATGGCATCCTCAACTGGGGTATGTTGTGAGGCTGAAGGTAGTAGGGAGGGGAAGGAGATGGGGAAGAGGAAGGTGGTAAGTTACCTGGCTATTCAGATCTGGTCACCAAACACGGCTAAAGCAATTTCAAGCAACGTTTCAATTCTGAATGGTGGTCTTACACCAGATATCTTACACCACAATCTGAGATACTGAGAATATCTTCCACTATGGAACATGCCACAAATATACCATATATTATTTTAAATTAATTAATTGTGAAATACCACAAATAAATCAAATAAAATTTATTTGCGCACGCTGGGTTCGAACCCGCGATCTTCGGATTGTGAGTCGAGAGTCTTACCTCGGGACCACGGAGGCCGTCTATGAACTATGTGCAATATGCAACACGAACTGTGTGCAATATGCACGGCCGGCGTAGTCCAGCGGTAAGGCTCTTGACTCGCATTCCGAAGGTCGCGGGATCGAATCCCGGCGTGGCAAATTATTTGATTAATTTGTGTTACTTCACAATTTATTAATTTAAAATACTCACGTTCCAGAGTGGAAGATACTCTCAGTATCGCCCTGGTGTAAGACCACCATTCAGAATTGAAACGTTGCTTGAAATGGCTTCATCCGTGTCTGGTGACCAGATCTGAATGGCCAGGTACTTCCCACCTTCCTTTTCTCCATCTCCTTCCCCTCCCCACTACATTCAGCCTCACACATACCCCAATTAAGGATGCCATAGTCTCACTGGCTCCAGATGGGAGCAGTTGGGACTCTTGTTCGGTTTTCATATAAAAAAATAATATTTCAAAAATTGCGTTTAGTTCGGGAAGAATCTTGCAATCATACACAAAGATAGCAGCCAATAAAAATATGAGATAATGTTGGTATTAAATATAATCGTCGATTTACAATTTGGAGGCGGGTATGGGTACCGCCGCCCTGGGATCCAATTATTGCATCACACCATTGAACCAACAACTCTGTCATAGGTAATCTCAAATGGTTCGCTATGTTTGGTGACTTAGCAAGGATGCCCGGGTTCTCGGGGTGAGGTTTGTCAAGGTTTTGGCGGCAGATGACCTGGACACACTGAACCCCAGAATCCTACCTATGTTTTTGTACAGTTGATGCCAAAGTTTTTTTTTACTATAATACATCTATTTTCAAATGTATTTCAAAACTTACAAAAAAAATATATTTTCAAATGTCTTTCGAGACTTGAAAAAAAATGGTTTTGTCTCAGATTTTAATTTTCGATTTTAATTTTGAGTTTCGAACCTTTCTACCCAGTGATCGGAATCAACCGCGCTAACAACCGGACTAAATCTCTTATTGGTAAAACCGATATTTATTTCCTAAAATACGTATAAATCCGCGTGTGTGTGCGTGTCTACCTGCCAAGTTTCAGCTTGATCGGATGTCGGAAAGTGGTATCATTTCCACTTTCAAGATTCCGCTCCATTCATTCAATCTGGAAAACAAAAGTGAAATTCGAAGTTCCAACGTTTTAAGATAGTTTTCTGGTAATAAATTAATATAGTTGTATTATTTATATGGAAAAAAATAATAGTCGGAAAATCATTGGAATCACTTTACGAAGTTAGTGCACTTTACTCCCAGACACATGTATAATAAAAATACTAACATTATTAAAATTTGCCCACACTTATTTTATTAGGGGCCACAAGTCATAAAATCGCTCATCACACTTATTTCTGGTGACATTCAATCGGGAGACCTTCTTCAGCCAATCACCCCAACGAAGCCACCCACCCTTCGCTCCACCTCCCCTGGCAGACAGGTTTATTGGCCGCAATAGCCTTCTCGGACCCTTGGGGGGATGTCCCCAAACATTTATTTCAATAATCTGTCAATGAATGTTCAATTTCACGGACGCGTGTGAAACTTAGATTGGGTGGTTTGCAGAAAATCTAATTGTGATATTGTCATCAAATGGCTAATCAACGCAACTGTTTTTTTTGTACATTTAAAAGATACCCGCTAAACGTCGGCTTAAGGTCAGTTTCATATTTTAACAAATTATTGTCAATAGAAAATAAAAGCACAAATATCCAGCTGTCCTGTTGTAGTGCTCGTAAATTGATCACAATTTAATAGAAAACTTAGACCGACCTAATTAAATCCGCGATTAACATGGACCTTTCAAATGGAAAAAAGTTTTTCAATTTTTTTTTTACATTAGCTCCACAAGTCGGCCGGCGTGGTCGAGCGGTAAGGCTCTTAACTTGCAATCCGAAGGTCGCGTGATTGAATCCCTGCGTAGCAAATACATTTCATTTGATTAATTTGTGTTACTTATTTCACAATTAATTCATTTAAAATAAAATAAAGTATATTTTCGGAACGTTCCAGAGTGGAAGATACTCTCAGTACTTTCAAAAAAGTACTGTAAAACCACAATTCAGAATTGAAACGTTGCTTGAAATGGCTTTAGCCGTGTTTGGTGACCAGATCTGAATAGCCCGTACTTCCCCACCTTCCTCTCCCCCGTCTCCTTCCCTTCCCCACTACATTCAGCCCCACAAAATACCCCAATTGGGGCTGCCATACTCTCACTGGCTCCAGACGGGAGCAGTTGGGACTCTTGTGCGGTATTCATATAAAAATTTAAAAAGAACACACGAGGCCCCGAAGAAAAAAAACTCCCTCATCTCTGTCATCTTTGGGGATGCTGAGAGGAGGGTCTTTTTGGGGATAGGAAGAAGAGGAAGTTCTGGGAAAGGAAAAGATATGAAGGGTGGGTTGGAATCTGGAGGTCAATTTGTCTAGGTGTGACGGACGTATGAATTCATCCCTTCCACTGCGGAGCGAGGCGATGGATCGAGAGAGACCGGATAAAAGGCTTCCCTCAACCAGTCTCTCCCGTTCCGGCCTGCTATGCAGCTGGTGGGCATAAGCATCCATCGCCAAGACCCGGATACATCTCACCTCATGTACCCAGGCACCACTGCTAAATCACCAAACCACTTGGGGTGACCTATGGCAGGGGTGTTGGTCATCCAATAAAAGGTTGCCGAGGCGGCGGTACCTATACCCGCCTCCCAAAACAATTGATTTCAATGTTACATTTGAATTACAGAAAAACTGCAACCTTTAATCGAAGGAAATTATTATTTGATCACCAACTTCACAACGTTATAGAAATCAAATTATGTTAAAAATCATTAGTAACTAGTATATATAAAATTTATTATATGTTTTTCTATGATTTATCCGAAATAAATAAAAACAACCCATATTTATCATCAATTAAAAAACATAATTAACACTGATATCGCTTGCGAACACGACAAGGTTAAAACTTGTTTCTTAGGAATGTACCAATTGGTGAATTAAATCAAACACGTGGCTTAATATCATTTATCATACACTTGTGACTATAAAAAGCGTAGAATTAGCTAATAATCTAAAATAACTAATAACGATAAAAAAGAAATCCACCTATTTAATCAAGCAAACATATTATAAACGTCATTATCATCTACGTCTTCGCGTCGTTACATAAAATAAAAATGAATAAAAAATCTCGAATTTTTATAAATTTTTCTCTTTAAATTGCTTTCGAAAACTTTGGTTTGATAGAGATGTATATTTTAATTTTTTCTTTGGTTAAATTCTAGATTTGAATATAATGCGTGTAGTTTCTCTTTCTAACACCGCTTACATCATATTTTTCACAATGTAAGTAAAGGAGATACAACGATTTATGTAAGACCTATGTGATCTGGGACAAATTTGGTATCCTGTGATTATACGGGTTAAATAAGCGTGCTTTCATCGATTTACCGATACAAAGAAACTCTTACAAGTCGGGTTAATCTCTTCCAATCGAGCTATCTATCAAAAACTCCAAATTATGCATTCCGATAAAATTTGTACACATGTAAAGCAAACGTAAAGGGTATTCTAGTCTAAAAAAAAATAAAATTTCATCATATTTCGATAGTTTAAATATTCAAGAATATCTCCTTAAAAGGATTTTTCGAAATTCGAATTATTTTAAAAGTTAGAACCATTTTAGTTCGGCCGGTTTAGACGTAATCTAACTAAAATCTAAATAGAGCAAAACTTTAAACGTGTGTTTCTTAATACTACTTTTTCGAGACAGTTGATACGATATCTCAAGTTCTATTGAACCAATTTACTTGAAATTTGGTGTGAGCCTTCTCTTTACATTACTCTATCGCGCAAACTAAAACTATAACAATTTTTTAAAAATTTGGAAAGTCAAAAAAACTGGTAAAAAATAACTTTTTTATTTCAGACAGCTGCCATTATGCGAATTTTTTCTTTCACTTTTCCCTAGTTCGGGCCATAGCAGCTTTTGTTTGGATTATGAATTAATTTGATTTTTTTTTTAGATTATTAGAAGGGTTGCAATCGTGTCAACCAGGGCGCTCCATTTTTTTGAGATCCCCCCACCCTGTAACTTTTTGAATTTTGAATTTTTTCGTTTAATTTTTTTTTTCATGAATTCTGTAACGTTTTATCAATATTTGGTAAAATAATGGCTTATAAAAATATTATGTTTTTTATATTGCACCTGAAAAAATACCTACAATTCATGCTTCTAGACTAGAATACCGCCTTAATTGAAAAAAAAATAAATGTAGTAAAACACCGAAAATGATACTATAGTGACTAGAAATACGCAACACACATTTTATTTTATTGTAAAAATGCATTCTATAATAAGAGTATAATGTAATGATGTCCTATAATAACCAACGTATGACTAAGCTATTTCAATTGAGAACAGTCGATTTTATCCTACACCACCGCTGGTCCAACCTGCCAAAATGTGATACAAATAAGTAAATATCACTCCGAACAGAATTTCTAAAATCCTCAGAGAATTGGCTCCGTGTGAACCGATTGGGCCGCCTCCCGATCCCCTCGAACCGAAACCAATCATTTTATTGTGCGTTGGGGATAACTGGATAGCTTTACCATTAATCATGTATAACCAAATATAGCGGGTAATCGTGTTATTGTGCTTTATGCCAGCTCTTTTTACGGGTGAGAACCTTCATATTCTGGGGATTAGTTACCTACAGCAAAGTTTTATCAATAAAAATATATATGGCGCACACCAATATTTGTAATTGTGCCATAAACAGCGTGCCATAAACAACATCCAATTTCATACAAACACCCAGCGTTTCATTATGTGGTCTATCGGTTGGTAACGACGTCATTATCAAATAGAAATTTCTTAAATAAATTGAGAATATTGTTTATAACTAGAATATTGTTCATAATTGGAAGAAGGAGAGATGAAGGAAAGTAGAAGGGCAGAAGAAAGTTGAGAAGTATCATGGAGATATATATGCTTAAAATCAACATAAAAGTATGGATAATTAATAAATAATTAGCAAAGTCAATAAACATGTTGTGGAAATCAACAAACATGACGATGATGAAATCAACAAACATGAAGATGATGAAATCAACAAAAATTAAGATGATGAAATCAACAAACATGAAGATGGTCAAATCAATAAACATGAAGATGATCAAATCAACAAACATTAAGATGATGAAATCAACAAACATTAATGTGATGAAATCAACAAACATGAAGATGATGAAATTAACAAACATGAAGGTGATGATATCAACAAACGTGAAGGTGAGGAAATCATGATGTAGTACCAATACAACAATACAACTACTGCCCGCTTCGGAACGGGAACCCCTGGTGAGCAGAACTGTAAATATAACAATATACTTTGCATTTAAGTGGCGATTAATTTTTTTTAAATAATTTTAATGTGAATACCGCACAAGAGTCCCAACTGCTCTCAACCGCCTGGAGCTAGTGAGACTATGGCATCCCCAATCGAGGCATGTTGTGAGGCTGGCGGTAGTGGGGAGAGGAAGGAGATGGGAAAGCGGAAGGTGGGAAAGTACCCGGCTATTTAGATCTCGTCATAAAACACGGCTAGAGCCATTTTAAGAAACCCTTCAATTCTGAATGGTGGTCTTACACCAGGGCGGTACTGAGAATCTCTTCAACCCTGGAACGTGCCGCAAATATACCTTATATACTTGTTGAAGAAATATTGCAGATTCGGTAATGTTATTTAGAATTACACATAGGACTTAATCGATAGTCCCGATCTTCTTCAACGCCTATCATTCCATTTTCCAACTCGCAACAGTAGACAGTCGCTTACTTTTAATCTCCCTCTTTGCAAGAAAAACTCCAAACAGAACTCCTTTATCTACAGATCCACACATTCATTTAATTTAAATTATTACCACATTGACATTTTTAAATCGACGTTACTTGATATAAAACGAAAACTCAATAAGCAACATGACTCAAACTAGGAAGTTCAATCTACCCCTCCCCATGTATATTCCCGTCCTTAGCCTCTTAATCCTAATCCCATACTTCTCTTCAACCCCTCCCCCCACTCTTCACATTGTAACTAAAAATAAACTAATATAGAAAACACCTTTATAATGTCACACTCTATCATTAACTTTCATCAGTGGACAGTTCATAATTGGCATAATTTACTATATTATCATTGTATTATTGTAGAATTTATGATTTGCTGTCATCTTTTCCTAAAATAAATAAAATAAAATATTTTATTTTTATTTATTTCTATTCTTGTACATACACTTTACAAATTATTACATAGTTTACATAGATAATAGGTTTAGTAATAAGAAAAAAAAATGTTAATGATCCGTAACTGTATGTAAATAGGTAAGTCGTAGTATTTTGTGAACACCTCACTAGACGAACCTGTGCTGAGGTGTTCCCATGTTTGGGATTAAGTGCTATTCTGTCGACCTAAGTAGAAACACCGTATCCTCTTTGATATTGTCAAGAAGGGCACTGCGGGTCGACCCATGGCAGCAGCATCATACACATAAATTAAAAGATTAATTTCGGTGGGGATCTATATATACAGTTGTTTTTAGAATCTAGATTATGAGTAAGATAAATAATTGTCTTGATAAACGGTAGATATATTTTTTCTATGGACCACGCGCCAATGGTATAATCACGGATATTGTGGTAATATTTTCTGTCTCGAAACAAAGTTTATTTAATTATATTTTTTTTATATTTGGGATGGGTTATGTTTGGTTAGGTGTTATAATTTTTTGAGTAAATTGAATACCTTGTTGTTTGATCCAGTCTTTTATGTGTTTTTTGAGAACTATGGTAGATGAATTTGTAGTTAGTAGTTGCTTCAGTGTGGTGGGCATGCAGTTATATAGTTTGGTTGCGTAGTACTTAAAGTTTCTTTGCCCGTGTGAGTTATCGGTATATTTAGTGCTTTATTTGTAGAGGCCCTGGTTTTAATTGATAATTGGGTTTGCATTGGAACGTGGAGTTTATGTTGGAAGAAGTAAAGTAGAACAGATTTGGCATAGAGTTGTCTTATTGTCATGACGTCTAGTGTTAAAATATTGTTTTAAATGATTGAATTGTGAATCAACAAAAATCGATCAAATAAAATGTATTAGCGTATGCCGGGACTTTCACCCGCGACCTCCGGATCGCAAGTTGAGAGCCTTACCCCTCGACCACAGAGGCCATCTGATACATAATAAGAAAAATCCGGCTTTCCAAGCATCACCGAGTACGGCTAGATCTATTTGAAGCAATGTTTCGATTATGAATGGTGATTTTTTTTACCAGGGCTGAAAGTATCTTCCACCCTTAGTCCGTGATGCACTGCTATGAATCATTTTACGTCCGTGAAGTCATTATTTTTGCGCGATATCAACTTCCTGCAAATTATATTCCGCATGCTCATTTTTTCCGTGTACTTTCGTAGGCGTAGACATTTCATCGGTGTGTTCACGAACTCAAAATGCTTTTAAAATGAGTAATGACCGTTCGTAACGGACGATCGGTAAATTTTTAATTGATCAACAAAGAACGCACTTCCATTCACCTACTGAGAACATAAATAAACTTGTCATATTTACATTAAATGTGAACACTCTCCGACCAAGCCCCTTTAATGGATTAATGCCTTATAAGTACCGAATTTAAATACACGGAACATTAATCATGGACAAATAATAATGATGTTACCGTTTATCGTCTGATCAAATTATTGAAGACCGTCTGACAGTTGAGCATTTAAAATTGTAAGGAGTTTATTATGACCGGCACCTGCCACCAAACCAACTCCCTCTTTCTCTTCTCTCCCGCCGCGCTTCTAACTTGTTCCAGGGTGAATGTGTGGGTAGATTCCTTCATTTCGCACGAACGCTGCAAAGGTGGAAACGAAGATATATTACTAATTGACAAAGAGTTATTATGTCTGTTGGCATGCAATGTCATCTTTCTATGCCTAAGCCTAGGTGTAAACCTCTTTGATAATTGTGTGAAATCGTAGACTATTGCATTTTTGATCGACATGATATTTATTATACTTATTTTGCATTACATGCACTCGCATCGACTCAGATTGAATGTATATCTTTCAGATTAGCATGGCCTAAAACTGATGGTAGAAATTAATCTTGTTGCGAACACTGATAACAGTAGAGTTGATTAAGAAACTCCTTAAAGCTGAACGAAATTTATGACTTTTGAGGTCTTTTTTAGAGATTTTTTTTTAATATGAATACCGCAGAAGAGTCCCAACTGCTCCCGTCTGGAGCCAGTGAGACTATGGCATCCCCAATTGGGGTATGTTGTGAGGCTGAAGGTAGTGGGGAAGGGAAGGAGATGGGGAAGAGGAAGGCGGGAAGTACCTGGCTATTCAGATCTGGTCACGAAACACGGCTAAAGCCACTTCAAGCAACGTTTCAATTCTGAATGGTGATCTTACACCAGGGCGATACTGAGAGTATCTTCCACTCTGGAACGTGCCGCAAATATACTATATATTATTTTAAATGAATAAATTGTGAAATAACACAGATTAATCAAATAAAATTTATTTGCCACGCCGGGATTCGATCCCGCGACCTTCGGATTGCAAGTCAAGAGCCTTACCGCTGGACTACGCCGGCGGTCAAATTACGTTTACGTCATCACGTCGTTTAATTCCCAAGAAGATATTATTGTTTTGCTTCATTTGTTTAGTATTAACTTTTGGAATTTTGATATTGCTTTGGCATCGTATAAAGAAATTAGTTTAAAAAATTAGAATGCTGCTTTCTTAGCCAATTTAAATAAATGAGGTTTTTTGAAGATATCTTCAATTTTTTGGTATGTACGTACGAGCACTTTGAATGTTGCAATGAGAGTTTTGGTTGGGAATATGGAGGGTTTTTTAAGATCATTTAACCCAGTTAACGTTGCTATCTTATGATCCTCCCCAACCGATAATTCCGTATTGTGTGTATAAGTGTGTACATAGACAATAGACATATAGATTGTTGTTTATTTGCCGCTTTTGAAACCAATCACATCTGAATTTAAAATAGGGGAAATCATCGCTGGGACGTAGAGATCCTTGATATTCTCGCGTTGTTCTGGTCTAGGTAAATGTTTTAATTTTTCATAACATTCTTTGGTTTTTTATCTCACAGTCATCAGATATCAGATTGCGTTGGCAATTCCTGGGTGTACCTACCTAACATAGAATATAACAGGTATATTTATTATGCAACAGTTTATTGTAAACACAAGTCTCAGATATAGTCAGAAGGTCTCATAGACGGTAGTCATGTACCTAAACAACCTTGTGCCAATTATTCCTTAATTTGTTGCATTTTTTCACAAAAAATCCAATTGGTTATCTTCAGATCCAGCAATTAAAATGTATCAGGCAATAATTGAGATATCATCTTCTGCATCCGCATTCTGTCCATTGTCCTTGCAGTGGACTGCTTTTAATTTAAGTAATGTATTATTTTAAATTACATGCTTATTACTTATTACCTTCTTTGAGATTAAGAGAAGATTGCCGACAATTATTCAAAGTACGTAGGTATGGAAAGATGTGTTAAAAAAACCCCGGCCAATTTTTAAGGGTTAAACGTACCGTAGTTATTATGTTGCAACAAATATGAATTTAAATCATGGTGTTTGAAAGAAAGAGTACGAAAAGAGTGTGCAATATAGTTGTAAATGATGAACACTTGGAGCAGGTGGAAGAGTTTGTATAACTGAAAGTATGTTTACGAGAAATGGGAAGGCTGATAGAGATACTGAAAGAAGGGTAAATGTAGGTAACTATTATTGGAATACTGAATATTAACTGACTGGCGCAAACAAAAAACTATCCAAAGAAGCGAAGCTAGCAGTCCACAATGGAGTTCTGGACCTACCCGGATGTATGCCAGTGAGGCATGGAAAAAAGGATAAAGTAGACTAAATGCTGTAGAAATGAGATACCTAAGGTCGTGTGAGAAATGTAGAGATCCGCAAAGAATGCAAGGCTAATGTAAACGAAATGAGTAAGATAAAGAAAGGGACCCTGAGATAGGTTGGGCATGTAGAGCGAATGAACCAAGAAAGTAGTGTAAGAAGAATATACGAAGCAAATGTGAATGGTAGAACAAGTCGAGGTCGCATGAGGAAGACATGGCACGATCAAGTGAATCAAATACTTGAGTCGTACCATGTCAAAAGTCAGAATAATAGAAGAGTATGTACGAGACGATGTATGAATGCAAATGAGGCAAAGAGTGTATTCTAAGACCGAGTTGTTCGGCGGTCCGTCCTCTCTGCTTACCTCTGCTTGGAACAGCATGATGGTTAGTTAGTGAGTGAAAAAAAATTACAAAAAAAAAAAAATTCAAACATACATAATTTTTATTGCACATGTTACGTACAATCAATAAACATGTTGTGAAAACTAAATAATCTACATGCTCCGGCTCGAATATAACGTCATC
Organism: Glyphotaelius pellucidus; assembly: GCA_936435175.1. NCBI lineage: Eukaryota > Metazoa > Arthropoda > Insecta > Trichoptera > Limnephilidae > Glyphotaelius > Glyphotaelius pellucidus. The sequence continues at coordinate 3,679,131 of OW386541.1, forward strand.
CTTTTGAAATCGGGTGTCTCTGCGAATGTCTCTGCGAAACAACCGTATGACGTCATCTGATCCTAATACCCTTGGCTTCTTCAACATAGACTCATTTTGAAAAACTGGTAATTACTTGAGTACGGTGAGCTTCGTAGAGATGACTGAATTTCCTTACTAAGTTAGTACTTATGTAGCTGGACCTATCTATACAAGTACAGCGCTTGTCAATAGGTGTGTAATGCATACAAGCAATTCTCAGTAGTAAGGACAACTAACCATTAAATCCGCTTTAAAGCGCTATCGTCAAAATGACTAATGAATTGTCACCCCACGAATAATAATTAAAATGATAATGTTAAATTAGTGCCGCGATCATTTGCGATCCGGACATAAAATGGCGCTCCCCGAACAGCAGGCAGCAGGAGCAGTTAGGAGATATTTATGGTGGGACATTGTTAGCGGCTCGGGTACTCGCTGCTTGCATCAAATAATATACATTCCCTAACAAAACAATTAATTTTCCCAATGGGGAGGATCTCATCAAAAGGGTCAAATCGACTTAATTGAATCTGATGTGTTTGTGGCGACTTAAAACAATTTTTTTACTCGTTTGTTTTGTTTTGTTTGCCGCGTTTTCGTTGAGAGTTTTGGCGGGAACGGTACTTTACGAGCGAATGGCAACACTCTCAACAGCTTTATATGCAAATGGCCGCGGAGGGAGATATCAAACCAGTTTAGGGAGCATTGTAGAAGTGTGTTTTAATTTCGGCCGATCAGCAGGTGTGAGTGGGATCACCTCCGTCGTTTAATTGTTGTCGAGTAATTGTTCAAATAATTTAGTGGGGCTGCCCGGCCCGGCGATCGTCCGTCGCGCGGATTTACGGCCGCGGCGGACGGCGGAAAATTTCGCGGGCGGTATAAAGCTTTTTGCTGTCATCCCCGCGCTGCTATAAAGTCTACCAGGCACGCACCGACTACAGTAGGCAATTTGGTTAATTGAATTGAGAACACAACTATTTCTGGACATAATGGATTCATGGTTGAACCTTTAAGGGTATTAAAAATTTAAAATTTTGTACACTCGTCTAAAAAAATCTAACTTTTGCACCTAGGCAATAGGCATATAGATTATAAATAAGGTATATCTTTTATTACTTTAAATATATCTTAATATGTCGAAAATTGTTCTTCATCGAAAGAAATATGTAAATGATGCTCTGGAATTAGGATTAATTTTTTTTTATTGTCAGCAGTTTGTCAGCAGGTCATTTTAACAATTTTAATATAACATTAAAGCACAAAAAGAAACCACAAAATGGAAAATATTCGATTCTTTTGACATGGGCTTGGTAGAAAGGAGTCCAGATAGGTGTGCAGTGTTCTTAGTGGGGACGGATGTACGCTGTGTAAAGGGAATAAAGAGTTTTAATGTTGCGGAAAGGTTCCGATTATTCCGACTATTAACACAACAACACTTATATTGGTCGATTTCTCTGTAGGGCAACACCGACTTCACCTTTCTTCCGCTTTTTTGGTATCACACAAGAGTCCCAGTCCACTGGAAGCCTGTGAGACTATGGCAAACCAATTGGGGTGCGTTGTTGTGCTGAAGGCAATGGCGAGGGAGAGAGAAAGTTAGGAAGTAGCTGGATATTTAGATCTGGTCACCAAACAAGGCTAAAACATGAATAATCTTTCACCAGGGCGATACTGAAAAATCTACCATTCTGAAAAGTGCGTCTTCTGCGAGTCTCTAAAACACAAACATTAATTCCACGTTACGAACTACGAACGTTCTCCTTACTCAATTTTTCGAGTCTATCCAAATTTCAAACATAAAATAAAAATCACAAAAATGGGACTTTTTCATACAAAAACGCCGCTTCCCCAGAGAGTGAATTATCGATCTACGAATACACGCTCATGATTTCCGAGATTTTACTCTTTCCCGACTTTCATCAAACTTCGCAGCCTCCTAACATTTCATCTCTGATATTTACCGCGGTCCCATATCTATAAACGTGCCTCTTATTTTGTTCACCACCTCTCCTGAACCGGGAACCACCCCATCCCTCCACCCACCCCAATCGCGCGGGGGTGCTTTATAGCGGCGATATATTCTGATATTTCACAGCCTCTTACGCTGAATATCGGTATATTGGCAGTGTGGGCGGAATTACACTACACACTACAGGGTAGGATTTTTACCTTCCCGTATCCAAGATGGGAACTAACGTTACCTAGCGCCAATCTTTTATATCTCCAGAATCTTCCATAATTCCAGCATTAAATTTTAGAATTATGTGAAAAACACAGTAAAGTAACTAATTTAATAAATTTATTTCAATGTCGCAAAATAATACAATTAAAAGTGTTCGGTTTAATATCAAGGTTTCTATGTCTGTAGAATAACAGTAAAAAAACGACGAAGCATTAATTAATTTACGTAATTAATATATTGTATTATTAAACAATATTAATTAATAAATTAAATAATATGATATTTCGCATTTCGACGTATCTTCTTCGGCATTTATCCAGATAGAATAAGTTCAATGAAATAAATTAGTAATAATTGTAAGATTTGTGAAGCTGAAAGTACAATTTATTAAAAATATAAGTTTGCCTCAGGATCGTTGCCTTTCAAAAGATGATCAGAAATTACCTTTCGAATGAACACCGTTGGTAAACTTAAAAAAAATTACGACATTCATCAAAAATTTTAACAAAAAATGCACATTTCAAATAGAGCACTTTTAATTAATAAAATAATGTTGGTACCATTTTCAATTTTGAAAATCAAAACAAATCCCGGTTCTAGAGGTAGTTGAACGGAGTTATGCAGAGACAAACCATTTTTTAATATTTCTTGGGAATTAACTATGTAACAATTTCTTGACCTTTTTTTTCTATGTTTTTTTACTTAGTTTTTTTTTTTTTACATTTCACCGTTCTCCCCCTCCCCCAAAATTCACTCCACCATCTACCCCCACTTAATTAAATCTAATCATTTTTGTACTTGCATAGAATTTTTAAGTTAGTTTTAAGTTTGCTAGTGAATCGCACGGATGTGTCGAAACCGGTAGCAGAAAAGTAAAAAAAAAAATAAATAACAAATCTACAAATAAAATAAAACTTTTCAAAAAAAAACCACTGCAATGATTATTTTAAATAGGTGTGCTGAGAAAGACAGGTAAAAATAAAATTGATATATTTCCCTATTTGAGTTACGAAACTTCGATTGTGTTTATTATTATATTTCCAGTAATTATGTAATTATGTAGGTAATAAAGAATTTTATATCAACAGCAACAAAATAATTAACACGGATAACACATAAATATACTTACAATTATTGTCTTAATCAACTGTCCAGACAACAATAACAAACATAAATCTGTGCTAATGACCCAATGCCGTGATGTTTTTTATTCCGTTTTTCCTTCATGCAAAAGATATGGTCCGACTCGAGTATTTGATTCACTTGATTGTGTCATGTCTTCCTCGGGTGTCCCCGACTTCTTCTACCATTCGCTTTCGCATCATATATTTTCCTTATACTTCTTTCTTCGTTCATTCGCTGTATATGTTCAGATCATCGAACCCTTTCCTTCACTTCATCTTGTTTTCTTTCCATATCTTCACATTACACATTATAGTACACGTCAAACTTATCGTCGCAATAGGCGAGGATCAGAAAAGTGGCGTGCACCCGGCCAATGTCACACGCCTTTCTCTGTCGCACGTATATTTTACGCATCTTTCTCTTTCGTTTACGTTCTTCGTAAAGTTGGTAACTACGCGAGAATGGAATGTACCATGTTCAGACCGGTCTTAAAGTTAACCTTTTTTTTAAAAGAAAGAAGTATTCCCGGGTTACAAATAATCCGACAATATTTGAAAATCTTCTACTACCACCACAAAAAAAGCGAAAAATATTTCGGACTTAGTCTGCAGAGATATCAAACACGGGACGCCTGGATGAGACCCAAACGGGATGCCAACTAAGCCACTGACCGACTTGTATTCCAATTACAAAATGTGGCTGAACGGCAATTTTTGCAGGCGTTATTCTTATTAACTTTTTTTTAAATTTTCAGATTTGCTTATAACAAAAGAAAATGCATTATAATGGACCAGGTTTTTTTTTTTATTCCTACTGCAAATCAGCTGGGTAAATTTAAATCTTCAGTAGGTTGTGTATTATTTACAAGGAACATGTTTCGTCCCTGCATTCTGCTTCCCAGTTTTCCGGCTCAACGCTTTTACGTTCACGTCTGTTCCTTGCCTTAGTAAAATGCGCCCCATAAAATGGAGACTCGCCAACTCTATACCTACCCATGTGAGGAAGACTATACGTTGAATATACCAAGACGCCTTTTGCGAATGTGTACGACTAGATGACTACATAATATATATGCTTATATTAGCTTTCGCTTGCAGACGTCCAGTATGTGTGTGTAGTATACTTACAGAATGTATTTTATGATATGAGTGTATGCATATATAGCAAGTCTGAATAGGTGATTGTGTTTGTAATTGTTAGGGTGTTGAGAAAACATTCTGAAAAAGTGTGAAAGATTCTAACAGAGATGAGTCAGAATTATTGAAGTGTGGAATCAAGTAGACATTTGAACAAGGCTTGTTGTTTTTCCCAAATCCTATTTTCTCTAAGGATTTTTTTTTATATTGCGATAGTAAAACAATGAAATTATCTCGCATGTGCGGTAATATCTCATTTAAAATGTTCATATTGTTTCAGCACCAAACGACCTATATCCAAATATTTACAATATCGTGTTTTTGTAGGAGCATAGGAGCAGATTATTTTTTACTGAAACTTTTCGGGATGAGCAAGCTATGAGTTTATTTCAATTATGTATAAGTTTAATTAAATTGCTAATATTATCAAGGAAATCACTGCATACTTCCAAAATAAATATTGAAAAAAAAACTGTCCAACATCTGCCGCACTTAAAATTTTCTTCGTTGTACATATTATGTCATCGATTCTATTTCTTTAAAATCAATTTTCATTGTTTTATTTTACCCTCATAGTTATCATTTCAACAATATTTTCTGATTACCTGCTGCTGTGATGATTCTTTATATTTTTTCACGTTCGGCAGTTCATTTCACAAATTTAAACCGAGTCTGAACTATAATAATATCTCATATCTCGTTTTTTTACGTTGCTCCACACAGGAGGCCTTGAGAAAAATAATTTCCCTCAGGGCCCATTTCATCTTAGGAGATGCTGTGCGATGGAAATTTTTAAGAAAAGGAAGGAGAGAAAGTTCTGGGAAGGATAAAAGGTATGAGGGGTGGGTAGAAATATGGGGGTCAGTGTCCAGGAGTGACAGATGTATGAATCCATCCCTACAATTGCGGTTCAAGGCGATGGGTTGAGAGAGTCCGTCTGGAGAAGTCAAAAGGCTTCCCTCAAACAGTCTCTCTCGATCCGGCCCACCGCGCTTCAGATGGGCACACGCCTATGCCATCAAGAGCCGGACAAACCTCACCCCTGTAAGTCACCAAATGTAGCGAACCATTTGAGGTGATCGATGGTAAAGGTGTTGGTTCTCCAACAAATGGTTACCCCTCCTCTATTGTTATGTTCAAGCAAATGGGTGTTTCAATATCTTTAAATGATGTGCAGAAAGTTAAGATAACAGAAATTAAATCGGTTTTATAATTGAGTGTAACTCTTCTTAAAATACCACACACAAACATTGAAACAGTAAAACATGTATGAGTGTTTAACGTTTTTAAACGCCACGCATAAAAATAGGGCTATCATCTCCGATACTCGCCATCCGGGCATAAAACATTTTACGGCGGACCTTACCTCATTAATCGCAAAGCTCTTCGAATGCCCATCCAATGGAGGGCCGGCGTGTTATCACCATGAGGCCAGAGGAATGTGGAGTGAGGAGTGAGGAGAGATGGAGCCACCGCCAGGCCTGCCCGGCACGTGATAATGCCGGCGCTCCTGCATAACTTAGCAGGCCAGGGAAAACAATCATCCCGGAAAGTCTGAACAAATCAAGTTAACCGGTGAGGGAGCTACACTCTACCCGGTGGTGAAGCGGTAGGGTAAGTAAGGGTAGGATGGAAGATGCAAAAACTACGCAAGAAAACATACTAAATCGAGGTCTAGTGGTTTTGAAGCAATGTAGTATTCAACCTCTGACTATACACTGATTAAAAACCTTTTTTTATGTGAATACATACCCCTCCGAGTTATCCGGAGGCAGTGGTACAATGGCATCCTCAATTAAGGTGATAGAATAGTCCAGAAAAAATCGAAATCGGATTTCACATCCCTTTATGGGAGGAGTTTAAAAATACTTGAGAAAAAGCTTTGGAAAATATAAATAAAAATTCTCCGCTCCGGCCGGAGCCTGGAGAACTGATGCAAAATGGCTGTGGCAACTCAGCAGTCCTTGGATGGACTGCGTAAGGTTCACTTTGAAAACCAAATTCGTCGACTGTCGGCCGTATTGTGAAATAAATAAAATCCATATTTTATTTGATTTTGTGAATATCGGGCGTACATATTATCAATTTTTTTTTTTAATTATAATAAAAGAAACTGAATTTGCAACATTAAACAATAAAACATATTAGCAGGAGAGTTTGCGCTTGAAAGTGTTTTTTTATAGACCTAATACTTTTTTTCTAGGCTTAATAAAAAACCTTAAAAAATGACCGATATTTGGGCCAAAATATGTTCCTTACGCAGTATTTAATTGAAGCATTTATAATACTTCTAAGCGATCAAATTTTCAAAACAACAACAACACATGATTTTTGATGGCTTCATCTTAATAGGGTACTTTCATAAATGCTTGACTGCATTAAGATGTACGGAAGATTTCAAGTTTATTTTTGTTTCAGATCATCGCACAAAAATGTTTTATTTTATTGTTTCCTCCTTCCTACAACATGAGTCTCTTCAATACCAATATTCATTCTTTCCTCTCCTCAAAATGACCCTCCGCACCCCCAGCATCTCAGACGATGAGGAAAATTATTTTCCTCAGAGCTACCTGTATGGAGTTAATGTATAAAAATTACATTTTATTGATTTTTAAAACGCTCTAAAGCCGTGAATTCCAAAAAGATTTCAACTGGCCATAACGTCGTATTACCGACTTGCAGTAAGACAGCAGTCGGAGTGACGTCAACAACGCCATTTTACGAGCAAAAACGAATACGTCGTTTTGGCGGCTAGTCAAAAATGGCCCGTTTCAAATCATTATAGAAAATTTATTCGTTAACATAAAAATATAGTAAAAATGCCTCCATTTTCACGAATTTTTTCGAAAGTAAAAGAAAACTGGTATGTGGTGTGTTGTGCGACTAAAGAGAGTGGTGAGGAGAAGGATGTGGGGGGGAGGAAAGTTAGAGATCTGTACTCAGATATATCAAGTTTGTGGTAGATTTTATTTATTTAACTTACGACTTAATATAAATGATTTGTCGTCTTTGGGTCCTACAGCCAGGGTCTTCCGTTTGAAGTTGCAGCTCTTTTCCAAGCTAAGAGACTTTCGTTGAGAGTATAACAATCCTGCATTTAGAATTGCAACATTCGTTAAGTCGACACATGAAAAACATGTTACTGCTTTATTTAAATTTTAGCTGACAACTTGTCAATGAAATGGCTATATACATAAAAACAAAATAAATAAAAACGTTCTGAAAATATGCATAGAAGTGTTTTTCCATTTCTCCAGTTATCAGCCTATCCTCTACATAACGGCTATATCATCTAATGGAAAGCACCTCGGCACTGAAGGGGTCAGGAGTGGGGCGGCGATGATGGCTGTTGCCATGGCGACGGGACCACCCCTAAAACCTCAAAAGCCTGCGGGAAAACTAACACATAAGCCACGGATATTTTATTCAAACCGCCGCAAGTAACGCGCCACGTGAACAAAAAGCTTTTCGCACAAAGCAACTGAAAAGAAATGTGTTCCACTGAAATTAAAGTTTTTTACTTTTACCCAGACAGCTAGACAGTAACTTGATCGGTGAGGATTTAGAAATAGAGCTGAGGACTTGCGAATGGGTTTGTATATTCTGCACTTCGTGTACGTTCGTAAACAGTCGTATATCTTCGTTCATCTGCCAGATGAAAATCTCGTTAAGTTGAGTTGTGGCATCAGCAGAAGGAAACAAATGTCAGCGAACTTTTAGCTTCAAATTTCAGACAAAGCTTAGTTAAAATGAAAATACAATACAACTACCGGTCTCCATCTACGTGCTCTCTTATTGTTTAATCAAGTTATTTGACGAATACTCCTATGCGACTAATTATAAGTGGGAAAATAACATAAAGTTTGTCTGTAAAGTTATGTTTTTTAGTAACTAATATATAGTTTTCAGCATTTCAACCGTTTAAGACTCGCTAGAAAGCTTTCACTTCCTGTTTCCCCTCGTCTACGAATCTCCCCTCGTAGGCCCGGCATTACTTATTGAAGGAGATATACAGCCTCCGCTCAGGAAATATGGCGGAAGTTCCGGCGATAGGAGGCTAATGCCCTCAACTTTGCACTCTATCGTGTGCCCTTACGGCGGACTGGAAGTGCACAATCATCAGAATAACTAGATATGAGATCTTACGCCCGACAAATTATTTACCGCAAGTGGATCGAGTAAAAGATTCAACAACGCAGGCTTGTATTGCCAAACTTTTTCAGTTTGTTTTCATATTTTCGAATGTTTTCAGCGATGTGATTAAAATTTTTAAATATTTTGACCTCTACCAATCTTTTGAAGATTATCAGTTGATAAACTTACTTATTTGCATTATGCAAAAACATAATTGAAATTAATTAAAAAAAAACTTTATTTATGTTTACCGTTTAAAAAATATATATATAAGAATTGATTGATTCAAAATATTATGTTTTAATTAAAAACGTTTGAATTTTTTTTTTACATTAGCTTCACACAGGAAACCCTAAGGAAAAAAAATCTCAAGGCCTGTTTCATCTTTGGAGATGCTTTGTGGAGGGTCTTTTAAGGGAAAGGAAGTTCTGCGAAGGAAAAAGATATGAGGTTATATGTCCAGGAGTGACGGACGTATGAATCCATTCTTCCCTTTGCGGTGCAACGCGATGGGTCAAGAGAGACCAGCTGGAGAGGCTTAGGTTAGGTCTCCCTCAATCAGTCTTTCCCGATCCGTCCGCCATGCAGTAGGAGGCAAACGCATTCGCCGCCAAGACTTAGACAACCCTCACTTCATGAACCCAGGTACCCCTGCTAATTCATCAGTAGCTTAGGGTGACTTATGGCAGGGATGCCGGTTATCCAATAAATGGTTCCTGGAGCGGCGGTACCCATAACCACCTTCCAAATTGCAACAATTTTTTAATAAACAGTTACTAATTCTTTTATAGTAATTTCTCTAATCTTATGAAAAGATTTTTTTTTACAAGGAAAATAATTCCCCAGAGCCTATTTCATCTTTGGCGGTGCTGTGCGGAGGGTCTTTTTAGGAAAGGAAGGAGAGGAAGTTCTGGGAAGGAAAAGGGTATTAGGGGTGGATAGGAATCTGGGGTCAACGTGTCCAGGAGTGACAGACAAATGAATCCATCCCTCCCACTACAAGGCGATGTTCCGAGAGTGTACGGCTTGAGAAGTCAAAGGGACTCCCTCAACCATTCTCTCCCGATCCGGCCTGCCATGCAGCTGGTGGGCAGACGCATCCGCCGCCAAGACCCTGACAAACCCCATGAACCCGGGCACCCCGGCTAAGTCACCAAACGTAGCGAACCACTTGGGACGATCTACGGCAGAGGTGTTGGTTATCCAATAAATGGTTCCCGGAGCGGCGGTACCCATTCCCACCTCCCAAATTGATACAAATGTAAAAATCGCACAAGAGTCCCAACTGCTCACGTCGGGAACCATTGAGACTGGAGTATGTTGTGAGGCTGAAGGAAGTGGGGAGGGGAATGAGATGGCTAAGCTGGCTATTTAGATCTGGTAACCAAACACGGCTAAAGCCATTTAAAGTTTCATTTGTGAACGGTGGTCTTTTACCAGGGCGATACTGAGAGTATCTTCCACTGTGGAAGTGCCCACATTTAATGTTGTTGAATTTTTGTTGCCCATTTTTGTTGAAGATAATGTGTTTATCCATTCCCGTATAAATAACTAATAATAATAATATGTTTATGTCAGTGAATTTTTTTTATTACACTGAAAGTTATAATCTCCCTAAAACAGTTGAAAATATTTCCATTCTGACGTGAAAGCTTCCAAAAGTTACGATATGGATATTTACGAGAACTCAATAACTAAAATGGCTTTGCTAACGCTTTCAACTTTGCACTCTATCGCTCGCCTTTATCGGCGGAACGTTACTGAAATACCCGTACCTATGAAGTATGTATATGGGGCCGGGAAAATAAAGCGGGTAAACTTTTCACGTGAGCAGGCATTTCTGCTTTTTTCACGCCCTCCGCTTTACTGATAGAGAACTTTCTGTTCGCCCCGGATGGCCCATGAATTACGTTATCATCGTTGGGTTTTCAGATACTGATTATTTTGCTGCATAAATAATATTTTGTTAATGTCAACTTTATGTACTGAAAATATTATTCAGGATTGTAATGAATTTTGTTATCCTTACTGTAATATATCGGAATATTAGTTATGATCAATTCTATCATTGTTCTTTGTTTATGCTATGCTCGGTTCATGTGATGTCGGTTACTACGTGTGCCGAACATAGTCGATCAGAGAGGGGCAAGTTATCCTTGTTGTGATAGCTCGCCAGACAAAAACTAGCTAGCGAGTTATAAGGACGTATGTCCTCTTAAACCATGTTTGTATTGCATAATAACGATAAACAGTCACTGTGACTTCAAAGAACCAAAATCTTTTTAATCAAACAATATAGTATTGAGATAGGTCCAGTACTAATAATAAAGACAAATATCTCTGTAAAGGATGACAGGAACATAATATCCCTCAGAGCCTATGTCATCTTAGGGGATGCTGTATTGAGGGTCATTTTAAGGAAAAGAAGGATAGGAAGTTCTGGGAAGGAAAAATGTAGAAGGATGGGTAGGATTCTGGCTGTCAGTGTGTCCAGGAGTGACGGACGTATGAATCCATCCCTACAATTTAATTTTCATTTTTTGAATAACTGAATTAGGAAAACCTCAAGTCGCAATATTTAATCATTGAAGACAATATTAGCGACCCTCTTGAAAATTTAAAACAAGATAATCAGAATAAGATTCGGTCGCATGTAAGAATTGAACTTAGGACCTTAGCGAAGCCCCGGCAAAGCTACTGTAATGTATCATAATTGGTTTATGATTAGTTCTTACATTGCTTTAGTTGTCTATGGGGTATTCGGGTTACACGGTCTCGTTTACGAGATGTGCCAAAGGTAACCGAAGGCAGGTGTGCACAGTCAATATAATGCCTGGGCTCGCCAGACAAAACATAGCTTCCAGTTAGTAAGGACGTTAGTCCTGCTGAAACATATTTGTAAATCTTCTTCTTTCTTAAGGTGGGGGTCAGAGGGGGACATCTATTTTTTTTACATTAACTCCACACAGGAGGCCCTGAGGAAAATGATTTCCCTCAGGGCCTATGTCATCTGGGATGCTGTGTGGAGGGTCTTTTTGAGTAGAGGAAGGAATGAAGATTGGTCTTGAAGAGCCCCGTGTTGTAGGAGGGAGGGAACACAGAAGCCGGCAAATCGCTCCATAGCCGAGCTGTTGAACTCAGGAACGAGTCGAAAAAACGACCCGTTCTCAAGTGACAAATGTCAACCGTGTACATATGTTGGGCGCGCGTTTGGCGTGTCTCTCAATCTCACAACATCTAGATCTGCGAGCCAGTCAGGCGTTGCCCTGTGGACCTCATCAATTCCACCGGGGAATGAATGGAGCGGGCATTCGTTGACCACATTCTCGGTGGTCTGCACCGCACCGCATTCACACATCGCCGACTCTTTAAGGCCCCATCTATACATCATATGGGCACAACGGCTATGGCTTATTCTATTGATGGCGGACCAGAGTTTGCGAGGCAATGAGAACCCACTGTCTCTTAGTGGGGTCTTTACGAGATGGGCATTTTTCACGTTGGCCGATTGCCACTCAAGCTTGCACCTGGGTTGTTCTTCTTTTTAACATACATAACTTTTACACACTGTTACGTTTCCACCTAAAGTGAGGAATTTGTTTTTACTATAAATGAATTCTCTCTGGATCTCAGAAGGGAAATTGTAGCAAGGGGGGAAGGAGGCCTTAAATTCCTATCGGGGGTAAAAAACACGAGCTACGTATATACATATTTTGAATGACAACCCACGTGACAGAATTGTCTCTCAGAAGTCTCGTACAACATAAAAGTTGTACGACAAAAAGTTTTTGAGATTTTAAAAATTTTATTATTAAACATCATAAAAAATAATAATCGCTGTTACTTAATAGGTTATAACCTTTTGGATTTCAAAAATAGTTTTATATTTTATGTCATCATATAATTTTTTTGTAACATTATAGAATATACGCAAGTCGAGGTGTCAGGAGACAACTATGATTTGTATGAAATACACTTCTATCACGAGGAGTTACAATTCTAACGTAATTTTTACTACAAAAATATTAACACATATTTTACGCACACAGTCGTTACGTCTTTAGTACAGTAGATTTTAGAGTAATTATAAAATTATAAAATTGGAAATTCTGTTGAATTTTTTTCCCCTAACTGGTGGAGACAACTTTAATGCAGGTTAAAAATAAGAACGACCCACTTATCTTCTGGGGTGAGAGGTGATCGGAGGAGTCTTTCTCCTTTCGTCCAGAAGGGTTTTTGAGACTTCAAGCATATTTGTAAATTACGATACGTAAATAAACAGTCATTGTGTTCTCAAGAACGAATGTCTCTGGAGAGGACATTTAGGTATATTACAGCTATGGTCTTTCATTCATTCATATGTGCGACCGTAACTTTTTTGATTTTTCTGTTTCAAATTTTCGTGAGAGTGTTGCTAGTATTGTCTGCACCGATTAAAGATTTAATTTTCATTGCAGTTTTTATTTTTATTTCATCAAACATTTAAATAATGTACCACTTTCACATCTAATTTATAAAATCTGTATCTTTTACAATCCACCACCCTTATTGTCTATTACGCGTGCAGGGGTGAACCAGTTTCCCTAGGGGGACTGATTCCATCAAATTACAAGCCACGTGTTTACATTACCGGCACAAATTTGTCTCGGCGAGACCTCCCTTCACTTTACTAACTTGTCCTACTGTCATGCAGTGCTGGTCTCAGGGGACTAAGGAAATGTATTAGATTTGCAAGTACTACTCATACGATTAATTGAATAATTTTTTTGCACAAAAAATTAAACATTTAAATTTTAAAATATTTTTGGGATGCGATGTGTATGATTTTTACATAATTTTAAGGTGATGCTTAAAATAATTCATAATCTTATTATTTTTTATGTTAACTTTTATGAGTAAAACCTCAAATTGTAATATTCAATTAAATGAAGACACTATGAGCGAAACTCAATCGAAAATCTTGAAACAGAATCAGAAAAAGATATTGGCACCTCTGGGACTCGAACCCAGGACCTCTCTCTTTCCGGGTGAGCGCGCTGTCCACTGCGCCAAGGTGTCGATATCAAATTCGGTCACTTTTAACTGTATCATTTAAGAATTGATACAGTTATACGCTCATAGTTTTACATTTAATTAAATATAATAATATCATATATTAAATATAATAATAACATAGTACATACACAATATGAAGATGAATAAATAGTTTTGTCCATAAACAAACTCAAATCTTACAATAAAGGCTAACAAGTGCGGTGACCAGACACAGAATGAACTCAACTTGCTTTCAAAAGTACTTTAAAAAAAAGTTATGAAAAAATATATAAAAAAAGTTATGAAAAAAAAATACATAAAAAATTGGCTAAATAGGTTAGGTTATAGGTTAGGTTTGGTTATGAGCTATTTTGAGTTGAGTTTATTTGATTTAAAGCATTTATTTGTTGGCTCTTCGACCTAGAAAAATGAGGCGCTTTTTCCGGATTTCTAATGGATGTAATAAATCATATTCCTCATCCATATCACGTAGGTATCCAATTGGGGACACCTTTGAACACTTATACTTACCTTAGGTATATCCACATACCCATAGATAGGTACTATTGGTAGGTACGTTTACTATGTCATCTAGAAAGTCCTAGTAGATAAGTGTATGAGATTTGGATGAACAAAAGTGGAAAGACAGAACAAACTACTCAACAAAATGTCATATAACACTGACCTAAAATGCAGAGACATATTGATAACAAAAAAAACAAACCAATGAAATCTCATATAACACTGACCTAAAATGCATAGAGACATACTGAGCAAGAATTGAAAACCAAAAACAAACCAATGAAATCTCAAATAGCACTGACCGAAAAAGCGCAGCAAACTTTCACTCCCCAATTTCCCCATTTACAATGTTTTTATTATTTCTCATGCATTGGAAAATTAGCAGTTTAATCCTGCTAGGGAGCCACTCCATTCCCGAGGGGCCTTATCCCCTACCAGTTGTCCTGCCGGCCCTACATCTACATCTTTATGCCCTACAAGCTATGCTACATGCCCTACAAGTTTTACTATCTTAACTATAGTATTATACTGCAGGGGCCTCGGGCGACACACTTTACATTAGCAATAACAATCTGATTTTAGTTTTTCTTCGTCACCCTACGGTGCATCTTTCTGCCAACCCTGAAAATTTATGGTTCGTTCGTTATATGCTGGCAGTTTTAAGGAATATTATTTTTTTATGATATTCGCAAGTATTAAACCTCTAGGTAAATACCTACTTTGTGTGTAACCACACAATTTTTTTCTCTTCCCATCAGACAAACATAGTATTTTTTTTTGTTATTGTCAACACTTGACGTAATTACCGTTTTACTAACATGACAAAAAGGTACACCTGTTTTCATAAACGTAGCTCCACACAGGAGGAAAATAATTTCCCTCAGGGCCTATATCATCTTAGTGATGCGTGTGGGGTGTCTTTTTATGGAAAGGAAGGAGAGAAAGTTCTGGGAAGGAAAAAGGTGCGAGGAGTGGGTATGAATCGGGGGGTTGCGAGGAGTGGGTATGAAGAGTTAATCCATCTCTCCACCCCGGTGCAAACCGATGGATCAAGAGAGTATTGGCAGAGGTATTGGTAATCCAGTAAATAGTTCCCCAGGCGGCGGTACCCATATCCGCCTCCCAAATCGTAAGCTGCGGTATTCGTAATAAAAATTATAATAATAGTAGTTTATTCCAGAATGTATGCTGTGATAGTGCAATGCAATACATTCTATATTTAGAAATAACAACAAAAAATTAGACAAAATTGTCTTCTTCGTGTGCCCTATCAGATCCACCGACGTTGGCGATCACTCTGGTAAATGCATCTCTATCTTGCGCTGCCCGGAACGGCTCCTCCACACTTTCAATATCGGTCCACTCTCGAATATCTCAGCCAAGACAATTGTCTCCTAACAGGCCCTCGGCGACCCTCTATCTTGCCTTTTAATATTAATTGGAGCAAGTGATATTTCTCCCCTCGAAGTATGTGACCCAGATATGAAATTTTCCTGACTTTTAGGTTTAGTTTAGTTTTAGAAAATGAGTAGTTCTCTATCTGCTCTAGCCCGCCTGAGAATTTCTTTGTTGGTGATCATGTTCATGGAACTTTGAGCGTTCTCCGGTGAAGCCACATTTCAAAAGTCTCTAACCTGTTCATGGTATTCAAAGTTCATGATGTTATAATCGCCGGAGTGCCAATTCTCATATGCAATGAAAATTACTGATTTTTCATATTATTGTGTTTCGACAATGGAGGTATGGAGTGGAGGAGCAATGCACTATGAGCAATGCCTCCATTGCACCAACGTGCAATGGAGGCATCTATATAATGTCTCTTGACGATTTAAATGTTGACATTTAAGGAATTTTTGTTTATTTTCTGCTTGTTTTATAAAATCTTCCCGCACGATAAAAATAATATTTTTGTTGCCTGCACAATGCAACGCACCACAAAATTAATACAACAATAACCCCACTTGCAATAAAGCGGGTGAACTGTGCGTGAAATAATCTGGCGGGAGTCGATTTATAAAGATATTACACTCTCCACTCCATAGCAACAACAGCCTCCGCAGCGGGGTGCAATACAACCTCACCCTAACCAACCCCTGAGAGATTAGGGCGAGGCGATGGCCCGGAGGAAACAATCACTTTGTTACAAGGAGATTAGCAGCGGAGTGGGTCCGGGAAGTGTGATGTTTCGCTGCCAAATTGATGTCTAATTATTTATTTTGATTGGTACTTACCTATATAAGTGAGGGCTGATTTTTTTTAGTTTTGCTTTTTTGTATTTCTTGGGCATTAACTATTTTTATTTTTTTAGGCAAAATTGACAGCAAATCTGAGATTACACAATAATACAATAAAAAGATAGTTAATTATGCCAATTATGAACTTTCCACTGATAATAGTGAATGGTAAAGTGTGACATTAAAACTATGTAACTTTTGCATTAAAATGCGAGTTTTATTTCACATATACATTCACTTTATTTTTATTTGTCCGGTTTTTAAGATTGCTTGTGATTGACACAGTAACAGATAAATAAATTCCAGATTGGAAGATACTATCAGTATCGCCCTGGTGTAAAACCACTATTCAGAATTGAAACGTTGCTTGAAATCTACCTGGACCCTAAAACATGCAAATTTTCGGTTACACCCACACACATGCAGTGCCCAAGCGGGTTTCCATTATTAAATGTTTTGTTAATTATTTATAATATGCTTGAAATGGCGTTAATCCTGTTTGGTAATCAGATCTGAATAGCTAGGTACTTCCCCACCTTCCTCTTTCACTTCTCCTTCCCCTATCCACTATTTTCAGCCTCACAACATACCCCAATTGGGGACGCCATAGTCTCACTGGCTTCAGACGGGAGCAGCTGGGACTAAGTGCTTTTTTTACAGACAGCTAAATACTTTTTTTTAATGTAAGCTATAGGTACTTATCTCAAGGATGGAAAAAATAAAAAAAAATTATATGAAAAATGAAAATACGTTTTCTACTTTAATTTAATAACTTTAGATGTGTTTGGTGGCCCAATCTGAATAGCCAGGAACTTCTCTACCTTCCTCTTCATCATCACCTCCATCCATTCCTCACTAGTTTTAGCCTCAAAACGTACCCCGATTGGAGATATTTATTTATTTATTTATTTTTTTTTTTTTATTTATTTATTTATATACATACATATTTCAAAACGAAACAATACAAAATGGTACTTTGTCTATCCAACTGGGAAGGGTTCCCGTTTCAGGATAGGCAAATTACATTTTTAGTTCATAATATTCTTAACTGTCCAAATAACTATTGAGAACATTAAAAATTGCATCCTGAGCGTAGGAATAGATTCTTTATGTCCTTGAAAGAGTGGCAAAGTTGCGATTATTCTAAGTTTGAAAAAGTATTGTAACCTCACTGGCTCCAGACGGTCGGGATCAGTTGGGACTCTTACAAGATATTCATTTTAATACAGTAAAAATAATAAAAGTGCCGTTTTGCAAGAAATTACCTCAAGAACGCTGTATAAAAATGATTTTGTAAGCTCTTATGTAATTATTTAGAAAATTGCCTAAAAACTTCAAAAGCCTAAAAATTCTAGTTGGGTTAAAATACGAAATTTTCAACAGTTATCACTTACTAGTTAGTTACTGTGAAAGGTTTCTGACCTTGTGTGTACATTAAGCTAACCTAACCTAATCTTATGTAACTTACTTAAATATTTTGTACCTAACTTCAGATTTCAAAATTATACCAGCACCCCATAAACTTTTCATGACAAGTTTTAAGAAGGCTGTTAAAAAAAACAAAGTGCGCAATTCACACGCGGTAGAAGTGAAACCTTCAGAAAACTAAAGTAGACAAGAGTGGAAGATACTCTCAGTATCGCCCTGGTGTAAGACCACCGTTCAAAATTGAAATGTTGCTTGAAATTACTTTATCCGTGTTTAGTGACCAGATCTGAAAAACCCCACCATCCTCTTCCCCATCATCCTCTTCCTTATCTCCTTCCCCTCCCCACTACCTTCAGCCTCACAACATACCCCAATTAGGGATGCCATAGTCTCACTGGCTCCAGACGGGAGCAGTTGGGACTCTTGTGCGTTGTACATTTAAAACAAAAACAAGAGTGGGGAGGCCACGAAGCACCGCACAAATAGGAGACCGATGGGCTACGAAGCACTGCATAAAGAGGAGACCGATTATACTACCTCGGTCTCTCGCAAGCTAAATCCTATAGATGTATGTGCTTCTTTCTTTTTAGTGTCGCTATTTTTCGTTTCATCAAGTTTCAAATCACAAAGGCGCTAAAGAGTGTGCAATTCACATGCGGTAGAAGTGAAAAGTACTACTTTAGTATTCTGAAGTAAAAACTAAAGTAGACAAGAGTGGATAGGTTACGAAGCACCGCACAAAGAGGAGATCGATTATTAGATCTCATTCTCTGGCAGACTAAATCCTATAGATGTATGTGTTTGTCTCTTTTTAATGTTTTATCGTTTCATCGAGTTTCAAATCACAAGGGTGCTAAAGAAGTTTTTACTTCAAAAAATTTATTTATTCAGTAAGATATCTTATAATGATATTCTGCCTACTAACTCAATAACGCAAAAACACTTCAGTTCTTGTTTCATTTGTACCGGGGTTTGATCATTTAGAAATTTAGAACATCATTATTTGTGTGGATTTTTCAGATGTTCCACAGAACAACGATTCGATGCTCGGTGTTGGCTGCTAATTAATTTATATCTGAAGAACACAGGCGCCATCTGTGTGGTCTCCACGATCTACTCCGGCTTCTGAGCGACTGTAATAAATTTCATAACACGTATAGAAGAAAGCCAACGCCACGTTCAGTAAAAGGACACTTAGTAAACAAAATATTGTCTTCTCAATATTTTTCAACTTTTTATTTTTAATTTTAATTTTATTTTTTTAAAAAGCTCATTACAGGGGGGCCTGAGGAAAACAATTTCTCTCGAGGCCTACGGTACTTTTAGGGATGCTGTGTGGAAGGTTTTTTTTAAGAGAAGAAAGGAGTGGAAGTTCTTGGAAAGAAAAAAGGTATGAGGAGTAGGTAGGAATCTGGGGGTCAGTGAGTCCAGGAGTGACAGACGTGTGATTTTAGGGGATGCTGTGTAGTGGGGTTTTGGCTTGTGACGCATCTTTCTCTCTTCCACTCCATCGTTATTATAGGACGTTATCACATAGAATTATTATCGTCCGTAAACCGACTTTACAGACAACCAATATATTTTTTTTACATTAACTCCACACAGGAGGCCCTGAGTAAAATTATATCCCTCAGGGCCTATATCATTTTTGAAGATGCTGTGTGGAGGGTTCAGATGAATAATGAAGGAAAATTGGTTCATCTCGAGCAGAGGATTTTGGAAATAAAACATAGTTAGAGAATCAAACTACAAATTCTAGTAATATACATAACGAACATTTATTTTGTCATTTATAACACTAAATTATCTAAATCTTTACATGTTTATGCAGGAATCATTTTTTGTTTCTTTATAAATTACAAATAATAATATAATATTGTATAATAGTTTTAATTAACGATTTAAATATTAAACATATATTCTTACCAAGCATTATTTACAGACGGCCACTCAAACCTTCAATATAGAATTGTCTAATTGACAATAATATGTACAAAATAATTATTCTCCTATAAATATATCTTATATATAACTAAGTACACACACTGTGATATTTGCATGAAGCAGATATACGCGTTGAATAATTAAATTAATTCACATTTGAATAAATTATTTTTGCTGAGCAATATGATAAAAATCAACATCCAAATAAAAAGTACTAATGCGACACAATACTCTAATAATGTGAATTTGCTTAAGACTGACATTTTAATTAATTCCGACGAATTTGTAACTATAATACCCTTTTGTTCAAACCGATACCCACGTATTTAAGTTATTTATATTTAAAATCAATAAAAACAATACCTTGTCATTAAAATATTTTACGTAAAACGGTTTGCAAATTTTATAAAACGTTTTTTAACTATAAATTTAGTGACAAGCACCATATTTATTTTTTAGGCGATGAATTAATAACTTTCGGAGAGATTCGTTTAGAAACATCTTCAATTTTAGTAATACCTTTGTCAGAATTAATTAAAATAAACACCGCGGAAAGATCAAATTTCCAGGCTTGCTAGAGCAAATTCGACCGTAGGGCCGTATATTCGCTTTCTTCACTTACGTCGTTAAGATTCCCACATTATTTTAGAGTTTTTGCTAGGGTAAATTCGACAGTACACAACACACAAAAATACCAGGGTTGCCCGTCGCATATTTGTGTACTCTCCTTTACTTATTCTGACTATATTTTAGGGTATTGTGTCGTCTTTTGAAACTGAAAATATGTAAATTCAAACAGTTTGCCTATAATATGCACGTGTTCATAAACTGTTACAGTCTGTACTTGGCAGATTTCTTTATTTAGCAACGTGTTTTGTAATGGGAATAGTAGTGAACTAACTCGATCAATAATAAATAAATCACTTAAAATATTCTATGTACGGTTTGGGATATCAAACCATCGTCACGCGAAAGGTGTATGCAGTTAGGAATATGCATTGGCTTGACAAACTAATACAAAGTAGGTTTTTCTGAGAATTATTTGCTATTATAATATTAAAATTATATCACGAAAAGTTAACTTAATACTGATTTTCAAAAAGATGAGAATTTCCTAACGAGTTTATAGTTTTATTTTTACAACATTTAAAGCTAGTAGCTTTTTACACAATAAAATGTATTTACAGATTAGTTTGGGAGATTTTTCCGATTGTCGTCAGAGGCGCTGAGAACGGTGATGCAAAAACATGCCGCTGCTCCGTTGTAACTATTTTTGTATATGTATCAGAAAGAGAGGCCACAACGGAGCTCTGAGCGGCAGAACTATGCCAAATTTTTTCAATGATCACAAAGAAACCGAATCAGACTACGTTTTGAAAAATCTTATTTACATATCGATCGTCCAGTTGATTAGGCAGACATCTCCGAAAAATCAAAATTTGAGTTGAGTTTGCAGTTATGTGTAAAAGTGTTCATCTCATTCACATGAATCACCAAATGAATTATCAATGCACAAAAACTTGTAGTGAATTAATTAAAATGTTAATGTTTTCTAGGTCAGCAGGATATTAAAAAAGGTTATACTAATGTACCGAACCGAATTAGATCTCTAGCCAAACAATCTCACATATTTCAAAAAACAAATTATCAAACTCCTACCATGACACTTCGGGGGGAACAGTTATGTAGCTGCTTTATTGTCTTACCCTTTCTTTCTTTTTGCTCTTTTTTTGCAGGTTATGTATTATATTTGACAGTAACTATGTTTTAAATTTCATTTTGATTATCATTATTTCTGTTATCACTACAAGCATTTCTGTCTAGTAACAACTAAACATTATTATTGCAAATCACCGTTATCCCTCTCGGTGTAGTATTTTGATACGTCTGACTAATCAAATGATCGATGTTCGTAAATAACTTATCTTTGTTTATTTAATTAAGTAGGTAAGGTATGTATGTATATATACAAATTTGCTTTCTGACGTTATCGATTTCAGCATCATAAGAGTCCATTCAAACATATTTATTAAATAAAATGTGTAGTTCAGGTCTAGACAATATAGGAGCGCCTAAGATATCCTCGGCGCGTATCACAAGGAAATAGCTGACACGTCAGTGGCCTAGGTCGGGCTCTGGGGAGGCATGTCTCGGTCCGGTGAGGAGGCCGGCGACGCTCGGTCAGACGTGTGCGGCGCTGGTGCGGGCGAAGCCCTGCGCTGGGGCGGGTACGGGGAATACCTCAGGGGCGCCGAGAGGGGAGGCGGCAGCGGGGGGTACAGCGGCCGGGGCAACTGGTGCGCCGCGAGACAGGCCCACTGGCCCCACAGAGCCCCCGCCCCACCGGGCAAACCGTACAAGCCGGGCAGTCCTGGTGCCACCATCTGCGCGTAGGGACCGGCTGCCGCGGCCGCTGCGCGCAGGAAGAGCTGCGACCGCGCGGCCAGGAGCGCCTTCTCCTCGAGGGTGAGATTGTTGTTGTGGGTGTCCAGCTCGAACGGCCGTAGAGGGGCGCGCAGGTACTGCTGTTCAGCTAGCATTGACTCCATCGTTTCCCTGAAAAAAACAATAAATTAGTTATCGTCCTCATATTATATATATTTTTCAAATTATTTTTCTTTCTTTGGGAAACAAACAGTTGTGCACACATATTATTTTATATAATACGAGTATAAAACATTTACTAGATTGTGCAAATGAGTGAAGTTTCCACATAAAATACATCATTCACAAAAAAATTTAAATGATAAAAGAAAAACATTGTTTTGATGGTAGAATTGAGAGATAATAGAAGTGAAACTAGAAAGTCGCTAGATGTCGCTTTCTTTTCTTTCGCCTGTTTATTTTAAAGTGGTTTAAAGATTGGATATTTACAAAAATAAAAAGGTTTTTTTTTGGATTTCGTAGGATTCGAACCTCCGTTCGCTGGGTTTCTCTGGCCGCTGAGATTTTCAGCGCGGCGAGGCGCGAATTTACCGCATTATATTAGAACCGACGACCGTCATAAAATAAATTTTTGTGAAGCATTTCCGTTTCATCCAAATTTCAAATCACTAAAAGGCCTAAAGAAGTTTCACTTCCACAAGACCCGAGTGATGGAGTAATGTACCAATATTTTATCTAGCAACTTAGATGAACTTTAATAACCACTTATTAGGAACTATTGCTTGAATACACCTAACTCAACAAAAACAGCAATGCATTAGGTATATTTCATTTTTTAAACTTTTTGAAGACACAAGTTTTCAATTATTTATACGAAGATTCTTAAATGCACACAAATAAAAACCAAAGTTATTAAAAATATATTGGTGAATAATGTTTTAAACAAAAATGAGACGAAGACAAAGACTGGTTAGATTATGGTTGCTTGCTAAGGTGTTAGATGTTAGAGTGAAGAGTTTGGAATGAGAGCGAGCGCAAAGCATAGGATTTTGATAGTAGTAATCCAGAAGAAGCTCGGGCTGTATAAGAAGGGATAATGAAGGAGAGCTTACTTAGGATAGCCGGGGGGGAGGTCTGGCCAGGGGCCCGGGGGCTGCGGGGGCCCGAGGGGGCTCTGCCACCAGGGGGGGCGGTAGCACTGCATGAAGCTTTCACTTGAAAATAAACAATTCACGAATGTGCTTTTAAGCTCTCAATAATGGCCAGTAGCGAAGTGGCGGGGTGGTGCATATTGAAATAGGAGGAAGAGGTCGTCGGTGGAGAGTGGGCTTTGGGGGGTGGTTGAAACTTTCAAACGATTTGAGACTATCGATTGGTTTTTAAGGCAGCGGGGTTTTGAAGTTTATGATTTTTACACGCTGAAACATGTATGGTTTACTAAATCCTGTAGTAAGTAAACGAAAAATATAAAAAACAAAAATCTTGAATCGTTGAAAAACTTTGGGATTTGGAAATACAATTTTTTCATTCACACTTTCTTCACATCCGTGTAGATTTTTTGTGAATATTAAAAATAAATTAATCTTTTAGTTATAAAAACATTAGAAAAAATAATACGATTAGACACATAATTGTTCTTTGTTTTCCTAAATAAACCTGGTAAACGAATGATTAATCTTTTAGTTATAAAAACATTAGAAAAAATAAAACGATAACACATATAATTGTTCTTTGTTTCCCTGAATTAACCTGGTAAAATAATGATTTTTTTTTGCAATCGCTTAAACTGTCGACTGCTTTTGAAAAACCTTTATTGTTTAACTTTCGTCCTAGCAAAATGAGGGCTATTCCTAAATCCATCACCAGTTTTAGTAAATGAAAGAAAAGAAATAATTTTACGAATTTGCTACCTAACAGTCCACTTTATTTAATGTGATGCGTGGATTTAAAAAAAAACTATTATCGATTAATCATTAAAATTGTAACATGTCGTTTTAGTCTTTACACATAATATAACCAATTTTAATTTTCATCTTATAAAGAACAATAAAGACACTTTTCGATAAGGCGATAGTCACTATTTAAAACACTGAATATTGATAATTCTGCTCAAAACTAGTTGTGCTTTTAAGAAAATCAATGAAATATTCACCTTTCAAATTCAGTAAGTCTCGACGAATCTCTGAATCCTTTTGCGAATGGGTTGCTATCAATCTTCAATTTGGTTATCTGAAAAAAGGAAAAGGCACTCGATTAAAAACATGTAATTAATGTTAATTTTTATATTATTCTCGCTTATTTGTTCCATATATAGATAATTTCAAATAAAGTGCATAATCCAATACAAATTTAGGTACATAACGTCCATCCCATAATATTAACAAGTAATCCAAACGTGAAAGACAACGTGTGACTGCAACGAAAACACGATGTTGACACTTCTGAAACTGACTCTGTTGACAATGTCTAAATTACGTTTTTGTGGAAAACAAATAATCATCTTAAATGTTCATGTTTTCACAGTATTGTTCTTTTTAACCACTCAGGCTAACTTGGCGCTTTTCAGAACAACTCGTATAGGTCTGATAGAAACCCTTACTATCATGGTTAGAAATATGATCTAAACGGTGTTAGAAAGAAAAACAAAAAGCTTTGTATTCAAATCTAAAAGTTAACGGCAAAATAATTCAAATATGCACCTTTATAAAACCAAAGTTTCTGAACGCAATTTGAAAAAAAAATTATGAAACTGGAATGGAATGGTTTGGAATTTTTTTAATTAATTATTTTTACATGAAACGACAAAAAAATAAGTTCACAAAAACGTTTATAATACATATGCCTAATAATATAGGTATGTTAGTGTTTTTTGTTGTTGTTATTATTAAAGTAACTTTAGTTAGAAAAAATTAAGGGGAGCCATTTTTAAAACGTTTTAATGTTCGCATTAAAAAATTTGCTTATCACAAATTATATGTTCGACTTATAAAATTTGAAAGCATGATTTAACATTGATGATGAGTCCTTTTATTTGAATTTTATTGCACATCGAAAATACTTTGAGCGATTAGACATGCCCGAGATCTGAGGTTAAAAATCTATCCCTGTACTGAATTAATGAAAAGGTTTTTATTATTATTTTATAATACATAAATAAAGTAATTTGTTTAAAATTATCGCACAATGTTTCGAAACAGCGTTTAATGCCAAGCGACGTTATAATTCACGTAATATTAGAGGTTAAACATCAGAAATCAGCATCCTGCTGTCATTGACTGGCGGAACCAACATGGCGCTGGGGTGGGCCAATTAGGGCGGAGTGGGAGGCAGTCGCACCCCCCCAACGCAAACAACGGGTGAGAGAGGAATGGGCGGATCTCGTTAACGTCAAGGGAGAGAGGGAAAGGTAAGGGGTGGAATTATTCCTTATATCACCGGATTTGAATTAGCCAGCGGCGATAAATACCGCGTCAGAGAGGTCTTTAAAATATTGAATGGTAGTTAGTACGGTTTGTAATTACACGGCTGGCTTTGATGGATCTATCGTAAATATAGTAAACCCAATTGTGATGTTATCGAAGTGTTAATGTAACTTCGGAAACGAACCTTCATTACGTATTTACGTCTGTTGTAACTACCCAAGGAACGGATGTGTAATTTGTCAACGCTTTGAAGTAATTTTTTTTATTGGAAAACAATATTTGTTTGCATTTATTGGGACCTAAATGTTCGAAATAGAATAAAATTGTCAAACAAACAAGTCAATACAATGAAACCAAACGCCCAGTAGGTACCTAGCGATATAATATTAATCATCAGGCTAATTTGCTCGAGTTTCGGAACTCCTAGAAATCTTGTGTCTCCCTTACAATCACAGTGAGAAATATGATATTAACGGTATTAGAAACAGAGAACACCACGTTTTATATTCAAATCTAAAAGTTAACCACAAAATAAGTAAATTGCAAACTTTTATGAAGCCAAAGTTTCGGACCGCAATTTGAAAAAAAAGAATTGAGATTTTTTTAATGAATTAATTTTACATGGAACGACAAAAAAATGATGTGGCAATATCGTTTATATAATACATTTTTCTAAAAAACTTTGTATGTGTTTTTATTTTTTATCAGTAATTTTTATTAGAAAAAACGCAAGGCGAGCCATTTTGTAAAACTTTTTATGTTTGCTTGCAAAATTTTTATACCTACTTCCAAAATTATGTTTATTTCGATTTATTAAATATGAAAGGGTATTTTATCACCTTCCTAAAAGAGTTTTTAGTTTTTGGATTTGTTCATAAATATGCCATTTATTTGAATTTTATTGCAAAGCGGAAACATTTTGATCCTCTGACAAAATATTGCCGAGGCCTAAGAGGTTAACTGAATTAAATATGAAATAATATTTACGGTAAGATAATTAACTAACAATTTCGATAAATAAAATGTATTAAAATATAATATAATGAATTTATGTCAGGACAATTTAGATCCGGTTAGCGGAAGATCACAATTACCATTTACCGGGCATGGGGAATTAACTCTTTTGATTTTCAGATGCTTGTTAAAAGTTATAAGGTATGCCTGGAATAAAATTATATCAATCCTAAACAATGTCCTTAAATGTACAGAATTTTTATTTTGTGTACAAATACATTAATTAATTGTGCATCAATCATGTCCACTGATAATTTTTTCCTTGTTGCCAATTGGAGAGTTTATCTTATCTCCATGGAAAAATCTCAACAAGTTAAAAGGCTCTACCAATCTGTATAACTACTTACTGCGAACATCCGTATTATGCGGGTAAATCACCGGAAGGGTGTAAAACAGTTTATTTTAAATGGGAGTTTTAATGTAAGCTCTAATTTATAGACAACTAATAATAATAAACAGTCATCTCCATTTATTTTTGAAGGGGAGCGTCGTGTTAAATGGTATATTGGTTCACTTCAAACATCCCTTTAAGATGAAGCCATGCGAAATAATGCAAAATTATACAAAATCATGTATTTTTGTTTTGCAAATTTGATGGCTTAGAAATATTATAGATGCTTCAATTAAATAATGCATGTAGAACATATCTTAGCCCTTAAAAATATCGGTCATTTTTTTTATAAGTCTTTTAATAAGCCTATAAAAAAATAAAGTAACAGATCTTTAAAAAAACACTTTCAAGTGCAAACTCTCCTACTTATGAACATCTTTTCGGATATAATTTTATTGCTTATTGTAGCAAATTTAGTTTCTTTTATGATAATCGCAAAAAAATTTGATATTTACGCCCGATATTCACAAAATAAAATAAAATATGCATATTTGCGTTGTTATTTCACAACACGGCTGGCAGCCGACGAATGTGGATTTTCAAAGTGACCTTTATGTCGTTCACCGAAGGACTACTGGCTTGCCACACCCCACTTCCATTCAGAAACGCCCTGGCCGGAGCAGGGAACAGACGTGTGCCTCCACGTCGCTCGGTTCCGTGAAATTAATTTTAAATTTCCTTGTTGTTACAATAAACAATGTGTAAAAAAGGAGTTAATGTTTTTTTTAGGTCTTTACGAAATCAACCTGTAAAAAAAAATTCTCAAATACCTTTTTCAACCGTTCCAAAAGCTTTTTCTCAAATATTTTTAAACTCCTCCCACAATGGGCGTGAATTCCGACTTGGATTTTTCCCTGGACTATTGGATCCCCTTAAATACTACATATAGAACATATCTTGGCCCTTAAAAAAATCTGTCTTTTTTTATAAGTCTTTAAATAAGCCTAAAAAAAATAAAGTATTAAGTCTATAAAGAAAACACTTTCAAGTGCAAACTCTCCCACTTATAAACGCTTTTTCGGAAATAGTTTTATTGTTTAATGTACCAAATTTAGTTTCTTTTATGATAATCGCAAAATAATTGATATTCACGCCCAATATTCACAAAATAAAATAAAATATGCATTTTCGCGTTGTTATTTCACAATACGGCCGGCAGTCGACGAACTTGGATTTTCAAAGTGAATTTTATGTCGTCCACCCAAGGACTACTGGCTTACCACACCCATTTTCTAACACTTCTGCCCTGGCCGGAGCGGGGAACAGGCGTGTATGCTCCGCGTCGCTTGGTTCCGTGGAATCAATTTTAAATTTCCTTGTTATTGCGATAAACAATGCGTAAAAAAGGAGTCAATGTTTTTTACAGGCCTTTACGAAATCAACCTGTAAATAAAAATTCTCAAATAACTTTTCCAACCTTTCCAAAAGCTTTTTCTCAAGAATTTTCCCAGAAACTCCTCCCATAAAGGGGCGTGAATTCCGATTTCGATTTTTTCTTGAACTATTGGATCATCTTAACGTGTCATATATCTAAGATCTAGGTACCTACACAACATATCTCAATAATTGGGATGCCATAGTCTCACTAGCTATGGACGCTTGGCAGCAGTTAGGACTATTCTGCAGTATTACACGTAAAAAAATAATGAAATGACGATGTGTGGTGAAATACGGAGAAATTATTCAATAAAATAAGGTTTTCAAGAAATCATCAAATTTAAGACCTCCGCAAAATCGGTTAGTAAAGCTAATTAAATTATAATTGACAACATGTAAATACGCACGGTGTAAAGGATATGAAACATAATTAGATATCTAGTAACTGTGTAGTGTACACCGAATTTGAAACCGGGCCACCCCTAATTCACCCCTCCGCTCCGCCAATGCTCCGAGTCTCATAAATTAGGACACAAATTCCCCAACAAAATGTAATAAATCCAGGGGCGCATCCGTCAGCCGGGTCGCCCGGGGCGCGACTCCCGGGCACCCTAAAATAACCCACCTCCTCGCTGATAGGTGTCAAAAAGGACTATTCTTGCACACCGTTAATATTTCAAGCCGAGAGTTTGTGAAACTTATCCGACTAATAAAGAGGGGCTAAAACTTTAACGCGCAGCGAGAATACTCCCCAAACTCCCCTAGTTTTAAGATGGCCACTTATTCAACGAAGGAATGTATTTAGACATTTGTTCTGACTGTATTTTGAAGTCTGCCGTCACGCGGTTAATAAATGGCTGCCGATGCCACACACACTGCGTACACGGGCAGCCCAAATGAAAGTGTAAACTTGTTTAATAATTAATTAAAGTATTTATTTATTTCCTAATACGAATCACCATTACGTATTATTATTATTGATTAACGACTACGTGAAACCGTATAAGACCATGTTTAATAAATCATTTAACAAAGAATCTTTTGAATAAAGGAAAGATAAATGGGCACGTCACAAAGTTCACTAATATACTTGTTATTAATTCTATGGCAACAAGCAAATACTTCACAAGATTATGCATATATTATGAGCATAAAAAAGATTTTCTAATAATAATTAAACTTTCAACAATTTAAGTGTACTTATCTATGAGAATAGTGGAGTAATTCATACCTGGCTTTGCCTAGTTTCATTTCTTATCAGTTAACATTTGTCATCATTGGTGATAATAATATCAACAACTCTAAAAAAAAAAGTTAAACAGACATTAAACAAAAAGGTAACGGTCGCAACTGGGACTCTAATCCAGGACCCTAGCACGGTCGATCGATTGTATCGATAACGTTCGCTAACTTCTCTTCGCTAACGTACAGTGTAAAAACAACAGTTGACGTCGAATACATTCATAACATTGAAGAAAAAGATAACACTAATGATCTAAACGAAATATGAAAGAGAATAAGACACAGAAAAATAGAAAATCGTTCAGATTATTAGTGTAATCTTCTTCTTCAATGATATATTACATTGATGGGAATAACCTTCAAAAGTTGTAAAAAGAAAGATTTTCTTATTTATAATTGAACATTAATAATACTTGGTCATTATGAACTGTTACTTTTTTGTTGGCGATCTGCAGTCATGCTAGGGAACGATGAGAAGTTACCGAAAATTAGCCTATCAATCTTTATCCATCGACCGTGCTAGGGGGCCTGGTTCTCTCTACTTTTACCGGGTCTGGCATGTTCTGTATCCTGTTGCAAAAACAATATGGCGTCACGTCTCATTTTCTGATATTTAATGAACGACGGCCGGCGTAGTCCATCGGTAAGGCTCGCATTCCGAAGGTCACGGGATCGAATCCCGGCGTGTCAAATAAATTTTATTTGATTAATTTGTGTTATTTCACAATTTACTCATTTAAAACAATGTATAGCTTATTTACGGCACGTTCCAGAGTGGAAGACACTCTCAGTATCGCCCTGGTATAAGAACACCATTCAGAATTGAAACGTTGCTTGAAATGGCCTTGTTTGGCAACCAGATCTGAATAGCCAGGTACTTCCCACCTTCCTCTTCCCCATCTCCTTCTCCTCCCCACTACCTTCAGCCTCACAACATACCCCATTTGGGGATGCCATAGTCTTACTGGTTTCAGACGGGGCAGTTGGGACTCTTGTGCGGTATTCATATAAAAAAATAAAAATCAAAGTTTTCATAGCTCCATAGTCCATTATGGAAATGATGTTGATAATAATAGGTACTTTGGCCTTGAAGCTCCGGACATAAAAAAACGTGCAAAATCTTTTAAGAGAGTTCACCATTCGAGAATTCTTACTGTGTCAAAAAATCATGTTTTTGCTGAATGCATTGAAACATTAAAAGATAATATATTTTTGCTTTTTATGGTGAAAATTTTATAATATAAAGATCTATCATCACTAAACACATGGCAACATTGCGTGTAGGTATCATTATCCACATCGATGTCACCTTGTCAACCAATATTTGGTGCTTATTCAGAAAGACCATTAATAAAGCCAGCGCCGTAAATCACCCACCCGAAGTTGAGCACGTGAAATTGAGATTTCATTCACTCAACCTTATACGCAACAGTCAATCATTAACACATCGGTTCACTAGTTCTCGTTAGTCCCTTAACGATCGACTCCCGTCTCATTTAAAAACTATCACTCTCTAACCCGCCTCACCTTACTTCTCGAAATAATCCGCCACTGGGTGGTTTTGATAATATTTATGGCTGAATTTACATTTTTCCGCCAGTCATTTTAATGCACGGCGTAATTTCAGCGGGGGAATTGATGTCTTACCGAATGAACGTTGACGTAAAAATGTCTCGTATATTATTTGGTTTTTTGTCGACTTTACTAGTTAACATGTTTTCAGATGTTCGGTGCACATTCGGTTCGCTGGTTTTATTCGAAACATGATCCTATAAATATGTTTCCACGCGGGTAGCGAGTAGCGAGTAGGCACCCGAGACGTCCAGACTTCTCAGTCCGCGTCTTCCTTGATTTATGCACGTTTTATTACATCGCGCGGAGCATTACTCATTGTATCCATTGCCCCGAAATCATGTGCAGTTGGTCCGTTTGGTGTTTCTACTCGTATAAAACAGTTCTTGCTTTGTTAATATTGCAAAAATACATGTGCATAAAAGCAAACATGTATGTGTGCAGGCTGTCAAGAAGTAACAAACTATTTTATCTCTAAACTAGAGATGGCTCCGACTGCATTTGTACAGACGTATAGTGCGCGTCATATGTCGGCCTGAACTTGATACGATCCATTCTCGCACAGGTACATTTTGTACAGTTTACAATTGAGAGGCGGGAATCGGTACCGCCGCCCCGGAACCTTTATTGTATAACCAACACCTCTGCCATAGGTCACCCCAAGTGGTTCGCTACGTTTGATGATTTAGCAGGGGTGCCCGGGTTCATGGGGTGAGGTTTGTCTGGGCCTTGGAGGCGGATGACCAGGACACACTGAATATCAGATTCCTACCCACCCCTAAACCCTTTTCCTTCCCAGAACTCTCCTCTCCTTCCTTTCCTTGCAAAAAGAAACCCTCCACCCAGCATCTTCAAAGATGACATAGGCCCTGAGAGAAATTATTTTCCTCAGGGCCTCCTGTGTGGAGCTCTTGTAAAAAAAAGGTACAGTCGAAAGAGAAAGATGCATAAAACATACGTGCGACGGAGAAAGGCATGGACGGGGAGACATGCCGCTTTTCGGACCTTAAACTCGCCAATTTTGACGATTTCGAATAAAGTTTGCCCCTTACTATACATGACGGTGAGGGGTGTCGCAATTTCAGTTACGCGCTATGAGATTTTATGTTAGTTCCCATTATTGCCGCCTGCACTAATAATCTTATATACCCTTGCAGCCTCTTAAATATGTCATCATTTTTAATATTGTTAGATCCAATACCTAACTAAAACGATGACTAATAAAATTAATGAATAAAAATATTAAAAACAACAAAAGCACAATCAAAAATTTTTTTTTGGAAAATCAGAAAAATGGAAAACCTACCCAAAAAAAATTACGAAGAGTTTTTCTAATGTATTTTATCGTAAGTATAATGTGGCCAATTTAGTTCTCTGAAAAGATTCCAATTCAAAAAAACACATTAGTATCAACACGACCAACAATTTCAGCCTAATCGTGACCTGCATAATCTATACATAGCGACTCTCAAAATTCAAAGTCACTTTACAATTTCAACTACCTTAAAATGCATTTCACAAGTGTGTCCTGTAGTGATAATGCGTGCCAGACGTCTTATTGTTAGCAAGAGAGAACTCTATATCCATGAAAGAAAGCTTTCGTTAAGGCATGAATGTAATTGACGGTTTAAGCTTAATATAGACTGGAAAACTTTGTACAGTAACGAAATTCTCTTGTCGTTCCGTTCCCGGCGCTATGGTGATAGTTTTATTTTGACGCGTTTTTTGTGGCCGGGAAAAAAACGAGTCGGATATGTTTGTAAACGAGCGTCATAAAGTGTCATGTGACAAGCGTTTCTGCTTTAATGACTGTCACTTGCGATGAGATATTGTCACTCGGCTACCATGTTGTATGCAAGGTACAAGGAAATTCACAATCATTAGAACCGGGAAAATAAATTTCGTCCTAAATGGGCCCAGACCAAAAATCTGGAAGTAGACTGATGAAATATGGACGGGAATTAATGATTATGTTCATTGCTGTTTTTATGGAAAAACTCTCAGCTTGAGATTCATAAGCTCCACACAGGACGGCCGGCGTGGTCTAGCGGTAAGGCTCTTGACTCGCAATCCGAAGGTCACGGGATCGAATCCCGACGTGGCAAATAAATTTTATTGAATAATTTGTGTAAATTCGCAATTAATTCATTTCAAATAATAATATGTAATATATTTGCGGCACATTCCAGAGTGGAAGATACTCTTAGTATCGCCGTGGTGTAAGACCACCATTCAGAATTGAAACGTTGCTTGAAATGGCTTTAGCCGTGTTTGATAACCAGATCTGAATAGCCAGGTACTCCCCCACTTTCCTCTTACCCATCTCTTTCCTGTCCCCACTACCCTCAGCCTCACAACATACCCCAATTGGGGATGCCATAGTCTCACTGGCTCCAGACGGGAGCAGTTGGGACATTTGTGCGGTATTCACATAAAAAAGAGACCCCGAGAAAAATAATTCCCCTCACGTCCTATGTCATCTTTTGGGATGCTGAGCGGAGGATGTGGAGAAAGGAAGGAGAGAAAGTTCAGAGAACGAAAAATATATGAGGGATGGGTAGGAATCTGACGTATAAATCTATCCCTCCCACTGAGCTGCAAGTCGATATTCCAAGAGAGTCCTGCTGGAGAGGTCATTGTCTCACGATCCGGCTTTCCATGCAGTCGATGGGCAGATGGATCCGCCGCCAAGATCCAGACAAAACTCGCCCCATGATCGCGGGCACCCCTTCTAAGTCATCAAACGTAGCGAATCCCTTGGGGTGACCTATGGCATATAGCAATACACGACAATCTTAAAATAGGTAACTACCTGTCAAGCTTTCTGCGAGTAGGTACCTGCATCAGATATTTGAATATTTGCACGGTCAGAATTAAACCAAGATAATCTTGATATTTAAAAATGATAGTTTCTTTGTTTATCCCTTATTTATTTATTTATTTATTTATTAAAAGTTTCTTTGTTTATCCCTTATGCGATCTCTAAACCATTCATCCGATTGCGATCAAACTTTTGTGAGTTGATGTGCGCACTCCCGCTCTGGCGTTATGAAATTATTTCTCATACTGTTTATCCGATTGCGATGAATCTTTGGTGAGGTAAGAGTAGGGGGGAAGCGTGGAAACCGGGAAAGTGGATGGGGAAGACGGGAAGGTGGAAGGGGGGGTAATGCGGGAGGGAAAGGGTAAGTATTATAAAATAATAGAGTAAAATTGCAATTTTTTTTGGATAACTAAAATAACATTATTTTAATGAAGATTTATTATTGTATCTTTCTGTAAAAAAAATGTTTCGCACTGCAATGCAATTTATTCCATATTTTCATCACAGCAATGACGGCCGGCGTGGTCTAGCGGTAAGGCTCTTGACTCGCAATCCGAAGGTCGCGGGATCGAATCAAGGCGTGGCAATTAAATTTTATTTGTTTAAATGTTATTTCACAATTAAATCATTTAAGATAATATATTTTATATTTGCGGCACGTTCCAGAGTAGAAGATACTCTCAGTATCGCCCTTTTGTAAGACCACCATTGAGAATTGAAACGTGCTTGAAATGGCTTTAGCCGTGTTTGGTGACCAGATTTGAATAGCCAGGTTACTTCCCCACCTTCCTCCACCCACCATCTCCTTCCCCTCCCCGCTACCTTCAACCTCACAACATACCCCAATTGGGGATGCAGTAGTCTCACTAGCTCCAGACGGGAGCAGTTGGGACTCTTGTGCGGTATTCATATTAAAAAAACAGCAAACAAAAAATAAAACGAAATTTTAAATCAACATAAATACACAGTAAAAAATATCTATTTGGAGAAGGGCTTCATTTAGGCACTCAGTTAACCTCAGAACTTCCTTTGACCGTAACTTTTGTGTTTGCGGTCACGAAAATGGCCTCATCCTTTGAGGGGTTTAACGGTTCCAAGAAGTGACCGCAGCCAGAGATCTCCGGAATAGTCCTGTCCAGACCACTTTAACATTTCAATGAGGCGCTAAATAAGATCCTTGTTATTGTGTCCGGCCTGAAGTTACGGTACATATTATATTATTATTATTGTTGAATATCCGTGGCCGTTTGTGGTTGCTTGCCTTTCACCTCGCTTCAGAGAAGTTGTAAACACAGATTACATATTTAAGATGAAGCCATAGTAAATAATGCAAAATCACACAAAATCATATGTTTTTGTTTTGAAAATTTGATCGCTTAGAAATAATATAAGTGCTTCAATTAAATACTGCGTGTAGAACATATCTTGGCCCTTAAAAATATAGGTAATTTTTTTTATAAGTCTTTTAATAAGCCTAGAAAAAAATAAAGTAATAGGTCTATAAAAAAACACTTTGAAGTGTAAACTCTCCTACTTATGAACATCTTTTCAGATATGGTTTTATTGTTTATTGTAGAAAATTTAGTTTCTTTTACAATAATTGCAAAATAAATTGATATTTAAGCCCGATATTCACAAAATTAAATAAAATATGGATTTTTGCGTTGTTATTTTACAATACGGCCGGCAGCCGACGAATCAGGATTTTCAAAGTGACCCTTATGTCGTTCACCGAAGGACTACTGGCTTGC
The DNA here is from genome assembly GCA_936435175.1 of Glyphotaelius pellucidus. Classification (NCBI taxonomy): domain Eukaryota; kingdom Metazoa; phylum Arthropoda; class Insecta; order Trichoptera; family Limnephilidae; genus Glyphotaelius; species Glyphotaelius pellucidus. The sequence goes on from OW386541.1 coordinate 3,714,869, forward strand.
CACACCCTACTTTCTTTCAGAACCGCCCAGGACGGAGCAGGGAACAGACGTGTGACTCCACGTCGCTCGGTTCCGTGAAATCAATTTTAAATTTCCTTGTTATTACAATAAACAATGTGTAAAAAAGGAGTTAATGTTTTTTTAGGCGTTTACGAAATCAACATGTAAAAAAAAAATTCAAATAACTTTTTCAACCATTCCAAAAGCTTTTTCTCAAATATTTTTTAACTCCTCCCACAAAGGGCGTGAATTCCGATATCGATTTTTCCCTGGACTATTGGATCCCCTTAAGTTAAACCAATGAAGGCACTAGCAACACGTTTCGACTTTTGATTACTCTGACTGGTCCTCAGCAAGAAGAGAAAAACCTTCACATTTTATACAAGGTTGATAATTTTTTATGTGACTGTTAAACACCTAGTTATTTACTCCACATTTTAGAAAATATATTTGAGTTATATTACAACAATAAACTATCTTTCTGGACTCCCAATACCTAACTACTTATTGTTTTATTACTTAGGGTGATGAAATGATAAGTACTACAAAATCATGTGATTTTGGTTTGAAAATTAGGTGGCTCAGAAATATTTTAAGGTCGATTCATTGGCGAAAGATGCCATTATTTTCGGGGATATTTTATATACATTTTTAAACCCCGATGACATTTTAATAAAATTGAAAGAAAACATGAATTAGTGCGACAAGCGGTGTGTTGCGTCCTCTCTACAGCCCAGTGATAAGGAAAGCCGAGCTCAGCATCAAAACAAATATGGCAGTGTTCAAAAACGGTATACCGCCCAACGCTCACTTAGGGCCACCAGATATGGCTAAGCGATCGAACGCGCTCTAGAGTACAAGCTGCCGAAATGGGGTACTTGAGAGGAGTGGCAGGGGTTACAAAATGGGATCATATAAGAAACTCGACGATCCGAGACGATCTAAACATTGAACCACTGCTACTCCTCTTAGAAAAATCACAACTGAGGTGGCTTGGACACGTACTAAGAATGTCTGATGACCGAATTCCGAGGAAAATACTGAGTGCGATTCCAGAGGGTAGACGTCCAGCGGGCCGCCCCAGACACAGCTGAGCAAGGCAACTCCAGAAACTGTGTAAGGAGAGGATGGGACAGCCATGGCCGGAGGCCGAACAATCAGCACAAGACAGGGACGTATGGAGGAGCCTTGTCGGTGCGATGGGTCCCCGACCCACATAAGATAAGGGGAAGAATATGATGATGATTAGAAGCCTCGATAATGATGAAAAAATACTTTTATATTTAGGGAGGCATTTTACAGTCTCAAATTTTGGTATAATGACTGTAACTTATTTTATTTTTTACGCATAATAAATTATATCAACTTATTTATTAATTTCCTGATGCTTCCACTTGTGGTATGTAATTACAATCATCTTGTATTGTGAGAGTTTAACGAATTATTATTATTTGTAATATTATTGTGTATTGTAGTTCTTGTTATTAATACCGAGTTTGTAAATATTATCTCAAAATTACACTTACAAACATTATTTACAAAGTCATGGCTAGAACACTCCTTTGGGGTGAAAAGACGTGAAGGAAAAAAAAATGCCTTTATTTAATACTGCGAGTATAACACAAATTTTCGGTTATGGTTTTATTGCAGAATGTGGAAAATTAAATTATTTAGTAAATATTTGTGCCTGAATGGGTACCGCCGCCCCGGGAACCTTTATTGGATAACCAACACCTCTGCCATAGGTCACCCCAAGTGGTTCGCTACGTTTGGTGATTTAGCAGGGGTGCCCGGGTTCATGGGGTGAAGTTTGTCTAGGTCTCGAAGGTGGATGACCAGGACACACTGAACCCCAGATTCCTACCCACCCCTTAAACCCCTTTCCTTCCTACCCACCCCTTAAACCCCTTTCCTTCCTACCCACCCCTTAAACTCCTTTCCTTAAACCTTAAAACCCTTAAACTTCCTTAAAAAAAAACCTCCACACAGCATCCCCAAAGATGACATAGGCCCTGTGGGAAATTATTTTCCTCAGGGCCTCCTGTGTGGAGCTCATGTAAAAAAAAAAAAAAAAAAAACGGAAATTTAAACCATGTCGTTTTCTATATAAGTACAGTGTTTTATTTGATATAATTTGAAATATTCCTATATGAAATCTTGATCCTTATTAAATACATTATCGATAGATTGAAGCAGCCAAAACTTTCTAACGAAGAGCTCTGGAATCATAAAATTTGCACATTGTTTCCCAAGTGAATTTGTTAGATCAACACAACTATTTTTAACCCTCAGTTATCTCCATATTAAATGCAAAACTCAAAAAAAAATCATGACGCTATTTGGAGATTATGGCTGAACAACCTTAAGCATTACGAAAGTTTAATTTTATCAACTGGTATCCCCGAGAGTCGATCTCCGATCCAGTGCAGGATACTGCAAATTCATTCCTGTCTGTTTTACTGTTCGGCTATTTGGCTGTTCCCTCTCATGTCTACGTCCTCTACGTCCGTCTACATCCTCTAGTTGCTACGATTTTAATTTTGTTTCAAGTTTGTTATAAAATATAACGTTACTTGTAAATATATTTGACCCGCATCAAGAGTTCTTATTGGAAAATTTCCCCTACACACGCATCACAGTTTATAGTGCTCGGAAAGGCTGTAAGCTGCAAATCCAAATCAGGATAAAAAATACATAATTCACCACCTTTCCTGTTTATTGAATATTTTTCAATTTTTGCCTGGTAGTAACTTGCTAAAAGAAATTGCGTTCCAACATTTCGAAATTACAATCTTCAATAATGTGTGACCATATTAGTGTACTCCGAGTAATTTCGGTTTCCGTAGGCGAGCTTTCCGTTACGTCTTCGCCAAATTATCGAATTACCGAATTCGGCGAACTTTTCCTTTGCCAATTACCCAATTGAGTCGGATCACTTTACCTGGCCGCGCAATGCACGCTCGGTCAGCCGCATGTAATTACCAGGTATTACCCTTCACATGTAAATGTTCATGTAGAGTACTTACCTGTGTTAAAAAGTACTTGCCTAAGTACCTACCTACATCTAGCTCATGTGCACTGTATGCACTTTATTTTATTCGCGTTCTTAACCCATATAAGAACCGTGGTTTTCTAGACTCTCTTTAAAGAAATTCTCTACATCCTCCATTTGCCGCATGCGGATAGGGCATTGCTGCCACAATGTTCACCTGACAAAAATTCATGTTAAGAATTCGATTGTGAATGTCGTCTTGGTGAAGAGGACCTCAATCATATTTTTTTCAGTTGCCCTTTAAATAATTCATACAAAAATTTCATCCCTCACCTAATCAGTTTAGGCATATTGCCCCCCTATAACATTGCATGTCTGTTATCTTCTGTAAATAAACGCGTTTATAAAGTCTTGGCTAATTTCCTGAATATTAACAGCATCAATTTGTAACTGTAAGTTTAGTTCCATGTATTTATTTATTTAATTTTTTATCCATAATAAAATATATCAATATACTTATCAATTTCCTGTTGCTTCCATTTGTTAAATGTAATTAAAATCATCTCGTTTTGTAAGAATTTAGCGTATTATTATTATTTGTATAGTATTATTATATAATGTAGATAGGTTCTTGTTATTGAAACTAAATTTGTGAATATTAACCCAAAATTACACTCACAAAATTACACTCATAAAATCATTCACTTGACACAGGCCAGAACACTCCATTGGGGTGAAAAGCTATGAAAAAAAAAACCCATATAGCCATACCGTACCAATTTAGATTCCGAACAAAAAATATTTATAAGTAGGCATTAAGTTAAAAAAAAAAACTTTATCTATGGCTTGTGTTACTGTAGATACTAGCTCTAGGATTTTAACATCAACTGACATACTTGCTATCATTATTTGATTTAAAAAAATTATTGGAGTTTGCACGTCACAAAATCGATAAATATGTCTTTCAGAATGTAAAGGGTTTTAAAGGACGTACTTAATTTACTTTAACCAGTGATTCCTGACATTATCTGCAGTAAAAAACGTAAATGAAATTTTAGTCTCCGGTGAAAATTTTTTTGTACTAAAACATAAAAAATCAGTAGACTTTGGATAGTTAGGGGCAGGGTGGGAGGTTGGTTGGTTACTCGGCTGAGTGACGAGATGTGGAAGAATTTTTTTTGTTTGATTTTAAAGAATTTGTTTTTAGATTCATCTAAAAAGTCAACGGAGACCAAAACATCAGTTGCATTTTTCACTCCAAGTAAAATGTCAGGATTTATTTCATACAACATGTAAATGAAAAAAGTGATGTTACTGTAACCTTAATAATAAGTCTTTTTTGTTTAGTGTAGTTTAAAGTGGTAAATATAGTTTATAAGAAAAAATACAATCTGTGAGTGATTTTACAACTTTACTTATACTTGCGTTCAAAATTTTAATATTTTTAATAGCACAATGTCCGTTTAAAATTCAAAATCTGATAAAAGCTATCATCTGTTTTCAAAACCAATAATTTACTTTGTGTAAGTTCAAAAATTTCGAATCAATTTCAAATTAAACGACAGGCTAGAATATTTTGATCAAATTATATTTTTTTTGTTTAGGCATACGAGAAATTATGAGATAATCACATCTTAACATTATGAGAAGTACCTATTGTGACTAAGTTTAGTGTGTCATCTCCTACAGAATCACAATTACATATATGTGATAATACCTACTTTATAAGATGGGAGATCCCAAGATAGCCTGTCTCCATATTAATCACCAGCTGCTAACTGCGCACCCCGTATAGTAACACCTATATAGTACCTCCACAGTATAATGTATATAGATACCGGGAATGTGTATAATATATCATGGTGTTCTGGGTAGACATTATTTATACAGTAGCTTTGAGTCGCCATCATATAAACTTTACCTCTCTACATATTTATACATCTTCCCCTCAGTTATTCCAACCACTTAATACTTTTAGAACATAGTGATCTTATTGTATAGATAAGCTTAAGTGTCTTTAACGTTGTAGGTACAAACCACTCCTGCTTTGGCAATATAATACCATGTTAATTACAAAATCTGTCGGAATAGAAAATTATTTTGAAATATTCCCGCTTGAAATTCAAATATCTTTTGAACATATATATCGCACATCCCGTAGAAAAGTAATTAAAAAAAAGTAAATTTTACAGGAGAGCGAAAACACATGATGATTGATAAATCAAGCGGTCTCGTCGAAAAGGACACGGACATTTCGCGGAGAAAGAATGATCTAACTTTATGGGTTTCTTGGGGCTTAGATAATCACAGTCACTTTAATATTCAGAGATAAAAGATAATTTTTATAAAATAGAAAATTTTGACTTACGACCCTTTTCTTACTCGTAAATGTGCGGATTATGTAAAGGTAAACTTTTAAATGCAAAGATAAAGCGTGGTGTTCTCTCTTTCTAAAACTATTCATATAATAAATTATTATGTCTGACCATAATAGAACGAGCTTTATAAGGACGTGTCAGTTGGTGTCAGATGTAGCACAAAGTTACTCAATGACTTTTGATGTTTCGTGACAAATACAGCACCGCGTGGAGCGAGAGGTTAAATATATAATTTATATACTGACGTCAGATGGGAATGCTTTTTGTCTTACCAATATTTCAATAGAAGATGCTCCGAGGAACTAAGGTCATTAATCCTATCACCCTCTACACAGTCGGGAAGCACACGTCGAAATTTATAATATGTAAACGAGTCGCTTCTACGATTCGTTTATAATATGTTTACATGACAGAGTCTGTGTTTCCCCCCTCCTACGACATGGATTTATTTAAGGCCCAGGTTTATCCCTTCCTTTCCTCAAAAAGACCCTTCATGTAGCATCACCAAATATGACACAGGCTCTGACGGAAAAAAACTTGTGCGGAGTTAATTAAAAAAAAGCAAAAAACCCTTTTTTTACATTATCTCCACACAGGAGGAGGAACAAAAATTCCCACAGAGCCTATCTCATCTTTGGGGATGTTGTATGAAAGGTTTGTTTATGAAGAGGAAGGGAGAGAGAAAAGTTCTGGGAAGGAAAAGGTACGAGGTAGGAATCTGGAGGTCAATGTGTTCAGGAGTGATCGACGTATGAATCCATCCTTCCCACTGCGGTGCAAGGCGATAGGTCAAGAGAGTCCGCCTGGAGAGGTCAAATGGTTCCCCTTAACCAGTCTCTCCCGATCCGGTCCACCATGCAGTAGTTGGTCGAACGACCTAGACAAACCTCGCCCCATGAACCTGGGCACCCATACTAACTCACCAAACATTGGTTATCCAATAAATGGTTCCAGGGGCGGCGGTACCTATACCTGCCTCCCAAATTGAGATAAGATCACAATGATAGGTTATCAGTAAAAATAAATAAGTTTACTTTATTATATTATAAACTAAAGGTTTTATTTTATTAATTTATCGGGGTATTTTATAATTAATTACATTATGATTCCTATTTTAAATGTTGCATGGGTATTTTTATATTTTATTTTACACTTTTTTTAAAAGACGCGAATCACACTCGGGGAGTCATCGTCATCGCCATCACGGCTAAATCCGTCTCCTTCGCTCTCAGAATCGTCAACCAAGTCGAATGTCACATAATTCTCGTCATTCTCCACTTCCTCGAGCAGTTCCACCAGCTGGGAGACGGTCCCGAAGCCGAAAACCAGCACCACGTTGTGGACCTTATAACTATGTCTCGAAACACGAGTGACGATGTCCAACATCAGCTCGATAACCCACATCCTTGCACGATGTTTATTGAATAAAATATGTCCCCATCGTCGAGTTCTTCAAAGTCTCAAACATTTGGTCTGCTAAAGGTTTGTAATATTTATAAAGGTAATAATCTGGAATCAAACAATGACAAAGAATAGATGTTTTTACCAAGCATTTCTTGAATCACGATATTTAATTTAACTTACTGACTATCACGCCGTTTCCCCGCAGCGGTAGGCAGAGAGGACGGACCGCCAAACATCTCGATCTTGGCACACACTCCTTGCCTCGTTCACATTCATACATCGCCTCATACATGCTCTTCTATTGTTCTGACTCTTGACATCGCCCGACTCAAGTTTCTGATTTACTTGGTCGTGCCATGTCTTCCTCGGGCGTCCCCGACTTCGTCTACCATTCACATTTGCGTCATATATTCTCCTTACACTCCTTTCCTCATTCATTCGCTCTACATGCCCAAACCATCTGAGCGTCCCTTTCTTAATCTTATTAATCACGCTTACATCAGCCTTGCATTCTTTGCGGATCTCCACATTTCTCACACGATCATACATGGTTTTACCACACATACGTCTCAGGGATCTCATTTCTACAGCATTCAGTCTACTTTCATCCTTTCTCTGCCAGTTCCATGCCTTACTGCCATACATCAGGGTAGGTACCAGCACTCCATTATGGACGGCTATCTTCGCTTCTTTTGACAGTTTTTTTGTTGGCGCCAACGGCATTCAGTCCTCCATCAATGAAGTTACCGGCATTTACCCTTCTTTCGATATCTCTATCGGTCTTCTCATCTCTCGTAAACATACTTCCCAAATACACAAACTCATCCACCTGCTCCAAGTATTCATCATTCACAACTACGTTGCACAGTGTTTTCGTACTCTCTCTTTCAAATACCATGGTATATTTAATACTGTCAGATTAAAATGAATTATTTTGGTCTTTTCACATGTTCCTAAAGGGACACACAAAATATGAGCGATAACTGTAAGCCAGTAGCCGTTAGTCCTAAAAATAAACAATAGACAGATGAATGCCCCACTGGAACACTGAACAGTCAACAGTGGAGTGTCCCAGGAAACAGTGACCCCAGGGCCACGACCGTCCTGCCCAGCAGATCACCACCTACGGCGATGGTAACATTTAAACCGACACAAATCTATTATGGTTTCCCTGGTCAAATATTTTGGAAGACACCTTTTGTGAATGAATTAATTTATTATGTTTTATCATGACACCCTTTAAGAATGCTACCGTCCCTTTCACACTTGCCCGATGTGTGACAGCGAGAGGAGAACGGCAGCAGTAAAGATGGACGAAGGTGCCGTATCGTCTCCGCATGCGCGCGACACGATATACAGAAATCACTTCTTTTATCATTGAAATTTGTCGAATTTATTCCGACTTGTGTATGCATGTTTTGACGCCTCTGGAAACAAAACAGCGAAGAGTTCGGGTTCACCCTCTTTGTTGGAGCCAAGGCATCGTTTGTCATCCGATAATGTTCCGTGAAACTAGCCCGCGGCGAGTCCATTCAGGTGACAAAGCGCGCTGTTTGCCCGAAAAATGTTTTATATCCCATTTTATCATTGTCAGTGTGACTTTTATCAGAACGTGATATCTGTGTTATGCCATTCGTCGCATTCCGACTCTCGGGGAAAACTCGATCATCGGCTTTAATGTTTTCGTGAGTCGTGAGAAGCGAGTTATGGTTATTATTTGCGAAATACATTCAAGTGTACCCTTACCATATAGATTCATTAAAATCGCAATTTAGTTCATTAATATCTAAAGAAGGCAGTCAAATTATAAAAGAGTTACGAATGGCAGCCACCTCTGATCTGGAGCTCCAAAATTCTTGAAAAATACCCTCGACTCTGTGCAGAAACGGGCGGTCCGTTTGATAGATTCTCCTACCTTAATGAACGGATTGCAATCTTTAGAGCACAGGCGTCGGGTGGGAATGCTATCCATGTTCTACCGGTTTTTCAGTGGAAGATGCTCCGAGGAACTAGCGTCATTGATCCCTTCGGCACCTGTGCATAGTCGGGAAACACGCCAAACGCGCGCCCAACATATGTACACGGTTGACGTTTGTCACATGAGAACGGATCGTTTCTTCGACTCGTTCTTGAGTTCAACAGCTCAGCTATGGAACGATTTGCCGGGTTCTGTGTTTCCTCCCTCCTACAACATGGGTCTCTTCAAGACCCATGTTCATTCAAGGAATGTATCCCAGATGACGTAGGCCCTGAGGGAAATTATTTTCCTCAGGGCCTCCTGTGTGGGTTAATATAAAAAATAAAATAAAATTTTTATCTAAAAATTGCAAAAGCTTTCAAATTCCTTTGAACAGAAATCCATTTGAACGAACCACTCAATTAAAACTACTTCTAAAACATACAAAAGAGTTCCCACTTGATACAAACAACATCAAATGCATTCTTGAATGCCTACTAAAATACGATTAATTTCGAATTATTTATAAACTACTTGAATAAACAAATCCTCCCATTGAGCTCTACTTAGTGCACGAGATTGTTTCGCTGCAGAGATATAACCAAATATGTCGGTATGCGCTAGCTCCGGAAATGGGTCCGTATTGGTTTCTCGAACAGATGCACGTGGAGCCGCGCTGAATCCGAGAGCCGCCAAATGGATGCATCGATAGAGGAGATGTGGCCGGGGCTGACAGCCTCCGGGGCTGCTAATCTATCAGAGGCTCCGGGGAGATAACGCCGGGTACAGAGCGCCGACCCACCCCCAATAATTTCAACCCAGACACAATATACATACGAGTAACATGTGCTATCACTATTGATATTGACAGTCGGTACTTAGTTACAAGATATTATCCAAACTCGGGAGATGCTGATATTATCTATCATTCAAGTGATCATTCCAGTCACACTCTGAGCCCAAAATTATAAAAAGAGGGGCAAATATGATTTTATGTTAATCAACTGTATATACATATACTAGTATCTAATACTTATAAAATTTAGAAAAATCATTATTACGCCTGACTTTTGGCTAGATCACCTAGGTACATATCATATCCAAGATTATGTAAGTAGAAACACAGGCAAGTTGTGAATTGTATCCTCCGCCAAGTAGACGTAAAAAAGTTGTATTACATTGTCATTACAATGATATATTATTTACTAGCTTTTCCCCGGGGCTTCGTTCGCAAGGTATTACGGGAAAATTAATGTAGCGCTTGCACTTATCAATTATCCCCCCCTCCCGCCCTCCCACCACTCCCTCTCGCATTCCATACATTCATTCCCGGTACATTCAGTTTTCAAACAGCTCTCGGGCCACCTAAATTTCATAATGCTAAAGCTCAAATAAAAAAAGAATTATCCAATTTGGTGCAGTCGTTCGGAATTTATGCGCTTACAAACATTTCGGATATTTATTTTTATCTAAATATGTTGAAGTTTGAAAATATAATTAAAAATAACACTATTTATTATACAGTCTTTATAATCGTTACGAATTATATTTTTAATGTAGGAACTCTCATCTGACATTTATTCCAAAACCTAGGCTTGTCCAAAAAAAACAAAAAATATTCTAATATTTGAATTTTCTGGAGCAGCAGCCGAACTGTAGGTAGGGCGCTGAGTACCTACCAGCACAGAGCCCACAAATATATCAACATCATTTCCATGGCAACGATTTGTTTTCTGATGTTATCAATAACTCGCTTTTGTTAACGACAGAAAACGTATAACAAATTAATATAATATATTGATATTTATAATTTCGTAACGCCAGATCTTACCATTACGTACAGCTTATAGTCTTTCTATTGGTGAACGAATTTTTAAAATCGTTTTATTGTTCAATGCGTGAAAGCGTAACAAACAAACTCGAGCAGTTTCGCATTTATAATATTCGTATGGATGTCTTTTTATGGATTTAGACAGTCTGCAATGTATGTTAAAGAAAATAGCCAACTTTGGTGGATAACGTAATAGAATTAATGGAATATGCTCTCCTTACATCTTGGGAAATTAGGTTTTCGATTTCCAATAATACCTTTTAAATAAAATTTAGGATCTGTGTTAATGACTGTTTAACATAATTAATCATATAAAAATGTCTGCAGATAACTAAATATTGAGATGTCAACTTTACTCATTAAAACTTACCGAATATCATCGATTGTAAATAAATATACAGAACAAAAATAACGAAACTTGGTCCCCTCATTTTGATAAACCAAAGGATTTCAGAGCAAGACTATCGAATAACTTATCCGCTTTTTAAATCTATTTTCTCATTTTTATGTTTACCGAAATTTGGAATCGATTATGTCAAAACATTTTGACCGAACAAAACAAAAGTTTTGAAAAAGGATCTTAACAATTTGCATTGAATTTTAAAGTGCCTACTCGTAAATTTTTTACATGATTAGTATTTGTGTAAAATTTTAGATAGGTATTCTTTTTGAATTTTGTTGATGTTATATTTCTTCTGCAAACGTGGAATTATTTTCAGCGTTTGTGTAGAAACGAGCGGAGTAAATCTTTCAGCGGTATGAAAGATTATTATTTCTAAAATGAGTTGAGTTGTGAGGCGAGCTGTCCGCGACAGTGATTAGCACCGCCGCGGTGGGGAGGTCGCGTCGCTGGACCCATTCATCACGCATCATGCCCTCGCCACCCTGCTCCTCTCGCCTCCACTCTGATCTCCTCAACACCCTGCCACGACACACCTCTTCATTTTTCTGCACTCCTCGTCAGTCTCCTGTTTTTGTTTGCATGAACCATTTCTTCTCTTCACACTTAACTTTGGCTGATTACTCAACGTTGTTCTCTTAACTTGAATATTGTGCTATGAACTAATACCATTGTCAATATCTTGAGTTGAATCATAATGAGTTGAACACATTCATCACATATCACGACCAGCCCCGCTCTGTTCTTCTTGCTTCTGCTCTCTAAACTCTCTTCAACATTCTGCCATCATACACCTCTTCATTTTTCTATATGCCTCATCAGTCTTAGATCGTTCTCTTTCCTCGTAACTGTCCTTGTTTTTGTTTATCTTGAGCCATTTCTTCTATCGTCATCTATGGCTGACTAATTTTTTTCACTTGGGGTGACCTGTGGCAGAGGTGTTGGTTGTCCAATAAATGATTCCCGGGGCGGTGGTATCCATACCCGCCTTCAAAATTTAAATTAGGGATGGATGATAGTCAATATGCTTTTAATATAATATCTCCAATGTTCTCTCCAGAGACAGTTGAAGAATGCTCATTGAAAGTGTCGGGTTCTTTAAAGCACAGTGACTGTTTATTGACGAATCGTAATTTATAATTAATCTTCGGGGGATTAACGACCTTCCCGGCTGAAAACTAGATTTTGTCTGCGTAGCTCTAGAATTATAATGACTCTGCACATCTACCTTCGGTTACCTTCGGAATTACTCGGTAACGAGATCATGTGACCCGAAGAGCCCACATACAATCAAAGTAATGAGAGAACTAATTATAGACTAATTATGACACGTTACATGTAGTTTATTATTTTTTACGACTTTTTGCAACGCGGGTGGGTTCTAACGCCTTGCACAGGAACTCAAATGCACCAATGCAAAAAAAATGCTTTAGATCTTTCAATCCGTCGCTATGACTCCTCAATGAGCATCGAGATATGATCGCAGGGAGCCATAAATACGTACATTAATTTATATATTATGTTGTAAACATAATGGAAAAGCGTTTCTCGTGAAGAAATAGTTAAAGCTCGTAGTAGTGTTTGCGGCGAGCACCGTGTGTGGCCGCCGCCCCCGGTCATATATCTCGCTAAATTGTTTACGTCCTTGTGTTTCCTCGGGCCATGGATAAACATATTAGCGTCACCGGGCGCAGTGAGCAGTGCGAGAGAGGGTCCGGGGTCCGGGGTCCGGGCGGCCATCAGCGCGCGGGTAATTATCTCTCGACCGCTCTCGTCACGGACACTTCACGTCAGCCGCGACAGGCCCTGATAAGTGCGATCCGTCATCTTTCGATGGCAGTTGACGTGATATTTGGTATGGTGATTTCGTTTCCTCTAATTAGATGAATTCTTGGAGTTGCAACTATTTCAGCCAACTTCGTGGTAGGGCTATAACTGCAGGGCCAAATTGTGACAATGTTTTAATACGAATTAATTTTATCATATTCAACAACTATTGGGTTGTTATTCTTTTAAAGCTAAATAACTTTAACCACTCTGTCACATTTTCACCACTTAGTCACATTTTGTTTTTACTAAAAATGAATCTCTCTGGATCTCAGGGGGGAAAAGGAAGGGGGGAAGGAGGCCTAAAATGCCTATTGGGGGTGACAAACACAAGCTGCGTGTATACCTATTTCGAATGAAAACCCACCTGACAGAAGTGTCGTACGACATAAAAATTGTAGGAGACAAGTTTTTGATATTTTATTAAACATCATTAAAAATAATAATTGCTGTTACTTGATAAGTTATACCTTTTGGAGTTTAAAAATAGTTTTTTTTTCATTTTATGTCGTCATATAATTTTTTTAACATTATAGAAAACACGCAAGTAGAGGTGGCAGAAGACAGCTGTGATTTGTATGAAATACACTTCTATCACGAGGAGTTACACCTGTCACGTAATTTTTATTACAAAAATATAAACACATATTTTTTTATAAACGCATACAGTCGTTACGTCTTTAGTACAGTAGATGTTAAAGTAATTATAAAATAATAAAATTGTTAATTCTATTGAATTTTTTTCCAGTAACTGGCGGAGACAACTTTATGTAGATTAAAAAGAAGAACGACCCTACTATGTTTATCGAAGATTATGGCAGGTCTGAAAGTTGGCAAGACAGTGAAAAATATCATGGCATAAAAAATATGTATTCATATAGATTGACAAAGGTTGATTCTGAGTATATAATTTTTATTGTGTTATGCGTAGAATGTATAAATCGTCATTTATAAACGAATAAAACACATTGTTTGGTTAGTACGACCGAATCTGTTGTTGCTGGCGTCACCAGCCACAGAACTCAGTCCACAGGTCTACGTTTCACTGTGGTTTGTATGGATATTGATCCAATGAAACTCAGGTTTTGTTGTATTTAAAATATTTCATTGTTGTTGTTTCACAATGTTGACGGAATTGAAACATGATTTAGGCCCTCAATAATTAAAACGCAGGCGAAAAATTACAGAACTCGGATACCTTCGAAGACATTTGAATAATCCTTCCTTAGTAATATTGTAATTAATAATTGTTGAAGAGATGATTATTTTATTCTTTAATTATAACGCTGACTTTATAAGTGCAGAAATCCTTATCTAATAAAAGCTTCTAAGTAAGAACGGTGACCGGACCGCTCAGAATCATGCAAATTTTGAAAAGTCATTAAAAGTGATGAAAAAATGGTTAAATGGGTTACGTTAGGTTAGGTTTTGGGCTATTGTTCAATTTTTTTTCATAAATTTTAATGAATTTTCAAAGGGGTTTTGCAATTGTATGATTCTGAGTTGTCATGTAACCGTAAGAACATCATCTTATTACTTGTGTTTAGTAATAATTTGTTATGTAAAAACATTTTTAATTATGTAAGGTACTCACCTTAACCTCAAACTATTTGAGGTTATGATCATGTGATATTTTGACTCTACAATAATATCGATCTTATTTTCAAATTGGTTTCACTACATTGTGGTCCCGAACGTTCCCCAGTATTCTGTCTGGTTCCACTAGCAATTTCATACCACACAATACAAGAAGAAGATAAAAGTAGATACCTATTCATTTTAATTATGGTTCACTTACCAACTGGTTCTGATACGCCGTGACTGCCGTGAAGATGGACTCAGGAAAGATGAAAGTTTTGAAGTCCTCCTGCTCAAGGTCTGTGATGGGCGAGTTACCCGACCCTTCTCGCCTCCTCACCAGGTGGATGCGGGGCTGGTATTTGTGCATGGAGTTCAGCACCAACTAGAATTCAACAATCATAACGTCAATACTCCATCTAATGGTCGACTTATCTTTTTCTTCCCTCCTACAGCAAGGGTCTTTTCAAGATCCAAGTGGTCAAGCGCAGAGAACTCGATAACTTTACAATATCGAATCAGTAAGCGCAACTTCTAACGATTTTATATTGATATACCTAGCACGGTTTAGCTGTTGACAGCCGAACCTATATAAATAAGAAATTGCTGGCGACACTGGAGGTGTATTATATGAATTCACAAATTAAAAAGTCAAATTTACAATGTTGAATTGAAAACGTAACCTAAATGTGCATTGGCAGTTTGCATTTACTTTTTTACACTAAACGGGAGTTAATGAGGTCTTTAGTCATATTTCAACCACTTTCGTTTCTCAAATATTGGAATAAATCGACCGCGTCTTAGATCCATTATTTAAGCCTACGAGCCACATATAAATTTCTTTTAATTCTAAGAACTTTATTAGTTCAATGCGTTCATTAAAACATTTTGCATAACGAAATACATTATTCAAAATATGTGTATATTGACAGTAAACCGAAACTTATCTCATACTCTGGGGGCCGCGCTAAAATTGATTAATCTTCGGTCGGAATATCTGTTGTCAATCGTAGACCTTGTTTGCAAATATTGATAACTGACCAATGACCATAGATGACGGATTTAGTCAATATCGTATTGATAAAGAGCTTTATCGATCGTCTATGGTAGACCTCCAAGTTTATTCGTTTCCTTCCTTATATAACCTTCGTACAGCTTCTTTAAAGATTACATTGTTGCTGGGAAACCACAGGGTATCTTATCAGTATTCGGTTTTTGAAAGTAATATCTCTACTACTTGATACTTTCCCTTGAAGAATTGAATAATCGATGTAGCTTTTCAATAACTACTTCAGGGAGGAGCGTAGAGAAAGTACGACTTTGTGTAGGTGTGTGTAACTTTATATGTATGTATGTCTATAAATATAAACATGTGCATAAATGTGTATATATGGATTTGTATTTTATACATATTTTTTCATTCTAAATAATAAGTGTATGCGATAATAAAATGTATAAAAAAAAATAATAATTAAATAACTAATTTTCTACAACACATAAATACTTGTCACACTTAATCATTAGCACGTCAACACCTCAGCACAGGTTCTCCTAGTGAGGTGTTCACGAAACATACAATATTACCCACACACAGTTTTACCTTCTCAAACCTACCTTACACCCAACATAATACTTTAAAAAAAAAAATCTTTTTGCTTACTGCTACTGAAAATTAACGTTTTTTTGTACTCCTATGTAAACCTCTGTAATCAATTGTAAAATTGTGTATTCAAGAATAGACATAAATAAATAAAAGAAAAATAAAAATACCATTTACCTCCTCACTTTGGAAAGGGGAATGATAATACCATGCCAGTGCATTTGAAAAAATTAAAGTTATTAGCCAAGGCACAGCTTTGAACACTTTGAAGGGATACTTCAGATCTTTGATTTTGCAAAGGCACCGCCAAGAAACTGTATAATGCACCTACGGAATTTTAATAGTCAATTGTACTTTGCGAAGTAAAGGCGATAAACGCCGAAGTGCTCCGTGCATATTTTAACATGTTTTACTGTTTGTAATATGCGGTAAGTCACCCTTTTAATCAGCAAAGCTATTCTATTACTTACAGTGTTCATTGAAACGCCACGTAAACCTGAGTTATACTCTATTGAATGAACATTAAACACGTACAACGTACAGCTATGACTGATTTATATCAGTGGGAATTAACAAATAGAAAAATGGATCCCTTGTCCAAAACACAATGCTATGTAAAATAAAGCAACGAATTACTAATATTTCAATTATGGTTGCAATGTAGTCCACAATAATGTGTAATTCAAATAATGCATCGTAGCTTGAAGGTACCCACACGTCGACATTATCATAATGCTGGACCTGTTGTCATCGAGTACCATTTCAATAGTTTCGACAATTTAAAAGGATCATTATGGCAATGTATGTTTTACAATGTAAATTGGGAAATGGGTGTGGTTTATACAGAATGTTAAGGGACGTACTTGACTTAATTTAACCAATGATTCCTGACATTATTCGGAGTAAAAAATGTGAATGAAATTTTTGTCTCGGGTGATATTTATTACTTTTTTTTTCAACTAAAAAAATAACAAATCAGTAGGTATTCGACAGTTAGGGGTGAGGTGAGGGGTTGGTCAGATGCTCGGCATAGCCATCAGTGAACGAACGCTTGGTAAAGAAATATTTTTTTCAATTATTTATAAAAATTATTTTTTTTTTACTTTTGAAGGTTTTTCCCGTCAATGTAATATTTAATGATGAAGAATATAATAATAATAATCTAAACGAAAATATGAAAGAGAACAAGACGTAGAAAAACAGACAAAGATAATGGTCGCAACTAGGACTCGAACCCAGGACCTCTCGTCTATCCGGGACGTGCGTTTACCAATTTCGCCATTGCCATCTACGGTCAAATCGTCAAATCAAATTTTAGAATTAACAATATTATATTCAACTAATACATTGAATGGATTACTAATTACATTGATAGGAAAAACCTTCAAGTTATAAAAATACAGTATTTCTTATAGAAAATGAAATATTAATTTAGACTTTTATAAAAAGGTCAATAGTTCCATATTAATAAAATCGGATATACAAACCAATTCTTAGAATGATTGTTTCCAATAAAAAAGGTAGTTGCCTTTAACATGGAACAAAAAATTGTTGAAGATAATATGTTAATACAAAAATTTTAAATATGAGATTGATCAGGTTTGACAGAAGGTGGCAATGGCGGAATTTATAAACGCGCACGTCCCGGTTAGACGAGAGGTTCTGGGTTCGAGTCCCAGTTGCGACCATTATCTTTTTCTATTTGTTGTGTTTTATTCTCTTTAATATTTTTGATTAGATTATTATTGTTATCTTCTTCTTCTTCAAAAAGTGTAAGTGTGTCTATTGCACATCCAATAATAATTTAAATTATAACTACGCAGAGTGAAGAATTAAGTACTCTGGGAAAAGTATCTTAGAAGGTAAGAGCAGGCATAGCAATACACATAAGAGGCTGAAATCAGTGTTGCACCTAAGCACCTAAGCATCAAGTGAAAAGTGAGGTCTTTACCTGTCCATTTTTGTCCATTTCGTTGTTGGTGAGCTTGACCTTCTCGAAGGAGACGACCTGCTTGCGCAGCTGCTCGCCCGTGAAGGGGGAGTCGGGGTGCGCGTAGAGGCGCGCGGGTGCGGGCGGGTCCGCCTTGCCCGCCACCAGCCACGAGGAGCGGTGGTAGGCGTAGCGGTAGCGCTTGCCGTCCACGGGCACGATGTCCAGCAGCACGACGTAGCGGTGGCCCGCACCCACGCCGGTGAAGGACACGCGCAGGGTCGGGAACATCCGCCTACAGAATAAAATACGAACAATAGTTATAACAAATCATGTTTTTGATGTTTGACACATTTAAACCAGTCTAAACATATTATACTTCTATATGGTGCTTAAAAAATGTTGAAAAATGTAAGAAAAAGGTCGCAATATCGGATGCAAAACTGTTGCGTGGTGGAAAGAATGTGTGTTAGGAGGTAGGGAGATCTTTTACCTGTATTACCAATAAATCTTTCGATTTTTTTTTTTTAACAAACAATACCTAGTTCTAAATAGCAGGCGCGGTCCGTATACATTCTTAATGCTCGCACGTCGCGTAAACTCACCAACACTAGCAAAACAGTGGATGCTCCGTTCATTCCGCGTCCACGAAGCAGAAACTAGTGTGATATTTTTGATATCCGCGCATGCGCTTTAGTCAAGCCTACGATGGTTGAAGTAAGGCCGAATACGGATTCCGTAGGAGCATCCAACGCACAGAAAACGACTTTAACGCTTACAGACATAGTGCTTATCCGAAGCGAGCGGACTTAGTGCCATTAGAGATGTATTTTCCTGGCCACCTTTCGACAGTTATTTGTCGTCTTGAATAGCCGAATCCGATTGATAAATTGAATATCTTTAGAAATATCTATTCAATTAATGTTATTAGGGAACTGTAATATTTAAGCAAAGGTTGCATAGAGCTAATTTAACAGACTTTTTTTGCCGATAGTTGCATCCTGTTCGTGGGCTAGTCCATAGACTTTTATATTTGATATTAGGTATGTAGGTATATACTCCAGCATCCCTTATACAAAAAGTCACCGACCGCCACTGCTAAATAGGTACCAACGCCTTAATTTTTAACAACTAATTGGATGTGAATACGAGATGAGAATAGTAAAACTGTCTCCAAAATTACGAACAGAAAAGCTGTGTAAATTTCCTGGAGCTACAGTTCACTTTCGAGAGCTTTTTTCTATTTTAATGGCGTCTATAAAAGTACGCTTCTACTTTGCAAATGCATCACAATTATAATACTCGTATATGTCGTATCCCATTCATTCAACGTAATATTAAATTTAAATCTGCTGAAAAAATAAAGCCGATGAATTCTAACCCAATTATTTCATCAAGTCCGACAATTTCAATAAACCCACTTTGTTGGTCAAACATTCGACGTTCAGTATTCATGGTTGACACCTCCCACATTAACCGTCTCCTGCAGGTGCTCTCACCACCGGGTCTACGTACCACAGGTCAGCGGACGTGACCTGCTCTGCCACCCACCGATACCACCCAACACCGCCCATTGCCACCTGATGCCACCCACTTCCACCCAATAATGCCTACCGGCTCCTGGCTGCCAGGTACCGGGTACCAGGGTGCCAGAATGCGGGAGTGGGATAGATAGATGGTAGTAAGGAATACTGTCAGCGATACGTCGGACATCAAATTTGAAATAGTTTATTTGTGGGTAGTTTGTGTTTAGAATGCCCAAGTTTAGAAGATATCGGATAGCAGGGTGGCAGGTTAAAGAAAGGGCGAGTGGGGTTGGCATAAGTAATATCCACTGTTTGCTAGTTATTGCGTATATATTATCTAGAGTTTGGTATAAAAGTTCTTGATAGAAGATAGAAGGTTCCATGAACTCTCTGAAAAGTTTTCAGATGTACTCTAATTTATACTGTAGATATGTGTAGTGCATAACGCATTGTTTGCAAATAGCAAATAAAGTATATATACGTCATGAACCATACGCACAAATGACGCATGACATAGGAGTAATATACACGTAATTCTGCATGAATAAAATACTTTCGCTTAATGGTTTTCAGTTTTCAAAAATGTCTCTTGAAAACTTTTTTTTTTTTTCATGTACCTATTTTCGTTTTATGTGAATCCATACCTTGTCAGATTAATTTAGGTAAAATGTGGTATTCAAAAAGATTGAGTGAAACCCCAACAACCATTTTTTAAGCTCATGATGAGAGAGAAAGAGGCCATTTTGGCCAGGAGCTCTGTATGCCAGGATTCTGCCACTTTTCATCCTACGACAAAATATCCTAAGGACCCCAACAAAATATCTACTAAAATCTATCACCACCTAACCTAACCTAACCTAATAAAAAATGGAACATAAATTATACAGACAATAAATTATTGTTATCTGTATTATTTTTTACCCATTTTTTGTTAGCTTAGAATAGGTTAAGTTTTAATAAATATTTTTTTGAGGGATGTCTTGTCCGTAGGATATTTTGTCGGAGGATATATTGTGGGGGATATATATATATTTGTCACGAATGTGACAAAATCTGAAATTTTGTTATGAATGTCAGTATATCAAACACATGAAGCCACAATGTTCCTTTTGGATTGTCGAAACTCTATTGAATCGTTACACGGTGACAACATTTTTCGTCCAGAAATTATGATAATGTCGACATGTAGATACCTACAATATACGATTACAAACTAAAATTATTTCAAACGATTCCGAATAAGACGTGAGTATATTGAGTATGTATGGGTTTTCAAATGATTCCGGAAAATACGTAAGCACCGCAAAATCTCACGAGTGGAGGTGTGTGCAGAAAAGGTGACATCTCGAAGACATTCACCGAGGCTCCCAGGACATTGGACAGGGACGTGTCGGGACATTGGGGACATTCGGTGATACGGCCTGGTGGGCGGGTGGGTGGGGGCGCTGTCAGCGGCGGAGGTGACAAGTGCGCCACTCGCGCTGATTGGCCGCCGCCCTGGGGTGGCTTCGGCGGGTGTGGGCGGGGGGTGGCGCTGCCGGACACTAAGTGACTGCGTGATAGATGAAATTTACTCCACTCGCGGGAGATGAGTTGATGCCTGGCAACGTTTATGAATATTCACGCCATATTCTCACCTACAGGGTGGGAATAAAGTATATTCAACGAATATGCAATCATTTTACCAGGAATCATTTTTATCTCGAACAAATAGAACAATACTACGACCACCCCGAAAACTCACCGTTTATTTAAAGAACCAAGACATATCAATTACACGAATACTTAAACAGTCATTGAAACCACAGAGAATCCGTATCCTGGTTTTGAGAAGAAAAACATAAATGGATAGGTACACACAATTGAAACCCTTTCAAATTATGAATGACAGTATTTGTTTCAATGGTTATTATTTAAGGACTCCGACGCATAGCACTTAACATTCGTATTAGATAACCAATGTACTGCCCATAAAGATATTTAAAAGAATCTGTTCGCACTCTAGTTCACCCAAGTAGTGGTAATAGATTTTTTTTTATTAAAAGACAAATAACTTTGTAGACATCACTTTATTTGATAAACACTCTACATGTTTCATGAACACTGTTCACCTCATCAGGAGTTAAAGTATACTGAAGTTTCAAATTAAATATAGATAATAGATTAAATACAGGGGTAGGGGTAGAGGGGAGTTGGGGGGTAAGAGCCGGGGAAGTTTATTGTAATTTGGGATTACAATATCATTAGAAGAGAAATAGTTAGGAGATACATTTATGGCGGTCATTACCTCACATTACGTAAATGTATAAGGTACTTTAATATACATGTATATGTTTTGTTTTTTATATGCGTTTTTGGGAGTAAAATGCATAAAAGCAATGGCCTTTGGGATTGCAATATCATTAGAAGAGAAATTCCAATAAAATTCCCCCGCTCTTACCCTCCCTTCCCCTCTACCCCTACCCCTGTATTTAATCTATGATCTATATTTAATTTGAAACTTCAGTATACTTTAATTTCTGATGAGGTGAACATTGTTCATGAAACATGTAGAGATTGAGTGTGTATCAAATAAAGTGATGTGTACAAAGTTATTTGTCTTTGAATAAAATAAATAATGCCGTCACGAAGTGAAATCCTTACAGAAGAAGTTTTCTTTGAAAAATTAAATAGATTTTTTACTCACTTTTAACCTATCCCACTCCGGAATATTTAATGAAAGAAAGAAAATGATATACAAACATGGAACATGATAATAATACGCATCTATGCTTGCAACTTGCAACCCTACAAAGCTACTGATATAAAATATGAAGAAAGGTGTAGTTATTAATCCAAGTAGAATATGAATAAAAATTCTGCAATTGAAAATACTGCGACAAACGACCCTTGTAATAAAACATTGCAAATATCGTGCAATAAATGAGTAGGGGTCTGAACACATAATACTCGGGACGTTAGATTATTAGGTAGCCCTGTCACAGTTCACCGTGACGCAGTTAGTATAAGGGCTAATCATTACCTGCATTTCTGCATTCAAAGAAACATTGCACAACTGCTCTGTTATTTTACGTCGTTCCTTAAAAGTGTCTGACATTAACTTCAACTGGAAATTGGTCGATAAAGATACACCACGCGGTGGAAACGCTAATGAATGTAAGGTTCATGTGTTTTGCGACTGATGTATTGTTTTATCCAATATTGTACACTCGATTCGTACGTAACGTTACTTTAATATTAATAAATGAGTGAAAAACTAGCAAGGTAATGTGCAAGGCAATGTGCAAGGCAAGGCGCAGCTTACTTTGTCTATATTTTCAACGATATGAAGGGTTGAAGTCGCTAATAACAAAATTGTTGGAAAATGATGATGGGCTAACAGATCTGGTAACAAATCTGATGTATGGAATATACAATAATTTATTTTTTTAGAGAAAGACAAATTTTCCCGAGTTACGAGTAATCTGACAATATTTGAAAATCTCCTACTACCACCACAGAAAGCGGAAAATATTGCTTGCTTAATTTTTTTTTATAATATATCTATTTTTAATTTCCGATCTAGTTCTGAAAACGTGCATCGCTCGAAATGAGCGACGATTGATAATTTTTAGCGCGGTCTCCATAGTATCAGATAAGTTTCGGTTAGCTGTCAATGACGCTTTTAGTTGGATAATGTCGTTCGTTACGCAAAATTACTGACTTATTAATGAACGGAGTTCAACTAACGAAGCTCTTAGAATTGAAAGATATGCGATACATAGACTTAAATAATTCAACTAAGACGCTACCAATCTTTGAGACAGCTAAAGTGGTTGAAATAACACTAAATACATTGTCAACTAATTAACAAGCGTTTTTTTATTATGAATACCGCACAAGAGTACCAACTGCTCCCGTCTGAAGCCAGTGAGACCATGGCATCCCCAATTGGGGTATGTTGTTAGGCTTTAGGTAGTGGGGAG
Organism: Glyphotaelius pellucidus; assembly: GCA_936435175.1. Classification (NCBI taxonomy): domain Eukaryota; kingdom Metazoa; phylum Arthropoda; class Insecta; order Trichoptera; family Limnephilidae; genus Glyphotaelius; species Glyphotaelius pellucidus. The sequence continues at coordinate 3,738,257 of OW386541.1, forward strand.
GGGAAGCAGATTTTTTATTTTATTTTATTTGGGAGACCAACAGTTTACATTAATATCAGAGAAAGAGTTATTAAGTCACAATAATTATACCATTTACAGGTTTCCACATGGGTATAATATACAAGTGATATGACAAATAATAAAAATCGTATTACAAGAAACAATTATTATAAGTTATTTAGGTGGGAACAGGGAGGGGGTAGGATGGGGGGGGGTTGGTTATGTTGAGGTATAGTTATAAAAATATGCAAAGCAAAAAATAAAAATTTAAAATTTAAAAAAAAAAAAAGAAGTTCATTAGGTGAAGGTTGCATTAGATGGGTAGTTATTGTTGTTGTGAAGTATCGATAGACCGCCTGTGTGATTTTAAAGAGTGTGGTGCAGAGTTGAAAATGTCAAATTGTGTGTAGTGTGTGTTGAAAGTGTTGGATGCGCGATAAATGAAAGAATTCTGTTAGAATTAGTGTTGCACCGAGGGAGGCTAAGTATCATGTCGGATCTGGTTCGCCTGTTGGGAACTCGTATCTGGATCCGTTGTAGGAGTTCTGGGCAATCTACGACGGATCTGGCTATTTTTTGTAGAAAGAGTACATCGGCCGAGCTTCTACGATATTCCAATGATAGTATATTGAAAAACGCCGCTGAATCTTGGTGATTTAGGTGGATGCGATAGCTACGGAAGTCTAAGTATCGTAAAAAACGATTTTGAACACGTTCTAGATTTTCCACGTATGATTTGTATTGCGGGTTCCAAACTTGTGACGCGTATTCTAGAAAGCTGCGGACATAAGCAAAATATAGGATTTTTATTGTTCTAATGGGAAGAGGAAGGTGGGAAGTACCTAGCTATTCAGATCTGGTCACCAAACACGGCTAAAGCCATTTCAAGCAACGTTTCAATTCTGAATGGTGGTCTTACACCAGGGCGATACTGGGAGTATCTTCCACTCTGGAACGTGCCGCAAATATACTACATATTATTTTAAATGAATAAATTGTGAAATTTAATCAAATAAAATTTATTTGCCACGCCGGGATTCGATCCCGCGATCATCGGAAAGCGAGTCAAGAGCCTTACCGCTGGACTACGCTGGCCGCTTAGTAAAAAGTAAATACGGACTGCCAATGCATATTCAAAGGAGTATTTCAATTCAACATTGTCAATTTATGAATAGTTTTACTTTTGTAATGGATTGGCGTTTGACATTTCACAGTGTCAATTCATGGAAAATAGCTTCAGTGTTGCCAGCGTATGTCGATTTCTTATTTATTCCCTGTTAATTTCCGTTCGGCTGTCAAAGGCGGAAACATGCTAGAGACATCGATATAAAATCATCGGAATTTACGCCTAACGATGCGATATTGTAAAGATATCGATTTCACCATGCCAGAGCTCCAGAAGGCTCAGTGGAGGAATATCGATTGTTCTACACGTATACCTCTGAAATGCACCATAATTTCATTACCGGAAGCACAGCGTTACACTGCACAGCTTATAACATGTTTATACGACGCTTGTATGTGTTAGATTAAAAAATATAGTTACTAATGGGACTATGCGACAATTAGCGAAAGCCGCAGGGGCGTCGGAGCGTTCATGCGGCGTCGGAAATGGCGCGAAGTGACGCTGGGCGCCCCCGACTCCCGCCATCCACTCTCCCTCCTGGCCTCCTGGCCTCCTCACGGCCTATTGGCAGACGATTACAGGACTTGCGACCTCCCAAAATAGCCGGAACTGATTTATCGCGGAAGGTTAATTATCCGTTGTCTTGAAGAGTTTCAATGGAGAACGGATGAACGGATGAACGGATGAAATGAATGGAACGGAGGGTGACAATTTGGTTAATGACTTGATAAACACGTACACTTTCATATCCAGTTAAAACTCGCGCACGGAAAGAACAAAGCAATGATTTCTTACTTTAATATTTCACTGACCTGGATGAAATTTGTAAACCACTTGCAAGTTTTTTGTCATAAACGAAATGCCAGATTTATAAAATTTTTGTGTTATTTCCGCTTCGCAATTAAAGCTCAATAAATTAAATATTTCTGCACATAACTAAATTTTAAAAACTATTTTTGAAAAGTGATGATATACGCTTTCAAATTATATTATTACAAATAAATATTAGAATTTAGGACACAAACATAAAAATTTGTAAAAATTTAGGTGATGTTTTTTTTTATGTAAAAACAGTACTTAATTCACGGTTAACGTAAAATAAACACTTATTTTATTAGAAAAATGTTTGATAAATAATTTTATTACCTCATTTTTTTACCATTTCATGCAATAATATTTATTAAAAAATTAAATAAGTCTAACGGCCCGTATGCGTTTGGCGAGTGAAAACTGTTTCTACAAAATTAGTATTTCTAATCTATTTCTATGGACAACTTTGAATAGAGATGTAAATCGTGGTTTATTATAGATATTTTCCTTTGTGTTTTAAGGTTGTCGCTAGAACAAAAATCGAGTTATAACCATTTATGTGGTAACACACGCGTTAGCTTGAAAACAAGCTTATTGTACTTGACTGCTATTGATGTATTGTCTTGAAAACAAGCTTAGCGGGTCGGAGTAGTTAAAACCCATTAATTATTTACTTTCTTACGAAACTTATGCAAAATTGTTGAATGTTTACATTTAAAGTTTTTTTTTATGTTCTTTCTTAAAATCGAAAAGAGAGATTTAAAATTTTACTTAGCTACGATAAACTTAATTTAGTTACTCAATCAAGATTATTTCATTTAAAGAAATGTAAAGGATTAAAATTGCGGTTAATCTTTTTTAGCTTTTTGCTCTCTCTCTTTCGCCTTACTGGTTTTTATGCGATGTTTCTTCTTTCTCTTTCATCTGACATACTTTTTATTTAAATAACATTATGTTTTTTTTGGTTACGTTGGTTTAATACTTATATAATTTTGGTATTTTTTCCAAAAGAAGGCATTTGTCTTCGAACCTAGTTCACTTTATTTTCAAACAAAATGATGTTCACGTTCACGCCATGACACGTTCACTCTTGATGAATGTTTAATAATGAAATATTTTTGCAGATCGGAAAAGAAACAAGCGTTTTTATTGTAAATTATCTATGTTCAACATTTTCTCTGACACGTTTAAGAATAATTATAATCCCATTTACATCCGCCGCGTTGGACGACTTCAAAGAGAAACATACATCTGTCTTTCCCTTGTCATACACAACAACAAGACGTTTTTTTAGACCGAATTAAAATAATTAATTGAGTTACAAGTATCCATCGCGAGAGTTGCCTTCGAGCGTCGCCTGGCGTTCCGACGCATTTCAGCTGCGGCGGAGCATCGCGACGCATTTAATTCTAACCCGACGGTTTCAAGTTTGACAAAAAAACTTCCTGCTATCGTAAAAAGGTATTTACATTGGGAGTGTGTCCAGATTAATTTGATGGAAATTGGTTTTTCTTTGCGGTGCTTTTCCGCAGTGTTAAATCTGAAAATGCAAACCAGTCATAGAATAAAAAAAATGCCGGTGTAATCAATGTGAAACCAAAGGATTTTATTAGACATTTGAAGCAAATTAATCGTATAATGTTAAATTCGGCAAAGTTATAAACAAATTTATCGGTCATAACTTGTCTTATCTTTGTCATGTATATCTATAGTAATTATTTAATCAATAATAGTTATATATTATCAATATGATAGTAGAAATCGTTCTTTACGATGGTAATGGTTTTAATAAAAATCATTCAAATTTTTAACTTTCTGATTTAATGACGAAGAAATCAAAAAAAAAAAGATATAATTTTAGTTAGTTATAATTTTTAAATAAGAGATTAATTTATTATTTTACTCTTTTTTTGCCCATGTGGCTTTTACATTTATTACATATGTGTTAAATATTAACTAACGTATCAAAATAAAAATACAATAAAAATAGTTTAATGATAATAATTGTGATATTAATAATAACACATTTTTACAATCTACAACGGATTTAAAAAACATAAAATGCCGTGGTAATAAGTCAATAAAAATCAATAATCAAGTATTTTACTCTTCTGAACTTAGCGCTGCGTTATATTTACACCGTTTATAAGTAAGGAGATTAAAACGTAGTCAAACCTGCAAAAAAATGTAAAGTATCTAACATGCTTATTTATAACATATAAGACCGGTACTTGACGTTTATTTATTTTTTTTTTTTCTCTATTAATTTCTTTGATGGTTACATAATTTAGATTTTTCGACCACCATGCTATGCAAATGCCCGTGTTAATATTATATCTATAGCTCTTCTCCTTCATAATTTATTTATTTTTACTAAAATGAGAACATTAAAGCTAACTTAATAAGTAGCCCTTAGAACTTATCTGCCTAACTTTGGCTCAGGGCTAAATGGGCGTATTCGCGCTCATTACGAAATTGGGGGTTCCGTCGTTCCGTGTTCTACGATTGATAAATTAATCCATCTCTTTAACAACACATATTTTTCTCTCAACTCAGGCAATAGGGTGGAAACAAGTTAAAGTAAAAATTATACATTTACATTCTCGTTTCGAATAAACGTTTAGAAATAATTGAAGTTAGTTCAGGGCAAACACAAGAACACAGCATTATTAAATTCAAAAGATTTCCTATGCAGACTTATAACACTGATTTTTTTGTATTATCTAGGTACAGGATACACACCACAAAAAAATAAGCGATATAAACTACCAGTCTTATAAGCTGTACAAGCACCTACCTTCGACGTGGAAGAAGGAATTAGCTTTAGGTGCTTTGAATTACAAGCCAATTAGCCTTTATTAAAAGAGTACACATCATATACTTCAATTAGATAAAAAAAGGTCAAAACAAATATTTTTAAAATACATTTTGATATATTTGACAAACACGGGTTCCTACAATTAAGCAATTTTTTCATAATTTTATAAGAAAATGATATTTTTTTTTAATTTTAAAATTAATTTTGTAAAATGCTTTGTATAAATCTTTCATTTTTGCTATTAAGGCTAAGAACAAATTATGTCATTTCCGTTCATAGCAACGACCAAAAAAACAATAACGTAATTATTATTTTGGCTGTAACACTATATTAATTGGGTGCCTGGCACTTTAATGCTGATAAGTTCGTGTAATTCGGGGTCTGATCAAAGGTCCGGAAATCATTTCATTAATTGGTTAGTTAGCCGCATCGCGTATTAAATATGTGGCGATACGATTATTCTGTCTTCAGTCTCTTTGTTGTGGACGTTCTGTGTCATTTTAATTCTTGTAATGTGTCTTCAGTGAATTTCAGGGACCATTTCCTTATTTCTGTTTTAAATACCTCTAGCTGCCAGAATGTTAGATTTAAAAAAAATATTATTGTTATGTTTTTCCAATGTTCTTCTATCCTCGATGAATATAAGATTGTAAATATTTATGCCCCGTCTACATAATTATGCAGTCTCAAAATACCAATATTCGTTATTACGTTGTAGTTATTCAATCATTAATGACATATCTGCACCCTTAACATTAGATGTACCTACATACATTTATAATTTCTATAATTGTGTTTGTTACACTAGGAGATAATTAAACACTTTAGGATTTTTAACAAGTGCGATGTCTAAAGCTTAAAGCATTTTGAATATCTAACTTTTAATTTTAAACGAACAATACATACATGAAAACGTGCGTTTTTTAAAAAAGGACACACATTTTATAATTATTATCTACGTAGTTAAAGTACTTATATTAAAAATTAGTTTTTGTAATTTTGAATTGATCTGTAGGAAATGTAAGTTAGTTTATTATAGCAATGTATGATAATGCTTCCCTAAATGCTTGTAAGAATTTCCTCCACAACGCAGGTGAATTCCTAGCTTGGAAAATATTGTTGGTACACTTCGTTAAAAAATAATTCTTTTTTTTATTTTTATTTATTATTGAATTAGTTTATACTTTGTACATGAATATGAACTAATCAGCACTGTGTAACATTTCATTTGGTAAATTTAAATATTTCTAAAGTAAGCATAACATTTCTTTTTAAATACATTAATTCTTTCTTCATTCTTTATACTTTAAGTTATTTCGTCATACATCTTTAGTCCTTTATATATTAAGCAGTTCTGTGATTTAGATTTTTTCATATGTGGCAATTTAACTCTGTTTTTATTTCTTGTTTCGTAATTATATACATCTCTATTAAAACAATTTCATCCTTAAAAACTTTTGGCATTTGAATTTTTATAACTTTATGAACAAAAATTAACACATTGATTATTTCAAAACATGAAATGAAATAAATAAATATTACTATGCAAGTATTCTTTGGAGTCATGTATCGTGTAAGAGTTTTATTTCGTTGCAGCTTTTGGAACGATCCCTTACGTTCTGCCAAGCGGTTCGAACTGCTGAAGGATATCTCTCTGAACTTGCTTTGAATCCCGACACCATCGCTAGATGTCACCAGCGTCAGGCGTCGCATTACAGCCAGATCAAGAAGGGACGCCTATATTATACCGCGAGCGTCTCCGTCGGCGTCGCGATGCACCCAGGCAGTGAAAACTTTAAACTTCACACGGTCGCCAGAAACGCCGATGACAGATATACGCACGTCAAATGTGGCATTCGCGAGCATCGTACCGAGTCGAGCTGTCTATATGCAAATGGAAGTGTTACTTTTGAAGATAATTCCGACACAATTGCTTTGGAAATGCGAGAATGCGGCGCGGCGTCGCGCGCCGGACTGTCTGTCAGAGTGTGAAATTTCTGAGCTGACGAACTGTTAGCCAAATTTATTTGGCATTTAAAACAGTTTGGCTGGCGAATTACACTTTTAAATTAGTTACGGTTATTAGGAATGCATAATGATTATAATACTAAGCTTTTTACAGGAGCAAATTTGAAAAAAAGTCGGGAACTGGCATTTTGGCACTGGGAATCATTAAAATTACGAAAAGATTGTATAAAATATAATAGGTAGTTGAAATTATGTTTTTGGTTTGTATTACCTATTTAGAAGCAAAAATGAATCTCTAATTAAAATCACCTACTTGTTCCAGTTTACCTTTTATCAGAGTCTCAAAATCCTTTCAGTGAGAGCAATTCTGTGGTACAAAATTATATTTCAGCCCATAAATAACCCTTTATATATAAAAAAGCTGGAACACAAATATAATACTCGCTTTAACTTTAATGAAGGACTAATAATTGTACCTAGGCATACAAATAAATATGTACAAAGAACGTTAAATTACATGATTCCCAGTTGTTTAAATATGTTACCTGCTGAAATTAAACACTGTGCCCAAAACAAACAATTGATGAATTTATTGAAGACTTGGCTTACTGAAAGAATTAATTTGTATTAGCTTACAAAGATATATTATTAAAATTTTTATTTATGTTTTCATAATTTTCCTTTTCTCTATATTTATGTAAAAATTTTAATGTTTATTTTATAAAATTTTAAAAATCTATATATATTCACTCACTATAATAAGATTTTTAAATGTAAAGAACCCGTTAGACAAATTGCTAAAAAGCAGTTTATCAGGACTTTTTGTCTTATATTTTTGTCAAGTTTGTAAAATAAATAAATATTTTTTTTTTTTTAAAGTTACTGAAAGTTACCTACTTTACTTTATAAGCCGTCGCTGTTCGTTGTTCATGCTAAAAACTGCTAGGAAGAATCGGAAGAATATATCAATATTTAATCTCACTTGAGACTAGAGCAAATTTTAATTAAGTAATTTCATAACGTGAAACTTGGTGGAATTTGAGAACAGAGTGGCATCTGATTATTTTTTCCCGAACTAGGACAGTTCAAAAACTTCCCTCCGACTCCATTGATTTTCCCCATTTTCCACTCCGTATAAGTGTAACTCCGCTAAAAATGGCGACCGCCCTTCGCCTTGCCATGGGCGGGGGTGACAGATGAACCTCAAAGAGTAATTTGAATAACACTTGAGGGTTCAGATGGCGCCATTGCACATAATTAATCTTCCGGAGCGATATTAGATCCACTGGGGTGGGCGGGATCCGAGATGTCTGAAGTCGACGGAGTAGGGCGGAAGGTCAGAAGAGATATACTACCTACTCCCTAGTCCCGGGTCTATAGGCGGCGAGCAGTCGAACGGCTGATGAGCAATTTAATGGCTTTTTAATATTCAAAGAGCGGCAAAGTTGCCGGGATTGTGGTAAGAGGGAATGTAGGTGACTTTTTCCGTACTTATACGAAGAGTGAAATAATTACCTTACGTTAATTGATTTGCAGAAAATCGTGTAGTAATTGCACTACAAGTACCTGCACCAACTGTGAACTACCAATTGCTCTTTACTAGCACTTTTATTTTATAGATTCTTCAACGTAATCTTGAATTATGTGAAAACAGTTGATGTAACTAATTAATTACATGTTATTTAGATTTAGAGTAATTAAAACACAAAGATAGTATTTTCCTTCTGTTAAAATTGTAATTATGTAGATGAACATTAAAGTATTCGTTGTTTACAACCAATAAGTCCTACCTACATGAATAATATTCAACTAGAAAGGAATTTAAGTTATCTACCTGGGTGAGAAGTAGGTATTGATTTGAGAATATTTATTTATTTACTTAATTATATTGATATATTATGCCTATAAGGGCATTTATAAAACATGTGATATAAATAATAATTTTGGGGAAGAGTCAACATAAGGAAACATATTTATTCATCTATTAATGCCTTTTTTATGGACTTTTATGTATGTATCGTAAAAATTATAATGTGCTAACTTTTCCCCGCGGCTTCGCTCGCATGGTATTACGGGAAATTACTGTAGCGCTTGCACTTATCAATTATCTCCCCCCCCCTCCCCATCCCCACCCCCATCCCCTCCCGCATTCCATATATTCATTACCTTACATTCAGTTTTCAAACATCTCGCCTACCACCTAAATTTCATAATACTATAGCTCAAAGAATAAAAAGAATTACTTATCCAATTTTGTTCATTCGTTCGGAATTTATGCGCTTACAAATATTTCGGATGTTTATTTTTATTTAAATATTTGGAAGTTCGTTAATATAATAAAAAATACCATATTTATCATTCAGTCTTTATAATCGTTACGAATTATATTTTTAATATAGGAACTCTCATCTGACATTTATTCCAAGCTTGTCCAAAAAAAAAAACGGATTCTAATATTTGAATTTTCTGCAGTAGTAGCCGACCAATAGTCTGAGTACCTACCAGCATAGAGCCCAAAAATATATCAACTTTGTTTCCATGGGAAAGATTTTTTTCTGACGTTAGCAAAAACTCGTTTTTGTTAGCGACAGTAAACGTATAACAAATATAATATATTAATATTTATAATTTCATAATGCCAGAGCTTACCATCATATACAATCTGTAGTCTGCGCATATAATTTAGTTTTCTATTGGTGAAAGAATTATTAAAGTCTTTATATTGTGTTATGCGTGAAAGCGTCATAAACAAAGCGTCATAAATAAACAGTTTCGCATTTATAATATTAGTATGGATTTATTGTACATAACTGAACTAGTAAAAAATAACAACATTTTGTATTTATTTAGTGACAAATTGAAGATGTCCACTGAATTGATATAATTATTTTTTGTCATTAAGTATTCTGGGCAAAAAGAAATACGAACGGTAACTACCGTTTGTTACCGTTACATTACAGTGTAGAAATTCTGCGACTAACTAGTCCCAGAATTTCTACACTGAAATAATTCCCGACTTCTTGTATTAAGTAATGGAATCCGAAAGCTAATCAATGCAAGCGATTCTGGACTATCAACTGCATTATTTAATATTTTATATAAAAAATACCAGGTCCTGGGAGATCCTTCTTTCTGACAATTTAAACATATTAATATCACTTAAAAGAGCGTTGTAGTTCAATATAATAGTGGAATATTCATTTTAATATTTATAAACGTAAGTATTTATTTTCTACTCTTTCAAGCTTGTATAAGAATATTACATGTCAATTAATTTTTTTAGTATCCATGTAGACGAACACTAGTTATTATGCTTATGCTTATATTAAGCGCCCTTGAGGTGATTTTTCACAAAAACGGCGCTCTACAAATTGTCCAATTATTATTATTATTATTATGCTAAAATCGATTTATTGAGGTATGTTTATATAGCCTGTTTCTAACTATATTCCGTGCAGTTGAACACATCTATCACTTCTGTGAATAGAAAATAGTAGTGACCGATCGACGGTTCGGTTTCGGCAAGTTTCAGCGAAAAATCTAGTTTCGGCATCAGTTTCGGTTTCGGCAGAAAATCTGCCCAAACCGAAACTCTGTGTTCGTAAATTATCGCGCGTCGTTCGACTGACTTCGTTTGAGTTCGTGGCTCGTGTGTCACCCGCCATCATCAGCTGGGTTTGCCGGCCGGTTAAAATACTCAATTAATGGGGTCATTCCTTTATAAAGTAAGTGTTGATTATTGACAATTTTTTGTTCCAAGAAGTAGTTAACATGTTTGTTAATTTTAATAATTTTTGTTTGTTTTATAGCAGTAATATCAAAAAATAAATAATTACTTTTTTACTTTTTAGTACTTCAATGAATGTTTTTTTTTTATTTCATTAAACATGTTTAATGAGAACGTTCTGCTTGTAAACGCAATTTTTTTATAATTTTGTAATTTAATTTAATTTAATAATTTTCGTTTGTTTTAAAGCAGTAATATTAAAAAAAAATGTTTCATTTCTTCAATATTTGTTGTTTTTTTTTAATTTCATTTAAAACATGTAAACTGTCTGTCTAAGTGTAAAAAAATAAGCCAAATTTCAGTTAACAATAGATTTTTAACATGTCTAAAAAAGTTTCGGTTTCGGTTTTGGCCGAAACTGAAACAGCTACCGAAGATTCGGTTTCGGTTTCGGTAAAAAGTCCTCTTTCGGTCGGACACTAGAAAATAGCATAAATGTTATGCTTGTAAACAGAAAACAGTAGTGGCCAAGTGTCATGCAACTGTGCTTCAACTCTTGATCACTTATAATCCTCATTCTTGCTAAACAGGTAAAAAATTCTTTCATACGTGTTACGTTAGAATGTAAGTAATATTACAACACAGTATGATCCAATACACGTTCATCAATCAATCGAGATATTTATACGAAGTATAATATAAATAATTGAATAGGGAACATAATCTCAGTGCGGTAGCCACCCGCATTTCGTAAAGGTGGCGTGTTATTCTCAGCATCTCTACTCACTAGTCTTTGGTACAGAAGGTTGCATGATCGCCTCTCATCTCACTTCCTTCTTGGGAGGCCTCAGCCTCTGGGCGGTAGGTGGTAGGTGGATTTGCCCTACCAACTTTCACACTACCTCTCCTAACGATCGTTACCGAGACAGGCTACGTACGTAAAAAAGACTAATTAAAATCGGAGTAATGAGATTACTTCGCATACTCTCGGGATCAAATATGGCGTAGTACTTAGGGATGAGTAAAGTAAGCTTTTGGACAACTCACGATATCTTATAAAAAAAAAATTGTCGAAAAAATTGCAAAAAAGTACGTATAAATATTTTTCATTAGAGAGCTTGAGCGGTGATTACGGTTAATTATTAGAGGGAATAACTAGACACAACCGGAAATATGTATTTTTAAATCAAATTCTAGACTTATTGACTATTTTCTACAAAAAAATATAAATTGAATTCGGAAGATTTTTATTTTATCTAGTTAAGTTATGATTTAAATTTTGAAAATATGTTGTATTATACAACACACATTTCAAATCATATAGTTGTACAGTAAAATAAATCAATAAATTATTTAGGAAAGCTACTTTTCTTAATTTTAATTTTAGTCCAAATAAAATCATTAAAAAAATCCGCCCACGTGTTTTGTGATGAAAATACTTTAGTTTGTCTATTTATTTACAGTCTTATAAAACTAATATATTTCCGATTTTTTACACACTTATTTTGCTTAGACATAGCTATTCTGTGATATTTTTGTGAAGAAATACAATCATGTTAGTTATAGTTATAATGGGCTGTAGTACAGCTCTCATCATAAATCATGTGTACGGAAATCTCTTACTGCACTCACTTAGTGCCATAATATTACGTACTGTGCTAACATCCGAATAACGGAAGATACGCTGAGCTCCTGTCCAGCAATTTCATAAGGTTGACATGATAACGGGTTACCTCAATAGCTCGACTACGGAAAGATACCGTTTTCACTTTTTTGCAAAAAATTATGATAATGTTGGTAGTTCTTAGTCGAAGTATGATACAGTTAAAAATGACGTAAATTGATTTGGTCCAATTAGCTCAGTAGTCAGAGCAATACCCCGGCAAGGCAGAGGTTCTGGGGTTTTCTGTTTCACATTTTTTGTTTCAGAATGGTTAATATTTCTTTCTTATTATTATTCGGTTCTTAAATGATTAAATACCATTTTTGTGTTTCCTTTATCTAACAACAACTGATTTCTTCCTTATAATTTTCATTCGCACAGAATCCCTCATGAACCTCCTTTTTTTAACATGAGCTCCACACAGGAGACTTTAGGAAAATAACTTCCCTCAGGGCCTATGTCATCTTTGGGGATGCTGTGTGGAAGTTTTTTTTGAAGGAAAGAAAGGAGAGGAGAGTTCTGGGAAGGAAAAGGGTTTAAGGGGTGGGTAGGAATCTGGGGTTCAGTGTGTCCTAGTCATCCGCCTCCAAGACTTACCTCATAAACCCTGGCACCCCTGCTAAATCACCAAACGTAGCGAACTGCTTCAGTAAAGGTTCCCGGGGCGGCTGAATTGAAACGAAAAGTCTTTCAACTTCAACAACTGGTACTTAAATGATCGTGAATTACTAATTTATTTAAGTGAATTAACAAGTCCATATTAGTAATTTTATCAAAAACTTTTCAAATTTTCAAAATGTTGATATCTCGAGCTTTGCTGTCGAGAAGAATAATAGGTTTGACAGTATCTTATAAGTGGAATATAAAGCTGTGAGCGGGCGGTGACGGGGTCGCCATGTGTCGCCCCGGGGGTGAGCCTGGGGGTGGTTGGGGCGCTGGAGTGGCTGGGGGGGCGGGGGCGGGGGCGAGGCCGTACATACAACTTTGTCGGAAGAAGTTTCAAATTACTTGCTGCTTTTACACGCCGTGCTACCCTGTCTGCATTTTAATAAGGCTGCCAGGCTCCTGCGAAAAGCCGGGTCATCTGAAAGTATTAGGGAGGTACCTACCTACCTGATATATAAACTCATCTCAACATTTTCACTAGGATGTTGTCTATCTAAATTCAATAGCTATTAACGTACCTACTAGCTTTCACGTGCCTAGAAATTCAGTAAATAATTATTTTGTCTACGAATGCGCGGCCCATTTCGCCCAGTTTCATACAAATCTTAGATTTGGATTTGAGATCAAACTGAAAAATTATTTTTCTAATCAAAAGGTATATTAAAAATCTAGTACGAATGTGAGTCACTTTATGTATTTTTGCTTTAAATTGTAAGATATAGGACATTCAAATTTTAGTGTTTCATGATTGTAGAGGCAACTTGGGCAATTATTTGCGAGTAAACGAAAAAAAAACTATTTCACAAAAACTATCATTGAAATAAAATGAAATATAAAATAAAAATTAAGAAAATAAATCATTTTGGTAGGTGTAAATTTTAAATACAAATTACATATTTACTGCGGAACAAAAAACTGTCGTTTATACATTAAAACTACTACCCAAAAAATGAAAATTTTATTTTTCATTGCATTTTAAAAAAAAAGAGTATAATTATTTTTTTAATGTTTTTCATTTACTCACAAATAATTGCCCAAGTTGCCTTTAAAATCATGAAACACTAAAATCTCTAATGCCGTATATCTTACAATTTAAAGGAAAAATAAATAAAATAGTTTACATCCGTACTAGATATTTGATATACCTTTTGATTAAAAAAATAATTTTTCAGTTTGTTTGGTTATTTTGATCTCAAATCCAAATTTAAGATTTGTATGAAACTGGCCGAAATGGGCCGCGCAAACGTTCCACTTAACATGATACACCATATAAATCAACATTCAGGTACAATAAAACAAGCACTGTAATCATTCAAACTAAGTATTAGCATTTTAAAACTTCCAGTTCCTATATCAACAGTGTTTTGTCGTTAGTAATTTGAAGATATGAAGCGCAAGCATTTTTTTTTCATTTGTCAGATTATCTTTCCCATGTCACTGATTTTAATCACTCGCGTAATAAATGATAGTGCTGGAGGCATTTTCATTGCAAGCTACGTCCCGAATGCTTAGCGGTTCTGGTACAGAGATGTCGCTGACAGCGCGGAAGTGGGAGGGACCGGCGCGCCCTTCCGGAAATTACCTTCTTAATTGCGAATTAATGACACTTCAAAGCAGGCTCGATTATCAAGAGTACACCGCACTCGTACTTTATCATTCTCACGTACTGAGCGAGGCTTAATTCTGAATTATAACGCACAAACCGCCCAATGATAATTATGAAGTGAGAAATTACGATACAAAGTAACCCTCGTGAGTCATTAAGTAACTACATATTTATTGAAAAAATATTTATTTATTTATTTACTTATTTATTGGGCTTTGGGCTTGGGCTTGGGCAACCCCATTGGGCTTTTACATATCAAATACAATTTTTTTATAACAACTGTATAACATAAATAAAAATGATTACAAAATATATAAATTAAATATAAACTCAATATAATAAATAAGAATATAACTAATGCTAAATCCACATGGATAACTTTAGAGAACTCTTAGGTACAATTTATGTACCTACGAGCAACAAAAACATTAAAAAAATCAAATTTTTACTTAATTACTCGTTGTTTGCATCTATAATAAAAACAAACAAAAGAAAATAAAAAAAATATGATTTCTCATTCATTATTTACATCTAAAAAGTGGTAGACTAATTTGGCTTTGAATGTCTCGAGTTCATTGCCCAACCTATGTATTCTTTCTAACACAGAATTCACAGCGGTTTATTTGTAATTATTTGTTTATTTAACGGTTTATTTACTAACCTTATTTTAGGACGTCATTTCCTTCAACTTCCTGCGTTATTTTAATAGCTTTCCAAAAGTTGAACTAAGTTCTGAGATGAATATTTAAAACATCTACAGTTTTCAGAATAAGGTTCGCATGCCGCCGGCACAAGTTATTTTGACTTAGAATGTTAGTAAACTGTCTAAATTTTTTTTTTTAACTCATCATCTTCATCCCCTCATCCTATTCGGGTCGGGGACCCATTGCATCCACAAGGCTCCTCCATACGTCCCTGACTTGTTCTGACTGTTCAGCCTCCGTCCATGGCAGTCCCATCCTCTCCTCACACACTTTCTGAAGTTGCCTCACCCAGCTGGATCTGGGTGTCTGGACATCTACCCTCTGGAATCGCATTTCGAATTCGGTCATCAGACATTCTTAGTACGTGTCCAAGCCACCTCAGTTGCGCTTTTTTTATGAAGAGTAGCAGTGGTTCAATGTTTAGATCGTCTCGAATCGTCGAGTTTCTTATAAGATCCCATTTCGTAACCCCTGCCACTCCTCTCAAGTACCTCGTTTCGGCAGCTTTGACTCTAGAGCGTGTTCGTTCACTTAGCATCCATATCTGGTACCTGTCAGTGAGCGTCGGGCGATATACCGTTTTGAACACTGCGATCTTTGTCTCGGCTTTCCGTATCACTGAGCTGTAGAGAGGACGGAACACACTGCTGGCCGCAGTTTTTTTAAAACTAAAAAGATATTTTAATAATTTATTTTAGATTCTCTCACATCATTTAACGCATTCATTAAAACCCCACGTAGTTAAATCCGGTAAGCATGAATGTCCTCATGACAGATGCAGCCGAACCATCCGGTGGTAGCGACTTTAGGCCTAATAAAACATATCGCGGAAGACAGACACAATCGCAATGGCAAAGTAGTAATTCTTCCGGGAACATCTAACTGCTACTTCCCAGAATCCCTCTAAATAATGACTGGGAGAAGTGTACAGAACCACGGGAATAGTTCAGTGTTGATTTATTGTTCTGGGAACAGCGTGTTGACTAGGTACTGCAAACCGTCAAATGGACTTCCTGCCTAATGAGAGAGCCGTTGTTTTAGCGAAAATGGTTTACTTATATTGATTTCGTTACCCTGCCTGAACTTTACTGCTCCCTCGAATAGAGTAACGGACTGTTTAACTGGCAGATTATTGTCGTTTCCAGAATTTCCTCAAGAAAAACTGCCCTTCTTGCAAGGCAAAGGATTTGCGCAAACCTTAAAATATCCAAGGATGCTTGTTTCATTACTTACACGGAAGATCATTTAAAACATTTGCACGTGTTTTATATCTAAATATTAACTGGCTAGTAAACGTGTGTCAAAGAAGACAGAATTATCTCGCTGCTTGAATTATCGTGAATTCTAGTTGTCACTTTAATTTCCCTAAAAAGCGTCTCGCTGTTTACGACGTGACGAAATGGGCAAAACGCGTCCCCACGCGGACATTCCGCCGTAAGAAAGCGATACATTTTCACGAGCGAGTTTTCCGCCCTAAATTTACTTTGTGTCAAATTTTCGCGAACAACTTCTCGCTGAGGGCGGGGGTGGGAGGCACTCGCCTTATTACACGATAGAGGAATTTGTTATTCGGCTGTCGTAACCCGCTCGCTGTAATTTGACGTTAACAGAGAGTAAACTGTAGCCGCGGAAGTTCGCGAATGCCTTTAATATTTTATTGTCGGCGCGGGATGATGGCTAAGGCTGACACCGCCCTCATCCCCCACGCCGCCCTTGCCCTACACCGCGCCCCAAACCCCTCCAAGCCAACCAACCCGCCCTGACGTATTTCCCCCATTTGCATAATATGCTAACCGAGGACGTTCTAATGAAAATCCCGTGTTACTGTTTAATATCATCTCGAGGCGAGTTCATCGAGTTTCTGTGAATATTGGACGCCACGTTGAATGGAAATTTTGAAAAGGGATGGAAAATTAGAACGTTTTTCCAAAGTTTAATAAACTTTCTTTTTAATTTCAGTCAAATTTGAATAAAATTAATTTCTGAAAGCAGGAAGTTCAAAAAACTTTTCATCTTCCTAAAATTCACTTATTACCCTTTAATTTTTAATATTTTATAAAGTATGAATTTTCGTATACCTGTAGGATACCCAACCCAAACGACTTAAATTCCACTAAGGGCGTTAAAAATGAAATATTTTTCTGTCATTTTAAAACGTGTTTGACAAGTTCTTGATACCTAATAAATCTATGTAATGATTTAGGTAGTCAAACATTACATATTTGTTTTTGTTATGCTTTAAGATTTCACCGTATTTTCATGATTAGTTTTCGGCTTAAAAAAAAATATTTGTCACAACAGAGGGGTAACATTTAAAAAAAAATAATGATTAAAAAAATTATTATTACCCACCGTCCAATAACGATACACAACAGTAATGTATAAACATAAAATTATGAGAAGTTTTAAAAAAAAATTAACAATCAGGCAAATCAAAAACATTTGAGTCAATGAAAACAAAAAATTTAAGAAATTTTACCCAACCGTAACCCAAAAGGTACTCAGGTAATTATGTACACTTGTTTTGCACCACGAAAAACAAATTTACCATCAAAATAAAGTACTATCATTGTTTCCATTAGTAACTATAGTTGTACTCTATTTTGTTATCAACTTTTTCCAACCCTCCCTAAAATTTGTCTCCTCCATTGTTAGAAATATTCTTGCTAGACACGTGGTCGTGTACCTTCCAAAATTACCAGCCCCATGTATATTATTCTAATCCACTAAAAAAACTTCACATGTCGACGAAGCTCGCTTTCCTAAAGCACGTAACACTGCCTTATTTGACAGGAAACACCCCGTCCGCTGGGCCTGTTACGGAAATGTCGGAGCGTATCACAGCTCAGCGCGATTTTTTGCGAGAGGCTTTCTGCCCGATTAACGGTTGTTATTTGGAATGGGATGATTTATCGATTGTCAAGTGGAGGCTGTGTGACCGTGAAATAAACTTCAGACTGAAAGGTCCAATTCCCGCCCAGTAATTAGCTTAATACTTACAGCTTATTCGGGATCTAACGACATCGAATAATTATTACGAAAATATGTAAACCAGATGATAAAATAATTCAATAACATTGATGAAGAATATGTAGAGGAAAACGACGCACTTGATTTCGAAATTTACGTAAATGGTGCAAATATAGTTAAGCAGATATGTTCCGATTTGTAACGTGCAGAATATTAAGACAAATCATAAGAGAAAGCATCGAAAGAAGGTACAGGCATAGTTTAACTACTTCATTTCATTAATATCGTCTACTATATAGCACCTAAATGTTAATTACAACAGTTGCAAATGCAATTTGTTGGTGAAATTACACCTATCAATCTATTTACAAAATTTAAAAAATTTGTTCAAAACCACAACTTCCCGACTTAAAAACAGATGCATAGAGGCCTTCTTTTAGTAAAATTTAAGTAGTAGTAGTAGTATTTAAAATTAATCACCTTTGTCGATAATACAAATATAAATAAAAGTACTATAAAAATAAATATATAAATTAAATGAAAACAAATCACTTTATATAGGTACACCGCTTTTAATCAAAATTATCAACATGTTTAAAAACAAATGGTGTTCGACAAGAATTAATTAGCAAAAATAACAAAAGACAAACCAGTATACACAAATAAGTACCTATGGTTTAAAAAAAACATTATAAAGAGTGTTGCCCATTCGAACCCATAAGCTTGTTTACACGATAATTTAACATTGCCAGACATTGTACAACGTAGGAAGTGTACCTAACTTATTAATTATTAATGGTATCTGTAATAATTGCTTCTATGTACTAAAAACTTTATGTAATTGTTTTTTATGATACCTTTAAGTAGGTGATTAATCAAAACTCTCGATCATGTTTTTGACTATAGGTACCTACTTATATGTCTATACTCGTTTCTCTTTGGTTATTTTGTTAGTTTTAATTTTATTCTGATGAAAAAATCATTGATTTTGAAACACGTTGATTTTTAGATTAAATAAGTGATGTCTCACCAAGTGAATTGATTTCGTTTAATAAAATGACGCGCAAAGTGAATTTGCAAATATTGAACAAGTAAATTAACTTGAACTAACAATAAAATAGACACAGATCGTTGCCTTTTGTCAAGATGATATATTTACCAGACTAATAAAGTGTAACACTTCAAACATAATACGAAGACAGCGTCTGTTCTCTTTATTTTCACAGCATTTGTTTGTTTTTTTGCTGACGCAAATATAAATTATGCACCGACCGCCATTATAAGAACTCCCACCGAATAATGCCAAATAATCCGGCAAATATATTATAAAGTATGCTTCTTTTCACACATTTAAAATAATAAAATCAAATGTTGGATGACGTAGTGATGGTCCCTATTCCAAAAGATATAGACGACTTGTCACCTAAATTTTGCAGTACAACAATTTAATGTAGTGTTTTTGCATGAATGTGTTTCGGATGAAACCGTTGTTAAAAAATAGGTTAGTAAATATAATATCGTCTCTTCGGAACGTATAATAAAATGCATCTAGTGAGATTCGCAAGATATCAGCTCTCGTTGCAAGTATTGTCAGATTAGACGTAGTCTGCTTTGTTTAACATTATGCCAACAAACCGTAGAAGTTCTATACGCCGCATCGCTCTCTCGAAACCCAGCAGGTACACTAGTCTACGCACGCCGCTACGCTGTACTACGAATCGGCTGCAAATTCGCAGTCACATATTATGTATGTTATTAAGGGGATCCAATAGTCCAGGGAAAAATCGAAGTCGGAATTCACGCCCATTGTGGGAGGAGTTTAAAAATATTTGAGAAAAAGCTTTTGGAACGGTTGAAAAAGGTATTTGAGAATTTTTTTTTAAAGGTTGATTTCGTAAAGACCTAAAAAAACATGAACTCCTTTTTTACACATTGTTTATTGTAATAACAAGGATATTTAAAATTGATTTCACGGAACCGAGCGACGTGGAGTCACACGTCTGTTCCCTGCTCCGACCAGGGTGGTTCTGAAAGGAAGTGGGGTGTGGCAAGCCAGTAGTCCTTCGGTGCACGACATAAGGGTCACTTTGAAAATCCACATTCGTCGGCTGCCAGCCGTATTGTGAAATAACAACGCAAAAATGCATATTTTATTTTATTTTATGAATATCGGGCGTAAATATCATTTTTTTTGCGATTATCATAAAAGAAACTAAATTTGCTATAATAAACAATAAAACCATAACCGAAAAGATGTTCATAAGTAGGAGAGTTTGCACTTGAAAGTGTTTTTTTATAGGCTTATTAAAAGACTTATAAAAAAAAATGATCGATATTTTTAAGGGCCAAGATATGTTCTACACGCAGTATTTAATTGAAGCATCTATAATATTTCTAAGTGATCAAATTTTCAAAACAAAAACACATGATTTTGTGTGATTTTGCATTATTTACTATGGCTTCATCTTAAGTAATATGTACTACCTACATATATTTTTATGAATTACAACTGCACAAATATTGCAAGGAACGTCGAAAAAATATATAAATACAAGACTAATCTATCGATTATCTACCCCGAAAAATTCAATAAAACTGATAGCAAAGTTTTATGTTTACGTTTAAAGAGCGTCCTTAGGATTTTGACCCAATATATTTCTGTTTTCTTTTAAAGTGTCGCGCAGTTTTCCATTTCGCAATAAGCTTTTCCCAACAAAGAGAAAAAGGTTAAACGCAGCGTTCGCCAAAACTAAACAAAACACTTTGCGAGATACCACTTTGCCCCGACCAACCCTTACTACGGGGGTGTGCTTAAAGCAACGGCAGACGTTAACACTATCTCACTCCGTCTTCATTGGGAGTGAAAGAGACGTAACGAAAGCAAACCTCCTTTCAACCCGGTATAATATATATCTATGTACGTATTTGGGCGAATTGTACCGAACAAAGGAAAAGTTGGGTGAAGCGAGCAGTAACTTTATGGGCGACACCAGCAGTTTGCTCAAGATGAAAGTTCAACCCAAAAAGATTAAAATATAATTTATGTTCACGCCAAACGGGGGAGCAAATGTTTATTTTGCATTTTTTCGCCGTTTGGGTTTTTAACGAATGGGACTGAAGATTCTTCCAAAATTTTTAAGGCGAAAAAGCTTTTCGGGACATTAAACAACGTGGAAATAAGCATTATAAAATTTCAGGCAAACATAAATTCGAATATCAAAATTTTCTCGTCGTTGTGTACGACGTAGGTTATGAACATTTAACGGAACAGCGATAAATATACTTTGTAGTTAATTATGTAGGTAAGTATAAGTAATAATTTACTGCTTTTTATGTTTGTGTTTGGCATTGAAAACTTGATTTTGGTCTCACATAATTGTAACTCTGCCGAATCGCGCCGACAAGAACGCCCCAACATAAAAAACCAAATAATGTCGCGCTAGCATTAATTAACATCTAAATTTCTGAGTCTGTCGAGTATTGTTTTATTTATTTGGAGAATGGGTTCGCAATCGTCGAGACTCTGAAGTGGGAGCGCTGCGTTTGTTTTATCGGCATTTCAATCCAAAGTGCCTCTATTGATCCTTTTGGCGCCTGCACCGTAATGCAATGCAAGGAGTCCTGGTAAAGGCGCTCCAAGTATCCTTTTACGGTTTCGGCTATGGAACAATTTATTTTAAGGACTCTTTATTGTTATAGCACTTGAATTCCTTCCTTCTACAACACTGATCCCCAAAAGTGTTGCAAAAGTCAGTTGAGATGTTGAAAAAGTATTAAAGAGGGTGAAGAAAGGAAATCGAAAGGTTAGGATGGAACTGCGTATCAGATCTGGTGACTTTTTATGTTTAAGGCTATTTTAAGAAGTCTCAGTAGTAGTCCCGAAGAGAGCTGTTAAGAGACGTCATCGTTCTAATATCTTCTGTCTTAAAACGTATGGCAAGGAAGAGGACGATCGTTTATGATGTACGTACGACCACTTTGTGGGACTACCATTTTCTTAGTTTATTTTATTTACTACTCATCCTTACTTTACTCTTTTTAATTATTCCTTAATTAACTATGATTTTGTGATAGGTAATCCGGTTTATGGTATAATCTATACCGTTGATATTAAATAAATACTATTTTTAGAGTATGGTTGTCATTTTTGACGAGGTCCATTGCGAATTTCGTTGATAGTAAAAAAATACCTCCAAATGATGGTTTGTTGCCTCTTAGTGTACTTTTATTGGCTGCTTAATGATATTTTATGTGCTCCTAAACGTTATTTTATCTGATTGATAGTGTTAGGTCACCATTAATGAAAATAGCCTTGAGAGTAAAAATACCTCTTAAATGATGCTTTGTTTGTTTCTTGATGTTATTTTATTTATTTCTCGGGGTTCTTTTTTGACTTCTAGTGTTCTTTTAATTGATCGGTGGCGTTGTCATTCCATGTATAAAAGTAGGAATAAGTCAAAATACCTCCTATTGATGATTTATTAGCTTCTCTATTGCTTATTGATGCAATTTTATTGGATTCTCGATGTTTTGTGGTTCCTTTGTGTTCTTTTATTTAATCGGTAACATTTTCATTCCGTGCAACATAAGTAGGTGTAAGTAAAAATACCTCCTAACGATGCTTTATTTGCTTATCCATTACTTTTAGTTGCTTCTTGGTGTTCGTTTATTTGAATCTTAATGTTCTTTTATTTGGTTCGTGTTCTTTTATTTGATTGGTGGTGTTAGGTTGTCAGGTTCGGTGTGAGGAAAAGTCGCTAGGCGGTGATGGCCCCGTTGATGGATTTGCGCAAAGCCGCCGCGGGCGCCGATTCGGTCTGTGCTCCGTTTCCTCTAATGATCTCACATGTCTTGGCGTTCATGGGATGCGCTTCAAGTGTCACCGAAATGAAGATGTAGCGCTTCTCACAGCTGCAGTGGCAATATTAATACCCTCTACTTTGGCCATTGATTAAAATATCGCTTATAATGGCGGGGCAGCGTTATTTTCATTGTAATGGCTGATATTACGACCGGAGAGGTACTTTCTTAACATGAGTTAAATAAAAAATATTTTTATTGAATTCTGAAAATCAAATTTTGTGTTACTTTCAATATATTCAGTGCAGTTCGAATATAGGATTTTTGGTAAAATAATGCATTTTCGGAAAGTTTTGTGTTCTTTTTAGTACGATGTAACTAAATCCGATATGATTTAATATTTTCACGGCCGAAAGTATTATTATTATGATTTATTTTTGGGGCATTATGCCGTGTTGCGCTACCTCCTTCTTTAGCCAGCGTTTCATTTAGCGTTACAGTTCTTTTTAGTATGATTTAGTAACTAACTCCAACATAATTTTAGATTTTCACGGCCAAAAGTATTCTTATTTATTTTTAAGGTATTATGCCGTGTTGTGCTACGTCCTTCTTAAGCCAATGTTTCAGACAGCATTACAGTGTCCATCATCTAAGCAGACGTGTAATCGACGGTAGTAAATTGTGTACTTATTTATTTATTTATTTATTTATAAATAAACGCCCTTTTTCGGGGCTTTTACATATATAGCATAGAAAAAACATTTTATTGTACATAACTGAACTGCCTCAATAACAATATTTTAAATTTATTCAAAGATAAATTGAAGATGTCCACTGACTTGGTATAATTGTTTCCCTCCATTAGTAAATTATATATGTAGATACGGTTCCTTTTTTCCAGCTCCAATCTTCTATGAGCTGGTATTACGGTATCATTAAAATGGTTTTCTGCGTTTAGTTTTGGTGTAGCCGTCAATTACCGGATACCAAAAACTATTGAGTTTAGCCCCTCGTCTCTCTTAATATTAATGGGATTTTTGTGATTTTCAATTACCTCCGAAATTCTATATTCTATTCTATACAAAACTCCGTATAGGGCCAACAACCAAACAAAGAAAATCAGTCTAAAAATAATATTTATTGACCTAAAGGGGAAATAGAAATCTTCAAACAGTTCTCCTGAAAATATTCATTCTTGCGCTTCTTTATGGTGTTCGACCATAAAAGCACTGTTGTTGTATTTAAAGGCTCACAAGCAATAATCCATGCTAAGTAAAGAACAATCTTCCATTTTCCTTGTACGGGTAAATCGCCAGGTGAAAGTGTTAACGTGGAACAAAGTAAGGTGCAATTGAATTGCAAGTTTATAATAAAATTATTTTCAATACGTTCTTTGTATGGTTCTAAAAAGCTTTTTCCAATTCATTCGATTTAAACAATATTAATATCGATAACGGGTTTTCGTAAATGCGGGAAATTGAAATCTGATAAATAATTTCCATTGCGAATTTGCGTTTACCAGCGGATATTTCAGCGGATAATTCGACATTAACACAAAATTAAAACTGGCCGGCGCACGGGATTATTTCAATCCGCCATTTGCCGACGCGCCAAACTCTTGGGTTAAAGAACTGACATGACGCAGCTCAACGATGAAATAGTGCAATCAGTAATAGGGCGTACTGTACAAGGCCCGCAGATACTTTAATAGTACACAACTGCTAACCCTGTACAAATTGCAAGTGCGCCCCATGGTTGAATTTGGCAGCCACCTCTGCTCTGGAGCCCCCAAAATATCTTAAAAAACCCTCGACTAACTTAAGGCGCCGTACCCGAGCTCGAAAAGAAGAAGATGGAGAGATATGTAATTACGAATCTTGGAGAGAGCGCGCTAATATTTCAAGCGATAAAATTGAAGCGAAAATTGTGAAAATGATTAATAAAACACGACTCGTTTAGAATAGAGCAAACATCTCGTAGGGGTTGTCTAAAACAACGTTCAAAGAAACACTGTGAATTTTTTCATAGATATAACTTGTTAAATAATAGAGACAGGCTTGAAAATAAAAATTTTCGGAGCATACTTTGCGATTTTTTTCTATCGAGGGAATTTCATATAATTTGCGTTTCGGCGTGAGGGTTGTATAGATATTATCTTCAAAAATAACATATGTTTTTTAAGAGCTTAAAAACTTCAAATTTTCAAGGGAGATATGCAAGAAATCGGAAGAAATTCGGGTAGTGGCGGCTTAACAAACGGATTGTAATCTTTAGAGCACAGGCGTCAGGTGGGAATGCTGTCCTTGTTCTACGGGTATTACAATGGAAGATGCTCTGAGGAACTAGCGTCATTGATCCCCTCGGCACCGGTGCATAGTCGGGAAACACGCCAAACACGCGCCCAACATTTGTACATGGTTGACATTAGTCACATGAGAACGGGTCGTTTCTACGACTCGTTGCCGGCCTCTGTGTTTCCTCCCTCTTACAACACGGGTCTCTTCAAGACCCATGTTCACTCCTTCCTCTCCTCAAAAACACCCTCCACACAGCATCCTCAAAGATGACATAGGCCCTGAAGGAAATTATTTTCTTCAGGGCCTCCTGTATGGAGTTAATGTGAAAAAAAAGTAGTTTGGGAAAGTCTTCAAATGTGTTATTGGCAATGCAATAGTTAAGATAAATCTGGGAGGTGTCTCCTTTATCTACGTGTAACTAATAATAATAATAATAAAGTAAATGAGATTAAAATAATTTGGCCTTCTCGGACTATAAAAATATTACCATTTGTTATTTCGGCTACTGGCATTATACCTAGCTCTCTCATTCAAAATTTAGGCTCATTAGATTTGTCAAAGAATCTTTATATAAAAATGCAAAAATCAGTCATATTAAACACATGTAGGATTACAAAAGATTTTTTAAATATTTATACTGAGGAATCAGTAGGATTTATCGGTCCAGTTAGGAGTTCTATCGAGCCGATCCCTTTGATATGAAAATATCTGGAGTCGGTGAAGTATTTTCCCATATAGTCTCTGGTAGGTTGACATGTTGTTCTTGTATAGTTTTGTATTTATTATACTTATACAATGCAATTACATCGCGTGGATTGACTAGATGATCATTTGTGGAAAAGTGTGTGGAAGGGTTAAGTTTTTCCTGTGATGAAGATTTAACCCGGACATAAAGTCTAGAGAACAATAAAAGGCTTTTATTTCTTGCAAATAGGTATGTTACAGAGATATAAAAATTATAATTAATGCTATTTACAATCTTATTTAAAACTGTAACGTAGGTATCTTAAATTACTCATAAGAACCCCTCTCTCAGGCGAAGGTGAAGACCTCCTCGAAAGAAAACGTTCGTGAGTAGATAAAGTTCTGACTTTATAGGTTACTATGTAAAGCTCTTCTTTTGTTTTGTTCGTAGGGTTAAGTATTTCTTGTGTTTGTGTCACTTCTTCTATGTGTAACTAATCATCGATAAATATTTCACCACAATCCAAACAGATTCGCGGCATTTCATTAGGCAGGCCCACTTCGGATATGTGCATTTGGCAACACTGGCGGCTAATGAAGTGTCCAAGTGAAAAGGAGGCACGCGCACTGAACGACCGCTAAATTTCCTCGACTTTTAATCACGCGTCCCCTCCTCCCCCCCCCCCCCTCACCCATTCTCTTCTTCACTCCACCCTTCACTCCCCCCGCCTCCTCCCCTCCCGCGCGCGATTGATGAAGTCAGAGTTTCAGCGGATAATGAAGCCGGCCATCTTTTCTAAGGCTTGGTACACACTTAATTTTCTGAGATTTCTGAAGGCAGATTTCCTATTATTTTATAAAATTATCACTATTAGGCAGGTAAGGCTGCATACTACTTAGAACCAAACGCAAATTTTTCCAACATATTAGAATATCACATATTATTGTCCACTGGAACTACCACGCGAAATAAATAAATTTGCCTCGATTGCTCGAGATTCCCAAATGATCATTTTTTAAATGATCATTTGGGAATTAAAAACATTAAAAAATTAAACAACATTAAAAAATTAAACAACATTAAAAAATTAAACAACATTAAAAAATTAAACAACATTAAAAAATCATACCTTCGAATCTTAACATGGAGACATAAAAACTTAGTATAGTTCTATATAGCCAATAAATTAATCTGTATTTTACCGTTTATTTTATATTTGTAGAATTAAAAAAAATATATATTAAAAAATCGTAAAATTTATAACCGCGCGAATCTGGCGTGATTTTGTTGCTTTGAAACTCCGTGAGAGGTACTTATTCGAGTCAACATAGAATATTTTCGATTACTGTATGTTGTCTGTGGTATACTTGATAATTAAAGGTGCTTTTCTATAAAAAAAGGGCTTAATTTTATGTTTTACGAATGTAGGAAAATGTGGTCGAATTTCGGACCGCTATCAGTCGCAGAAAATGAAAGTGGTCCATTTTTCGACCATAATCGCTCCAATGGGTAACACACAGGAGGCCCTGAGGAAGCCCTATCAGGGCCTATGAAGGGCCCATATCGTCTTTGGAGGTGCTCTGTGGTGGGTTTTTTTAGGAAAGGAAGGAGAGGAAGTTCTGGGAAGGAAAAGGGTATATATATATGTCCCAAAGACGATATACTCCGAGGGGTTTTTTCCTTAGGACCACATGTAGCTAATTTAAAAAATATTTTTCCTACTATTTTCGTTGAAAAATATCATTCGTTTTAAAGTGAACCTCCCATTAGTTTTTATTTTAATAATAATAAGTAACCGATTCAAAATGAAATAATATTTTAATGCAAACATTATAGTTTTTGTCGCATTCGTCGGCACCGAGCTTTACCTGCCCGATTGCGATTCCCGAAATGAAAGTTTTCCCGCCAAGAATCTAAATTTCATCGCAGACGGAGAGATGTGTGGTGTGATGCTGCGAACATTATTTCCGTTGAAACACACTTACTCGTGATGAAGGTGTGGGGGACGGAGGAGGCGTCCATTTTCAAATTTGCAGGACTGAATCGGGAATCAGGGTGTCGTTGTGACTAACTTATCTAAACTATGAAGGAGTTTATTTCATATAGGTATAGGTAGGTACCAAAGATATTGAAATATAAGGAGAAATGGGCTATCGGCAGTTTTTACTGGGTGGGACTGTGCTTCCTGGTGTCACCGATATTTTTAAACAATACTATTGCACAAGTTAAAAAAAATGGACTAAATGAATGAATTCTTTCCGAATTCGAATTATATTGTTAACCAATACTACTGCACAACTTCGAAAAATCAACTAAATTCCATATTCAAACTATTCCCAGAGTGGATGATACAATCAGTATCACCCTGGTGTAAGACCACCATTCAGAATTGAAACGTTCCCCATCCATTCCCCATTTCCCCATCTCCCTCTTCCCTATCTCCTTCCCCTCCCCACTACCTTCAGCCTCACAACATGCCCCAATTGGGTATGCCATAATCTCACTGGCTCCAGACGGGAGCAGTTGGGATTCTTGTACGGTATTCATATTAAAAAAAAATCCCATTAGTAGTTCCGCGAACTGTCGGGCGGACATCATAGCATATCTCCTTATATTTCAATATCTTTGGTAGGTACCTTTTTTAACATTAGCTCCACGCTGGAGGCCCTGGGGAAAACAATTTTTAAAAGGAGCCTACGTCATCTTTGAGAATGCTGTGTGAAGGTTTTTTTAGGGAAAGGAAAAAGAGGACGTTCTGGGAAGGAAAATGTATGAGGTATCTGGAAGCCAAGTGACGGACGTGTTAATCCATCCATCCGTTCGGCTGGAGAAATAAAATATTTTCATCAGGTAAAAAGTTCACCCAGAAGGTGGGCAAAGCATGCGCCGTCAAGACCTAGACAAACTTCACCTCATGAACCCGTGCACCTCTGCTAAGTGGCCAAACGAAGCAAAACACTTTGGCCACTACGGCAGGGTTGGTATTCAAATGAGTACATAACCTACAAAAATACAAATTTTTTATTTAAATTTATTTTTGAGAAATACATCGAAATTAATAAACAAAATTTAAAAAATGTCTCGCCTTCCTCTGTAATAAATATTTTAGACATAAATAGACCAAAGACATCTTCATTTCTTGTTGATACTATGAGCTACGTGCTGAAATTCAATTTTTTTGCACTAAATTAATATAAATACCTTAGCTACATAAGTGTTGGAAGCATTAGACCGGTGATATGAATGATAATAGTTTCATGCAAATATAAAATAAAAGCTACCTCTAACTATTATGTTTAGCTTTTAAAATAATCCCCTTTTCCCTTGGATTTTACAAAATACTTGTAAAATAGTTTAGCAAGTAACTTTACAAAATAGAACTTCACACAGGCGATCCCTGTGTCTGGGTAATATATGTAATATAAGTATGTAATATATGTAATATAAGTATGTAATTTACTTATAATTATAATTAATAAATGTAAAATTTTTAACTATAATAATTGAGGTAAAATCTACTTTATTTTGTAATCGTAAAATTTTATGTTTTTTTATATATGTTTAGGTAGGTACTTGGTTGGGTCAATAATCCGCTAATGATTTATTTTTTTCAAAAATATGGAATACGTAAATTTTCTTTCTTTTAAATTAGCTCTAAGCAGAACACCACGAGGAACATCATTTCCCTCTGTCGAGGGTATTTTTATGGGAAGAAAGGGGAGGAAGATCTGAGAAGGATAAATGAAGGAGGGGTGGGTAGGAATCTGGAAGTCAGTGTGTTCAAGAGTGATGTAAGCAAGCTTTATTGCTGTTTATTTGATTGTGCTTCATTGATGTTTAAATTGTCTAATTTGTTTAAATTGTTTAAATTATTTAAATTGCTTAAATATGCTTTAATATTAATATTTTCTCTGCTTTAAAAACGATTTGAAATTTTAATCTTGTTATGTTTTTAAAATGAATAAATTGAATTGAATTGAATCCATTCCTCCCACCGCCGTGTAATGCGATGGCTCGAGAGAGTGCGGCTGGAGAGGTCAAATGTCTCTCTCAATCAGTGTCTCCCAATCCGATTCGCCAAGCAGTAAGTAGGCAAACGTATCCGTCACCAAGACCTAGTCAAATCTCACCCCCATGAACCCGGGCACCCCTGCTAAGTCACCAAGTGCAGCGAACCTTGGGGTGATCTATGGCAGAGGTGTTGGTTATCCAATAAATGGTTCCCGGGGCGGCGGTTTCCATACCCGTCCGACAAATTGGTAAATGATAAAATGAAGAAAAATTCACACATAGACAATGAAAATGAAAAAAAGAAAGTTGGTAATAAATAAATAAATATTCATCTAGTTTCTGAGAAACACAAACTTTAACAAGTTATGAAAAGTATGGTGATTAATTTTAGGCTAAGAAGGTGGAAATGCAGCACGGCAAAATAACCCAAAGATGAATCGATAATAATTTAAAAATATTTATCATATTACACAAATTATAAATGCATAATTTATTATACAGATAAAAGAATCAACGTGTTTTCCTGCTTTTCGTTAGTTTAAAAACTGTAATGATTATTGTAACATATCTTCCTTATACATGCTACTATATTAGTAAGAAAATTGTAGAAGTTATTAATGTTTGTATTGGAAACAAATGATCCAAAATGGTTCAACATATCTTCTTGATACATGTTACTATATTAGTAAGAAAATTGGAGAGGTTATTAATGTTTGTATTGGAAACAAATGATCCAAAATGGTATAACATATCTTCTTGATACATGCTACTATATTAGTAAGAAAATTGTAGAGGTTATTAATGTTTGTATTGGAAACAAATGATTCAAAATGGTATAACAAATCTTCTTGATACATGCTACTATATTAGTAAGAAAATTGGAGAGGTTACTAATGTTTGTATTGGAAACAAATGGTCCAAAATGGTAGATATCCTTGACAAAATACCACCATTCGGAATCGAACTTTGCGTGGTTTTAAATGGTTTAATCTTGTTTGGTAATAGATCTCAATATCCAGGTAAGATTTTTTCAATCTTCCCTTACTTCAGTAATACGGCATGTCCCAATTAGGGTTGCATTGGTCCCACATCCCACTGCCTTCGGACGTAGGAAGCAATAATTGAAACTCTGATTTTAAAAGATATTGTTCAAGAAAAATTAATATTACGTATGCAATTTAGTGTCAGACATAGCCAAACAAGGTGCTGCAACGAGCAAGAAGTAACACAACACCTGTGTGTATTCTGTAGTAGTTTGGGTATGCGAACAAATAAAAGGACACGTGACGCTTCAAAGTTCTCAGTGCAAGATGTCTGCGAAGTTGCTTGAACAGTGAACACGCTAAGCTGCTTTGGTGGCATTAGCATAGCGGCAGCTTAATGGGTACTGGAATGGATAAACGTATGGAAAACTGGAAGCTGATACCGTCACACGCTGCGTTCAAGCGCAAACTATCGCGTCCATGTAATCGCTCCCTATACCCAGTGGTGGCTACGAGCTTTTTAACACGTTGAAACCTAAAACAGAAAATTATTTTTCAAGCCGTCAGAGAGGCTCCATTCATAAAATCAAAAGTGAAATCTGCAGTTTTATCAGCGAAAGCGATTCTGATTTTGTTCTTTACACATTTTTCATAAGCATAAAGGACAAAATCGCGTCGCATATAATTCTAACAAAAATGACAGTGGCGGCTATGAACTTTTTAACACGTTGAAAGCCAGAAAAAAATATTTTTTAAGCCGTCAGAAAGGCTCCGTTCATAAAATCAAGTGGAATCTGCACTTTTATTAGGTTAGCGATTCTGATTTTGTTCTTTACAATTTTTCATAAGCATAAAGGACAAAATCGCGTCGCATATAATTCGAACAAGGATAACAGTGGCAGCTATGAAATTTTTAACACGTTGGAAGCCAGAAAAGAAAATTATTTTTTAAGCCGTCAGAAAGGCTCCATTCATAAAATCAAAAGTGGAATCTGCACTTTTATTAGGTTAGCGATTCTGATTTTGTTCTTTACAATTTTTCGTAAGCATAAAGGACAAAATCGCGTCGCATATAATTCTAACAAGGATAACCGTGGCGGCTATGAAATTTTTAACACGTTGAAAGCCAGAAAAGAAAATTATTTTTTAAGCCGTTAGAAAGGCTCCATTCATAAAATAAAAAGTGGAATCTGCAGTTTTATTAGCTAAGCGATTCTGATTTTGTTATTTACACATTTTTCATAAGCATAAAGGACAAAATCGCGTCGCATATAATTCTAACAAGGATAACAGTGGCGGCTATGAACTTTTTAACACGTTGAAAGCCAGAAAAGAAAATTATTTTTTAAGCCGTCAGAAAGGCTCCATTCATAAAATCAAAAGTGGAATCTGCAGTTTTATTAGGTAAGCGATTCTGATTTTGTTCTTTACACATTTTTCATAAGCATAAAGGACAAAATCGCATCGCATATGATTATAACAAGGATAATATTAGAATGCTCCGTGTTCAGTATTAATAGCCTACCGTCTGCGTGGTAGAATTTCAGAACCCGATTTCGATTGCATGTTTGACGCAACGCCTTACGCTCCGCGCCACAAATAACATCTGTATACGTGGAATTTCAAACGAAGCTACCGTTGTAATTTGGTTTTAATTTTTTTTTAATTCGTCACAAGATGTCGCCACTTCTGTCGGCAGGTTGGTGTGGACGTGCCCCAGGCAAGTATAAGTACATTGATGTATTTTGTTTTGCTGAGATGTCAGTAAGTAATAGCGCCTCTAATTGTATAACTCTATGTATAAGTACTACGATTTAGTGAACTAGCCGTAAGTATCCTTCCGAATATGAAAAGATTTTATAGTAATACTCAGTTGTATCAAGCGGCTATATATTACATGTTACGTCATTGCCTATCTCGGTTACTTTGTCCGGTGATTATCACTGGATGACAGTGGATCCGGTGAACAGGCT
This sequence comes from Glyphotaelius pellucidus, assembly GCA_936435175.1. NCBI lineage: Eukaryota > Metazoa > Arthropoda > Insecta > Trichoptera > Limnephilidae > Glyphotaelius > Glyphotaelius pellucidus. The sequence continues at coordinate 3,771,064 of OW386541.1, forward strand.
ATTTTTGGAACCAGTTCCTATTGGATTTGTAAAGTGGTCACAAACACTAACCGGGCGAAGCCGAACGAAAAGCCACCCGCAGGGCCTAGCAGCAAAAACCTGCGGCTTGGGTTTTTAACTGCTAATAATTAATGTTTTTGTCACTCAACTCAAAATTTCCGAAAGCCTGGAGCTTAAAACATCTCAGAGCATTCGAGGCATAATGTGCGGTTGAAGGAATTGGTGGAGATAAAGGAAAGGTGTGGCGGAAGATTAGAAATTAGAAAGTACCTACCTGCCTGGCGATTTGGATCTGGTCTCTCTTTTATGATTTAAAAAGAAAGATAAACGTTTCCGGGCTACGAATAACCTGACAATATTAATATCCTACCAACATCTCGCCATTTGTCAACTCTGCCACTGATCAGTCTCTAAACATTGCTTTGTGAACTTATCTGACGATCTCCACCAGAGTGCTTCTAAATATTTTCGATGCATTACATTACTCTCTAAAAGTAAAAATAGTAATTAGCCACCACTGCCTACGATAACTTAATAGTGCTATAATGCGAAAAGACATATTATATACACTTTACGTACAATCTGCAGCGTGATTTTTTTAACCAAATAAAATCAATTGGAAGACTTCCACGTGCAAGATTGTTTCAGCCATGGCAGAAGTTGAAATATAACTTGTACTTGTACGTGATGAGATGCATTAGATTACCACCTTCTCGCCGCAATGTTCCTGCTCTCGTGTACTGCTAACAGTAGGAAACCTGAATATATTTGTTTCACGGTCAATGATCGTGGGTCGTGGTTTTCAGGAAACTTGTCTCAAGTCAACTATCAACATTCTTTCACCGTTTAAAAATGTTTAAATAATCACATCATGATGTCTTGCCAAAGAGACTTCAGTTTATGAAATCATCTATTTAATTGAAAAGTACCTACACAGTTTTGCTCTGGTGTAAAACCATCATTATGAATCGAAACATTGTGAAAATGGTATTAGCTATGTTTGTTGCCCAGATTTGAATTTCCAAGTACTTTCAAGTTTTCTTTTTCCACCATATTTCCCTTTCTTTTCCTCCACTTTACTCAGATTCAAACTGTTCTTCGAAATGGTATAATATTTCGATTTGGGAGGCAGGTATGGGTACCGCCGCCCCGGAAACCATTTATTGGATAATTAACACCTCTGTCGTAGGTCACCCCAAGCTCACTAAGTTTGGTCTCTCAGCAGGGGTACCCGCATTCATGGGTTGAGGTTTGTCCGGGTCTTGGCGGCGGATGCGTCTGCCCACCAGCTGAATGGCAGGCAGGGAGAGAATGGCTGAGGGAGTCCCTCTGACTTCTCCAGCCGTACTCTCTCCGAACATCGCATTACACCACAATGGGAGGGATGGATTCGTACGTCCGTCACTCCTGGACACTCTGACCCCCAGATTCCTATCCACCCTTCAAGCCCTCTTCCTTCTCAGAACTTCCTCTCCTACCTTCCCTAAAAATACCCTCCGCACCCCAAAGATGACACAGGCCCTAAGGGAAATTATTTTCCACAGAGCCTCCTGTGTGGAGCTAATGTAAAAATATCAATAATAATAACATTTGGCTGATTTATATAGCACATCTTCGTGAAAAATCACCTCAAGGCTCTGTAAGTCATTGTTCTAATATTGGCTCTGTATAGTGGGAATTCTTCAATGCTTCGCGATCAATGTAAATGCATAATAATACCTACCTACGAATTGGTAATATAAATAAATAAAAAAATTAGTACTGGTATTTCACAAAACTTTCTGCTAAATTATTCAACCAATATTCTTATTTTTATCAATGTTTAAAATTTTAACATTTGTCTCAATACAACGATAAATCAAATTATTTATAAATTTAAATAATTATGTGACCCTCTTTGTTGTCCCGTCGTAATTTATATGCAAAATCCACCATCGGCGCAAGCTGTTATCAATCCCTGAATCGCATTACATCAGCAAACATATTAAACGAACATAATCTCACTAACAATAAAAATATTTACCGATGGAATTATCAGGGGAGACATGATAAATCGTTGGGATCCTCCCGAGATATTAGGGGATCAAGTGGGACAGTCAACCGTGGAAATTATGATACATTGCTAAAAGGGACGAGTAATTGGTTTTTTGTTATTTTATGTGCTTTGACTTAGAAGTAAGCTTTTTATAATTAGTTACCTATTAAAAATGTTGTTTGCAGTAATTGATTGTGGGATTTATGTTGTAGGTACAAAACTACCTTAAGATAATATTAAATCAATAAGAATAAACTTGTCTTGTTGTTTATTTAATCAAAGTAGGTTTGGAATAAAATTGGTTAAATTGCCAGAAATTTGATAAAATTTTTGGATTCTATATTCAAATCCAAGAAGAAGAACAATTATTTAACTAAGAATTTGGGAGCGCCTAAATTTTTTGGTGTTTTTTAGTAATGAAGGACAGATCCTGAGTTTTGAAGAGGAAAATCAAAATACCAAAGTTATGAGCAAAGTATTTGATCTTACAAATAACTAGTTATGTTGAGTGTCGAGGGGTACAAAGATTTCGTTGTGCCTTCCGTTAGAGCGCGGTATACCCGCTCAAAAAGAGAAAGATGGAGAGATATACAAATACGAATGTTAGAGAGAGCGCGCTAATATTAAGAACGATAATATTTAAGCGAAAATTGTGAAAATGCTTTATAAATTACAACTAATTTAAAATAGAGCAAAAATTTCGTAGGAAATGTTTAAAATAGCAGTTAAAGAAAAACTGTACATTTTTCAAACATATAACTTGTAAAATAACTAAAAAAACGTGTTTATAAGAATTTTTTGGAGTATACTTAGCGATTTTTTCTATCGAGGGAATTTCATATAATTGACATTTCGGCGTGGGGAATGTATCTACAGATAATATCTTCAAGAATAACATATATTTATTTCTTCAAAATTCGCAAATTGACTTTGTGGCGTCATTATTAATTTAATGAAAACAAATAACTTTGTGTACACCACTATTTTTAAAATAGTGGTGTACACAAAGTTATTTGTTTTCATTAAAATAACATATATATTTTTAAGAGCTTTAAAACTTAAAGTATTTAAGTAAAATATGTAATAAATCGGTAGAAATGCGGGAAGCCGGGCCTTAAACACATTCGTAGCACCTTACAGTTAGAAAACACTGCATTTCTACTAGAGTATAGTGTATTTTCTAAAAATATTAAGACATAAAGATAAGATAGGGAGAATCAAGCGGTGTTTCTAACAATTGAAGAGATTAAGAGCTTTTTTGATTAATCTTAGAACTCTAGACCAGAGGTGACTACCAAACTGTTCAACAGAACTAACTAATCAATGATTGAACAAAATTGATATGAAACAATGATAGAAAATGGGAATGTATCAAACAATTAACTGGTCAAACGATTTTCACGAATAAAGAAACTTTTTCAGTAATTTGGTGCTCCAGACCAGACAAACATATCTAACCATCAATAGTAGAACAAAATAACCATACGGTAAGACAATAAGATTCTAAAATGTATATAATCCGTTCATTCATCCAGTCTCTTTCCACGGACTCGCCGTACCAGGATCGCAGACTGCCAGCGGACCTCTGGTTCAATACAAAGCGGATTAAACCTAAGCCTCGCCTAATTTGTCCAAATATCTCGGGCGGAGCTATGACACTATCTGTCGCCTGCCCTGGAATGGATGCGGCTCGGGGCTTAGACCATTTAAAACGGACAGATTATCGTAATAAAGCGGCGCAGGGATAAGGGAGTCGGGCAGGGGTGCCAATAATTATTAAAAAAGCGCAAAGAAAAAATTGAATTTTTCCAAGTGCGTCTTTGTATTATGTGGATGTGGCTTATAAATATTACAAAAAAAACAGAGTGTATTATGTATCAGGAAAACCAGTGATTCCTAGACTTATTTGGAGTAAAAAATGTAGGTTTACGGGGAATTTTCTTTTAGATTTTATGATTTTTTTTTCGTTTTATTGCATGTCGTTTCTGGTTAACTGTCCAATATCTCCTACTTTTAGGTGAAAAAAGTCACCGTAGGCCAAAACGTTATTTACTTTTTTATTGGCAAAAGTTTGTCGGGAAGGTACGTCTTGTAACATCCTGCATATGAATAAAATGCGATATTGACACAGAAGACCGTCGGAGCGTGGTCTAGGGGTAAGACCATTGAATCGCAATCCGAAGGTCTCTCTCTCTCTCTCTCCATCAGGGGCGCTACAGCCCATATCGAGCCTTGGCCTCCCGCAACATTCGCCTCCAACTCCTCCTGTCCTCAGCGACTGACTTCCAGTTCCGCAATCCGAAGGTCACAGGATCGAATTCCGGCGTGTGCAAATAAATTTTATTTGTTTGATTTGTGTTATTTCACAAATAATAAATTAAAAATAATATATGGTTTATTTGCGGCACGTTCCAGAGTGGAAGATACTCTCAGTATCGCCCTGGTGTAAAACCACCATTCAGAATTGAAACGTTGCTTGAAATGGCTTCAGCCGTGTTTGATTACCAGATCTGAATAGCCAGGTACTTCCCCGCTTCCTCTTCTCCGCCTCCTTCCCCTCCCCACTACCCTCAGCCTCACAACATACCCCGATTGGGGATGCCATAGTCTCACTGGCTCCAGACGGGAGCAGTTGGGACTCTTGTGAGAAATACATATTAAAAAATGTGACGTGCTTACTGCTCTAACTTAATATTTAATATTTATTTATTTAATTCAAAAACATACGGCACAACATGTGCCATTAACATAAATTATATTATATATGTATTATAAAATAATAACAAAACGAAAGTAACAACATAAATTGAAGTTAAATATAAAAACAAAAGGTAAAAAAAGGAGTTGAGGTAGTAAGCAGTAAGTAAAAAGTAAGATAAATAAATGAAAGTATAAAGTAAAAGCATAAAATTATAAAATTTAAAGTATAATGAAAAGTTACAGATTGATTCAGAAAGTTAAAAGGTAGGAATATACAATACAATATTAATATTAATAATATACAATATTTATTGGATAACCAACATCTCTGCCGTAGGTTATCCCAAGTGGTTCGTTTGGTGACTTAGCAGAGGTGCCCGGGTTCATGGGGTGAGATTTTTCCGGGTGACGGATTCGTCTGCCCACCAGCTGCATGGCAGGCCAGATCGAGAGAGAATGGTTGATGGAGTCTCTTTGATTTCTCCAGCCGTTCTCTCTTGGAATATCGCCGTGCACCGCAGTGGGAGATATATATTCATACTGTCACTTCTAGACACATATTTATTTATTTATAAACGCCCTTTTTGGGGGCTTTTACACATAAATAATAAGAAATAAACAGTATTTATTTTAAATAATTGAATTGCCTCAGTAACAATATTTTATATTTATTTAAAGATAAACTGAAGATATCCACTGACTTGGTATAATTATTTCCCTCCATTAGTATTCTGAGCAAAGAGGATTACATATGGTAGCTAGTCCCAGAATTTCTGCACTGAAATAAATCCCCAGATTCCTCTACCCTCCCCTCATAACCTTTTCCTTTCCAGAACTTTCTCTCCTTTCTTCCTAAAAATACACTCCACACAGCATCCCAAAGATGATATAGGTCCTGAGGGGAATTATTTTCTTCAGGGCCTTCTGTGTAGAGCTAATGTAAAAAAAAAACTGCCGCCATGGGTGGAATCACATTATCTATCTTGAGAATCTCTGCTGCTGAGTTTTTACTTATGATGGCATAATGTCTATCTAAAACATGCGAACACCTCAGCACAGGTTCTCCTAATGAGGTGTTCACAATTCACTATTACTTCCACATACAGAAACCGTTTATTAACATTTTCTGAATAACTCTACTTATTGTGTAAACTGTATAATGTACGAGAATAGAGCTGAATGAATTATTGAAAAAATAAAGAAATAAAAATTGATGATGCTAATTTTTGCCACCCCTGATGGCTTCTTGTGTTTCAGCATGCCCGCCAAATAGATGGGGCCGCTGGCGCTGTGCAAACAGTCGGGGGAGGCGGGAGGCTATTGTGGTTGTTGTCCTCTCGGAACGGATTGTTTTATAGCTTTAAATCTGAACACCCTCCCCTTACAACCCCTCCACACAGCCAGCGCACCCACCCCTCGCGTATCTCTTTGTATCCCCATTAAAATATACTTTGTTACACAACGCGTTACAACGTTAGCAGAGTGAAGGGTGGCTGGTGGTAGGTACCTAGCTAGAGTTGCTACCCTTAAAGTGTCCTCCATTGTCATCTGGCGAACCTGTTTAGAAGTCAAAACAATGTGGCAGGTTGGCAGCTCAGCAAATAATTATTTTTATCTATGGATATTTAAATACGACAACTAATTTTCAAAATTGAGAAAATTATTACGTTGTAGTTGTGAAATATTTTAAGTTAAGTTGTATAACTGGCATCACATTGAAAAATGAAATATATTTTAGGAACTTCAAATGTAAAACTTCTAACTTATTGAGAAATGAAACATTTAATTTAGTTGAGGAATTGAAAATGAACAATTTAAAATCATTGTTGAGCAATTTAAATTCCTGAAAATTAGAAATAGATTTTTTTTAAAGAAAGACAAACATTCCTGGGTTCCAAATAAACCAACAATGTTTGAAAATCTCTTACTACCACCACAGAAAGCCGAAAGTGTTGCTTGCGTTGTGACGAGGAATTGAACACGGGACGCCCGGGTGGGATCCAATCGCGATGCCCACTCAACCACTGACCGGTCGACCGGTGACAGATATTTTAGAACAATCCATAATAATAAGGGATAGATTTTGACCCTTAGAAATATGGGATAGATGGTAAATATAGGAGAGAGGAACATATCATAATATCAGTCTACGATCAGCATTGCATTACATCAACATTGTTTCCCATTCTTTATGCTACAGTCGAACAAAGGCAGGCAAGTCATTATTTTACGAGAGCTCTTCTGACAAAATCTAGCTTCCGAGTTACAAGGAAGTGTGTCCTCTTAAATGCAATGCAATATGCTCAGCAGAAGATTTCGGCTCTGCAGCCCACGGGTAAAAAGGACGCTCTTCCTAGCCTTTTGTACCACCCTGTACACGTGCGAGCTCTGGGCAAATTTCAAAAAAAGGACCATGGAAAGGCTTCGGGTGCAATATAATAATGCATACCGTCTAATGTTCGGACTTCCCAGGTACTGTAGTGCCTCTTCAATGTTCACAGAAGGGAGAGTTCCAGGATTCGAAGCTCTATTGAGAACAAGGATTGCAGGACTGAGGGGAAGGATGAACCACTCCAGTAATATCCTCATTATGGAAGCCCGTCTGATTCCAGGATCGAGCATAGATGAATATTGGAGAAAAACACTGGCTCCTACAATCTGAGATCCGATGGAACAACAAGAACCTGATTTAAAGACTTAACTTTATTTTTTTGTGAATAGTGTATCTAATGATGCTTCTCTTTTTTAATTTTGTTAATTTTTATCTTTTTATTTAGTCATATGTAATTAATATTCATATATAATAACATATGTAATTATACCCTATATGGGATGTGTGGGATTGCACTCCCCTCCCCACATCCTGGAATAAAGACCTTATTATTATTATTATTATTATTATTAAACCGTATTTGTATTGTACGAAATACCAATGAAGAGTAACTGTGATCTTTAAGAACTATACGTCTTTCAACCAATACAGAATAGTACTGAGACACTGGTCACTAATAAAATACAATATCTCTGTAGAGGAATACAGAGAGACTTTACAGTGAGCTTGATCACAAGACCACCTAGTGAGAAATTCTTAGAAAAAGAAAATTATCATTTTAGCAATGCTTATTTTTTAAATACATGGTAATTAGGTACTTTAAAAAACAAAAACATTTACGCTCGTTTCATTTAGCACATAATTTGCTAGCAGCATTTGCTGTTTGTAATTCTATTTTAGCTACCTACCTGGTTTCGCCAGCGTTACCAGATGTATCGCATATGAAAATCAACACTGAACAAATAAACCGGTTTGGTTGAATTATGCCAGCAAGCACAAGTGTTATGGATTCTCTTCTAGTGATTTAATTACCTAATATCGAAATTAATAGTGTCAAATAGCGCTATTATCGGTAATTTCGAAAACAAGTGTGCTGACAAAACGATTATGATATCTATCTCTAATTCTTGGTTGGATTTATGCATATCCCCTTCATCAATTATATTTTTCTTTCTAGCAATACATTTATAAAGTTAATAAATATCTATTTACAACTAGGTAACTCTGAAATCATTTATAGGGAAATTGAATTGTAAGAAGGCAATCAACCTGACAAATCGGTGTTGTATATTTATACTGAAAAGTATTCTTAAATCATACATTGGTGTTGGGAACCGTAAACTTATATTTTGGAAATAAGAAAATGGCTAATCATTTTTTAAAATTTATTTACTAGCTGACCCGGCCACGCGTTGCTGTGGCCAACGAAACACAACGCCATCTGTTCATTTGCATGCAAATCAAATCCACACAGCCCGCTTGCCAGCACACTCACAGACATTATTATATATTTCAACCAATTTACACAAAACCTTAACAAATTATTTACCTAAACCTTCCTCATGAATCACTCTATTGGTGTAAACCGCATGAAAATCCGGTCAGTAGTTTTTGAGTATATCGCGAATAGACAGACAGACGTGCCAGAGGACTTTAATTTATAATATGTAGAGATTTACAAAAATACAATGACTAACCTAGTTCTTACGTACAAAAATGAACTAAAGCAAGTTAAGTAATTCAACAAATTTTAGTGCTACAACCAGCTAAGTCTAATTGCTTAATTGAAACATGGAAAAACACTTGTGGTAACTAGAATATTATAGTTTATATTATAACTAATTATAGCCTTGCTGCTCTCAACACAGGATTTCCCAGTGAGACAGGCATAGGACCTCACAAATTGTAGATCTAGAATTAATAAATATGAATAATAAAAATGAACAATAAATTAAACTAAGCCGATTTTTGGAGATACTAAAAATATATTAAAATAACTTGATGATTCCGGTGCGTTACGACTTTTCTGTAAGTAGCATTCTTAGACGAAGAAATGGATGTATGTTTTTAGAGCGTATAACTCATAAACGTTAATTTCGGAGTTGCCTAGTTGTATCTAGTAATTACGTCACAATATGTAGCCAGTAGGTAACACCAAGTGTGTAATAATACAATAATACAAATAATATAAAATTCTTTAGTATTATCAACAGGAATATGAAATTATTAATGGAAATCACGGTCATTTCTCTTTGTTTTTTCCGCTTAACGCCGTTGTTGCTACAAACAATGAATGCTCAGTCTTAGCACATAAACAGTGCACTCGGATAAAAACCATAAAGGTACACCTATGAACATTGCCACCGCAAAGTAAATTAAGAAATATTACGTTCCGAACCCGAGATATTAAAAGAATAGTTCTCGCATATTTTAACATACTAACTTAGTGCATATTGGGAATGATTTACAGGTCTGGATGAGAAATTAACTTTTACAACGATTCGGTTTACTTTATGAATATTAAGGGGGTATTCTAGTCTAGAAGCATGAATTGTAGATATTTTTTCAGGTGTAATAAAAAAAAGCAAATAAAATTTTTAGTAGCCATTACTTTACCAAATATTAATTAAATATAAAAAAATAAAAAAAAATTAAATTGACATTAAAAAAAAATCAAACAAAAAAAATTTCAATTAAAAAAATAACAGGGTGTTGAAGTGGGGGTCTCAAAAATGGCAAGTAAATTGGTTGAGTAGAACTTGAGATATCGTGTCAACCGTCTCGAAAAACGTAGTTTTGAGAAACACGCGTGTAAAGTTTTGTTCTATTTAGATTTTAGTAAGATTCTGTCTAAACCGGTCGAACTACAATTGCCCTAGCTTTTAAAATAATTCTAATTTTGAAAAATCCTTTTAAGTTTAATCCGTTTAAATATTCCCGAATATTTAAAACATCGAAATATGAAGACATATTTTTTTCTAGTCTAGAATACAATGTGTTTTGAATAAATTCAAGCTTTTTCTTTACGCTGGATTGAGTGGAATTAAAAAAGTATTAATTACTTTATAAAAAATGTAAGCGTAAACTACTAAAATAAATATTTTTTCATTGGAATCCATCAGACAGAGCCCTGTGCTCAATGAAACAATTGTTTAATTCAAATTGGTATGGGAGGTACTTTAACTGTTCTTTATTCTAAGTGTGAAATCTATAAAATCGTAGACTTAGAATATTAGTTTAATGTGTTGAAAAAATATGTAGTAAAAGAACAGTGTTGGCCAGCTGCATAAATTAAAAACAAAGGATTTTTTTTTAAATTTTAACTACACGACTTGAAAAATCGAAAAATCCTGGGATAGAAAATAATACCAGTACTTATATTCCCTGGCATGTTAGGTAGGTTATATCTCTCCACAATATGTAAAACACCCATTCTCAGACATGGTATCGTGTGAAAATCGCAGATAACTCGAGCGGGCGCTGTCAATTCGTCACGTCCAAGTAACAGTTTAAACTGGAGCGCCCATCACCCATCGGCGGATAAGATAATGTATGATAAATACTTTATTTTTTACAATAATAATTGCGGGCTGTAAAAAAGATAATTCTGATTTATTTGACAAAACGCCGTGCAATTTAGTACGGCGATCAGGCCGCACACGCGGGGCGAATCGGTTCATCCCCTAATATGCCTTGTATGGAAGAGAGATCATCGGCTCACTGTGTAATTGAAATTTAACGAGTGATTAATAAATTTACTCAGAATGTTAATATGAAGTTATTATAATGCTAGTTTATCGCAGATTCACGACAATTATTGCTATAGTTTTCTCTATAAGTACAGATAGGCAGGTACTTTTTATCTAATTGACTTACAATTAGATAGTTTTAACTACCGTACACATCTGTCCTAATAGAAATTGCCTGTTTAATTCACGTTCACACATCGTTTCACATATGCATATAAAACCTTTATTTTAATAGAGAGTGTATTCCATATCTGTGCCTTTGTGTACTGTGACGACCGAAGCATTTGATTAGGCGCTTTTAATATCACCACGTTTACGAAACAGTGACAGTACAAAAAGGCAATAAACATACGTTTTGTATCACAATAATGCTGCAGCTCTTTTCTACACATTAAATAATGGTGAGACAAAAGATGAGACACCCAATGCACGTATGTCTGTTTCCTCCAAAGGAAAAGTAGTACTTTGGAGGAAATAGACATACGCACATTGTGTGTCTCATCTTTTGTCGCACCATTATTTAATGTGTAAGAAAGAGTTGCAGCATAATTGTGAAAAGGAACGTATGCTTATTGCCTTTTTTGTACCGTCGCCGTTCCGCAAGCGTGGAAATATTAAAATCATCTATTCACTTGACACTGCCGTGTCCTTCTCGGCATTCATGACGTTGCTCCTTCGCTTGCACGTCTTATATTTTCCTAACACTGCTTTCGTCGTTCATCTGTTCTACTGTTATTTTATCTTCTTCTTCTCAGATCCACGACGTAGTGCAATTCATTCCATAACTTTCGAAAACTACCACTTCTAACATTAGCTTGCGCGTTACGTTCTTATTTCTGGTGCAGTTAATGTACGTAATATAATACGTAATTATTTAACATCTTCTTACCATCCACGTGTTATAAGTTCACTTAAATTCCTGACTTTGGAAAACTAAAAGCATTCAGTCCCACATATTTCAAGTTAACGTTTCCATTTAGACAACAATGATCTGAAATTTAAATCCTCGACGCGATGCAGCCAATGTAATCCAAACAATTACCTGCGCAACATTTAAACGGCCTCGCGTTTTATTACATCACCGATACAACATTGATTTACACAAACTTGCCGTCAGGATTCAGGACAACCGTTTAATGGCTCTCAAACCATAAAACGAGGCAGAGATATACCTGACAGATGCTAAATTCAAATGGCTATTTCGAGGAACCTCAAGGAGTATAATGTATACTCTATAACTGTTTATCGGGCCTCTCAAAATACATTTACATTGTATCATATCCCCTCCCAAATTTTCTCAAGAAGAATGTGGGTTCTTCGCCTGAGCCTTCGAATAAGGCTGCGTCTCCCAACCCCCCATCGAACAATGGTAGACAGTGGTTTGTATGATTGATCGACAATTGTTATCGATCGACTGCGCGTTTTGTCGAGGCAATGAGATGCCGACTGACACGTCAGTAGCTACTACCGAGACTTGCTGAGGCTGTTTTTTATTCGTATTATTTATTGCTCAGGGACGCGCTGTCGGCTGTTAATTGATAATCGTCTACCATAAGTCAACAGAGACTACAATAGTCTTATTAATAAGACTACGGCTATAACTTAATAATAATTATTGTTCTAACACACTTCGAACATTGGACCTGCATACTTACTAATTGAAGTGCAGATTCTGATTGAAATATTAATTGATACTGATTCATATAAAGAAGACACGATTTATTGTAAATTACTTTTACATTTGCAACACGTTTCAAAGGTGAAACAATACGCACTATTCAAATGATGGCGTCATGAAACTCAATTCAATTAAACAACAAACTCAACTCAAGAGAAAAGCCGTTTATTTGCTGATAATAACAATTGATGAACAATGTATTTGTATTAAGGCGGCGCATTACCGCTCAAAAAGAAGAAGATGGAGAGATATGTAATTACGAATGTTGGACAGAGCGCGCTAATATTTTAAACGATGAAATTGAAGCGAAAATTGTGAAAATGTTTAAAACACGATTTGCTTAATATAGAGCAAAAATCTCGTGGAAGGCGTCTTAAGTATCATTTAAAGAACCCATTGTGAATTTTTTCACAACTATAACTTGTCACATAATAGAAAAAGAGTGTTTTTAATAATTTTCGGAACATACTTAGCGATTTTTTTCTATCGAGGTAATTCATATAATTTGCGTTTCGGCGTGGAACGCGTCTAGATATTATCGTCAAAAATAACATATATTTTTAAGAGCTTAAAAACTTCAAATGTTTAATTAAAAAGAAACCGGTTAAAATTCGGGTAGCGGTGACTTAATTTGTAAAACTCTGGGTTATTTAGTACCCAAATAAAAGGCTCGATCAAACCCGGAAAAGAAATGCATTAAAGAAGAAATTAAACACTACGTAAATTCAATACAGCCGTTCATTTTCTGATAAAATCGATGAGCAATTACCGACAGTGTATTAAGTTGTACTCTCTGGGTTGTTGAGTATATACCCAGTTAAAAAGGCAAGGTCTTACCTACCCAGAAAATAATCTAAGATTTGTATTTAAAAATAAACGATCTGTAGGTGAAGACTTTGGAATAAAAGCCAAGCCGAACCAGTTCTATCAGTTTTTCAACTGTCTGACAATCGACCACCTCAATCGTCCCGTTGAAGGAGTATTTGAGAGCTGTCACAAAGCTCACGGAGACGTGACCCATGGCCCAGCCTCCGTGGGTCCGGGACCCAGTCTTGCCCGACCTAGGCCTGACCCTGGATTATCAGACCAGCAACAATCAATCCCAGTCCGCCACTTGCGAGTTGTGTGGCCCTAGTATGGTTAACGCGTGAACATTACCGAATAATAAACTATTGCCGATTTGTTATGGCCCGTGAAGCGATTGTTTATAAAAAAGTGTCGGTTTCGGTTTATGCCTTTAATGGACTCGTGTTTAATGATATTTGTATTTATATGATTGATAATTGAAACGTGTACAAGATATTCCCTGGGAATATATTATTTTCTCACACAACTCAATTCATTGTTGAATACAATTTATTTCTCCATACAATATTTTGTACATACTTCTCGTAGATTCACAGGTAGATAATATATAATGTAGGTAAGTAACCACTAAATGTAATTATTCCAAAGGACTACAATGAATATCCATTAAGATGACGTGCCAATTGGTGGAAACATCAGATATTTTTTTAAATTTAGGTTAAAAAAAGCGAAAAACGTTCTTCCTTCTATGCTTTGGGACCGTGCCTGTTTCACTGGTCATCTCCAGACTGGTACAACAATTTCAAGCAAGAATATTTTTTATAACAACTGGATCAGGGATTGCCACTGTTATGTAGCTAATTTTGTTTTAATTGCAGTAAACTGAACCTTTTCACGACAAAAATAAAAGGAAAAAAAAGAAACTGAAATTATTATTTGAAATACCTATTCATACTTTTGGTTTCCAAATCGATTCTTACAGGGAAAGCATGAAAAATAAGATTGAAGATTGGAATTTTTTGGGTAAAATTAGAAGATTAATAAGAAAATAAGGGAAGCTTGGAATAAAACCTATAAATATGATTAAACTGTAAAATGATCATAATTTGTAAAATTGTTCATTTTTTAACATTATACGGCTGTTCCGAAACCTTGATCCCTTAGCAAAAGCACAATAATCACTTCTAAGGGTTATCCTTAAGAAACCTTTCAGGTAACCCAGCGATCTATTATTCGAAGAGATACGAGTTCTTGATGTAAGGCAACTTTACATAAGAAAAATTATTTACTACTCCACTACTCATCTATTGATCATCTTCAAAACACCATCATGAGGAATCCAGTGGTACACCTACTACCAATACATCACATTCCCAAAGACAATACTTAGGGCCAAAATTGTTCAACCTCGTAAATGGGTTAACAATTGGCTTCCGGACATGAGAAGAGCCGAAGGTGAACATAATATGCTAAAACAATCTCTTGTTTAGGATATGTTTGCAAATGTGCACGCTCCATATACATTTGCGAACATGAGCGCAAGCCGAGCCACATAATGAGAAAGTTCGTTCTTTTCCTATAATTCGTGATTCGGCCGACAGGTTCGGCTCGCATGTGTAAACTCAACCTTAGGTTAGGTTACAATGCGAGAGGTGAGAATTTTTCTGTGGTGGCTATGTCACTTTTGGAATGCTTTGGGAATAGGTGAGGAGGGTCTCTTAATTGAATGCATGAAATATCGATTACATGATAGTTCATCCCCCACCAGTTGCCCCTCCCCCCCTCGCGTTTTTTTAAAATATGCAGTCGGTTTAGGGAAAATATGGTATACCTACTTTCACAAAATATAACAAAGTGTCCCCAAAGGTGTGTACAGAGAGGATGTACCACCGAAAAACGAAAGTATAAAATATATTTTCAATCAAAAATATCAAGGATACAACTACTTGTCTTTATATACTGTAAATACCAGCGCGTAAGTACAAAAAATCGGCACTATAAGTAAATTAGTTAGATATCCAAACCATCTTATTATGCATCTTATTATATCAGCACAGGTTCTCCTAGTGAGGTGTTCACGAAACATACAATATTACCCACACACAGTTTTACCTTCTCAAACCTACCTTACACCCAACATAATACTTAAAAAAAAAAAAATCTTTTTGCTTACTGCTACTGAAAATTAACGTTTTTTTTGTACTCCTATGTAAACCTCTGTAATCAATTGTAAAATTGTGTATTCAAGAATAGACATAAATAAATTTAAAAAAAAATAAAAAATAAATTAAAGGTGTTTTTGAAGTCGATTTTAGGTTTGAGATTGGTAAATAATGAACAAAACAAATATAATTTTGTATTAATTGAACAATGCCAACGCACTTTAATTTAATATTACCCACTCACAGACAATGCCTTTGTGGGATTTTTTTGTTCATTCATTTTATTGTCTTAAACTTTTTTTATATACTTTTCATTATTTTATGTATCTTTTATATATATTGTATCAAAAAATTTCAATTAAAAAAAATAAAAAAAATAATAAAATAAAAGAATAAAAATTATAATTTCGGGGGGGCCAACTTTCGGGGATCAATTATCGGGGATCAACTGTCAGGGATCAACTGTCGGGGATCAACTGGCGGGTCACCGAATTATCGACAATATATATCGAATTATCAATATAACAGAGTAGAATCTAGTAGTGGAAAATGAAAGGACAAGGGCAATCCGAGGGAAGGGTACTAAATTATAAAATGTCGTGTACTGTCCTACCTTCCAGTCTTGGTGATGATCATCTCCGTGCCGAGTTCGTTGAACTTGTCCCACAGGTCCTTGGTCTCGAGGTGGCAGTGCACGTGGCGCAGCTCCTCGCAGCTGCAGCGCTCCTGCAGGCGGGGGTCCCGCGGGACGGAGGGCGCGGGCGAGGCCACCGGCCGCCCTCCGCCGCGGGACCCGCCCGCCTCCGAGGTGGAGGACACGTCGGCCGGGGACTCCCGCCCTTCCTCGGACCCCGTCACCGTGATGGGCGGGGAGGGCGAGCCGCTGGCCACGGAGGAGGCGGTGGTAGAGGCGAACTTGTCTGCAACGAAGAGACGAATGAGATTAGCTTTTAGTGTACTTCACTCAAAACGCTACCCTGTGGTCTATTTTACATGAAAGGGTTCAGTATGAAATGAGCTAAAATATCTGTTAAAGAGCTAAGGAAACAAAAACAATTTTTTTTGAAGCTGGTGAGCTCGATCTAGAGCGAAATCTCTTTTAAGTATTATTCCTTTTAAGGTGTTATTACATACTCGTGGTCCAGGGGTAAGGCACTCGACTAGCAAATAGTTCAAATCCCGGCGTGCGCAAGTAAATTTTGTTTGATTTGTGTTATTTTATTTCGTGAAGTAATCTTTTAAAATAATCTAATTTATATTTGCGGCACGTTCCTAAGTAGAAGACGCTCTCCTTTTCACCCTGATGTAAGACCGCCATTCCGAATTGAAACGTTGCTTGAAATAGCTTTAGCCGCCTTTGGTGACCAGATCTTAATAGCTAAGAACTTCCCCTTCTTCTCTACCCCATCTTCTTTCCCTACCCACTCTCCCACCACCATCTGCTTTACAAAATACCCTAATTGGGGATGCCATTGTCGTACTGGTTCCAGGCAGTTTTCACAGGTAAGTATTCACATTTAAAAAAAAAAAAAAATTCACCCGCAAAGTCACGTGGGGTAACTGTATGCGGTGGGAAAGTGTACGCGGTGGGAAAGAATACGCGGCAACTTTTGCGACAAATTCGTGACTGATTCACCTGCGCTTATTTCTGAATTCTGTAGTGCCTTTCTTCCGATTCTATGTACAGTGAGCCCTTTGTAAAAAATTAAAATTTACTTCTACCTTTGTTACCGATATATGCTTTATCAGCTATTGTAGCTAAATGGGTGAGAACGGTGTGGTCCATGCCAATATTTAGTAAAATATTGTTAGTTTCATGGGTGCAAAGAGGCATTTCACATACAGATAATCATTCCTCCGGTTTTTTAAGTTAGTTTTATTTTTGTGCGTTGGTGCGTAAAATGATTTTAAACACATACCTACCTACATATATCATCTGACGTTAAATTCTTATAGAAAAATATTCCGTGAATAAGAAAGCATCCGGATAAGTAATTTTCACCCAAGATCTGATTGAAAACAATTACTGCACTTCTTCAAACACAGCAAATTTATTTTATGGCACCATTTTAATTAAAAATAAATTAAATAAAATTAGTGACGTTATTATTATAATATGATTGTGTGAAACCTACGAGTAATTCTGGCGTAAAGCTAACGCCTTAATATTATGATCGAATTGAATTTTATGATCGAATTAGAAGATAAGTAGCTACCGCAAAAATACGTAGAAAACGATTTCGGAATTGTCTGCCAACTGCCGTATTTCGGAGATTGCTACGAATTACTCATATGAAGTACATTAAGCACCACTGGTGAGAACGCGTTATGGAAATCAGTAAGATGGTATATTATAAACGATCAATTACGGTTTTAAAAAAGCACATTAGATTCCGTTGATCTTCTCTTTACAGACAGGTACTTTTGACGTAAAATACTGGCAGTTATTAGTACCTCAATAAGTACCTAAATTATTATGTAAAAATCCACAGCAAACCTACCATTGTCGAAGAATTATGTCGATTCTTTCGAATTTCAGAAAATCTCGCAACCCTAATAAGAATCCATCAAGAGGTTAACAGGACTGCAAGCAGCGCGTTCAGACGACATCTCAAGTCAGTTGAAAGATACCTTCCTACAGAGGCGACAAAACTACTAATAAACTCCTCGGTAGTCTCTTCTCGATTATTGTACTGTAACAGCATTTACGCCAGCTTTCCAAAATATCAAATTTCTATCCATTTTTAGCTCTGCGGCAAGGCTCATTATCAGGGTGTAGAAATATTCGCACATTTCAGAATACCTTAAAACCTCAGGAAGAAAGAATCCGGTACAAATAGCATTGGATGGTGTTTAAATCCAACAATTAAATGGCCTCATCTTTTATCTCCGAACTATCCGTTACGGAAAACACTGGTCTAAGGCAGTCAACTATTATATCAGCAACAACAATATCGGTTATCGGGAGGCTGATAGAACCCAAGAGCAAGCCAAATACTGCTTGGAGATCGCTCTTTCGGAGTCTCGAGACCTAAGTCTTGGAATATAAAGAATATAAATTACTAAAATAAATAGCAGGTTTAAATAATAGCATGCCCGATAGCTTTATTATGCCCTACACGTGCAAAACTGTTTCTTAATTTCGTTGATAAAATAGTGTTAATCTCCACTAGCCGGTAAGAATAATCCTGTACCTTTATTATCTGTCTAAACTACATAATATAAATAATATATACATATACTTTGCCGCAGCATCACCTTCGATGGGCAAATGCAATATATAATATATAGGTACCTACGTATAGTTTTGTATTATTGATCGATGAACTGGTAGATCCAATCTGTTAATGTTGAATTGTTAAAATAGATTGCCTAAGTACTTATAGTTAGTAATAATATAGAGCATCATTGGCAAAAAAAGAACACGTAAAAAGATTTTTTAAATTTTTTTTTATTAATCAAAACATTTATTAAGGTCATAATTTTACAACATAATATAACATGAATATTTCAATCACTCTCCTAATAAAGCAGCTACTTGTTTTTAGGAGAGGACAACTAAATATTTTTACATCAGTTTAAATTAAAAATATTATTACAAAGACCATTAGTAATTTTACAAAGGATACAAGATATAAAGCTAAGACATCAATTTACACAATAAGTAAAAGTTATAAGGTGGTACTAGAGTATTTTAATTTAATTTTTTTTTATATTTGTCTAAGTTATAAGTTTTCTTCCGATCGTATATCTAAGGGTAATTTATTGAATAAGATGTAAATATATAGCTAGATACCTGTGAAATGTTTTGCGAAAACGGCGCTATACAAATCATCCAATTATTATTAAGTAGGTACTGTAAATAATTACGTGAATACTGGAAACGCGGAACTGCGGGTTTGATGACAGAACGATTATTAATTTTAAAAATTCATTTCGGTAAGTTTGATGAGCAACTACCCCCTGTCCAGCCTAACCTTGTTTGATATCTTAAAAAAGGCATAGATATCCTTCATACAATAATTGATTGTCAATCAACTATCCAACAAATTGGTATTCTAGAACTCCTTTGAATATAATGTTGCCCAAAAATAGAAATAATAAAACCTTGATATCGTGTCAAACTGTCATTTCAGATTCTGACATTTGGAAGATTATCAACATGGGTGGTTTCGAGGTTTTGAATGAAAAGACTATTACCAAGAAGGACATTCAACATTCAAAGCAATCGGAGTATTTTTCACTTAAGCAATAGTTTCATTTTGTTTTTACGGGTTGCTTCTTGCTGGAAACCCAAAACATGAAAGAGGAAAAATCAGATAGGTGGGTGGTTCTTCTTTTTAACCTACATAACTTTACCACTCTGTCACATTTCCACCACACACCATTTTGTTATTGCTATAAATGAATTCTCTCTGGATCTCAGAGGGGAAATTGTAGCAAGGGGGAAGGGATGCTTAAAATGCCTATTGGGGGTGACAAACACGAGCTGCGTGTATACCTATTTCGAATGACATCCCACGTGACAGAATTAACGTACGACATAAAAGTTGTAGGAGGCAAGTTTTTGAGATTTTTTACATATTTTATTAAACATCATTAAATTCATCATTTATGTAGGTTCAAAAGAAGAACGACCCAGGTACAGTTTTTGCTAATTCAATCCACCTAAATAAATCACACGCTTATTTCACTTTTTGCAAAAGCAATGAAAATCAGATGCACCCCTGCGCAAAATACATGAAAAAAATTAGGGTTGCGTGCTGCGCCCTTTGCATTTTTCAAAGGGAATTTTTGATATTTTTCTACAGTTTTCCCTCAAAATGTTGGGAAATTTGACAGTAAATGTCAATCAACTGCTTCTGTGACAATATTCGCATGCAGGCTTTTGTCGTTGTCAGTAGAGGTTTTTTTTTGCACCGAAGGTTGTCACGAAAACTGACATCAAAATGTACCCACTAACTGGGGAACTTATGAATAACTACCGGCACATGGGTAATTTTGACTTAAAGGAGCGAGAGCCAGACCGAGAACTGCACACAAACCGTATATTGATAGCGCCGATCCATCACTTAATTGGTTCCATGCCAACTGAGAATAAAGTCAACTCAACACCTCCTCGAAAAGACAATAAAAGCTATGAAAAAAATAATTTGAAATTATCCGATAACCCTAACCTAACATAACCTATTTAACCAACTTTTTATATATATTTTTTTATCACCCTAAATGACTTATCTGAAATGGTTCTGATTTGGTTTCATTGCGAGTTGTCCGGTCACCCACTCAAATATACCTACAAATGTAGGTACGAGTATTTACCTAAATCACCAATAATCTGTATTGAGATTATACCAAAGAGAGAAAATTTTGTTTAGGTGTTACCAGTACAAAGAAAGCTTTCATTGAAAGCCTCCTTTTTTTCTATCTGAAGCTATTTATTACAAGTATTCAATTTTTTATAAGGAAAACTCTCTTTTTATAACTTTTGGTGGTTATTCCCGTCAACGTAATATGTCATTGAAGAAGAAGATAACAATTACAATCAAAACGGAAGAATGAAAGAGAACAAGACACAGAAAAATAGAAAAAGAAAATGGTCGCACCTGGGACTCGAACCCAGAACCTTTCATCTAACGGGGACGTGCGCGTTTTCAATTTCGCCATTGACATCGTCTGTTAAACCGTCATATTTGTCGATCTCATATTTCAAATTTTTAGAAATAACAAAATTATCTTCAACTATTTTTTCCATATTATAGGCAAGTACCCTTTTTTATTGGAAATAATCATTTTAAGAATTGGTTTGTAACCTAGATAGCGTCTCGGATAAATATATAAACAAAAATAAAATGTTTCATATGAATAAAATCGGATGTATTAAGTCTAAGGGTGTTATTTTTTCCATGTTTTCAATTTTTTATTTTTTTTTATTCTTCATTTTAATCACCCGCTAAACTGCCAAAGCAGTTTGTCAGCAGTTCAATTTGACAGTATTAGTAAAGCACAAAATCTTATAAGAAACCATATCAAAATAGATACAGAAGAATAACTTTTAAATAACTTCAATACTAAAGCATTAAATATACAGACAGATATAACACAGGCAAATTACTGATAGTCATATTTATACATAAGATTACAAACAACATCAATACATAAAGTGTTGATCCATTAGCCATTTTTTAACTTTTCTTTTGAGATCAGTGGTGCAGTTGGATCGATTTTTATGTTTTTATATTGATGAATAAAATGGTGACCGAACAACTCAGAATCATTTAATTTCAACACCCCCTTTAAAAAGTCAAGTGATGAAAAAATATATTTAAAAAAAATGGTTCAAAACGTTAGATGAGATTATGGGCTTTTTTTCAAATTTTTTTCATAACTTTTCAAAGGAGTGTGGAAATCGCATGATTCTTAGTTGTCATGGAACCAAATAAAATACTCTGGAAAATAAAGGAAAGCTATTTTTATGTACTTTTAACTGTTCCGTGTTAACCGTAGCGTATGGGACTGTGGCATTCCCAATTGGGGTTCGTTCGGAAGGAAAGGATTTCTGTCTTTTCCGTTCTCGTCACTAAACATGGCTAAAGCTATTTCAAGTGAAGTTTCGATTCTGAATGATGATCTTTCACCAAGCAATTCTTAATTAATTCATTAATTAGAATCTTATGATATAGGTAGTTAGGTACCTATTTGATGTGTTCACTGCCTATCTACAAGAACATAGTGGGTTTCCAATACGCTGAGAGTGTGGGTAGGAGAAGGAAGGTGTATGGAAGATATTTGCGAGCATGAATATTTGATACGGCGCTAAGTGCGGCGGGCTGAGGTGTTAAGCCCTCCTACCCATACAGGTAGAGCACAGGAACAAGTCTTTTACATATTCCCCTAATGTTGGGCGCGCATACCACTCTAGCACGTGGAAACTCGCTTACATTAAAATGGCCAGGAGTGGAAAGTGAAAATTATCGGAAAACTATTATGTTTAAATAATTAATTTATGTCTATTTAATAAATCAGGTAAAATCAGCGAGTTTTTAGGTATCTATGTTGGAAAACTGATTGCTTATAATACCTAATTATTGACAATATATAAAAAAATACAGATTTTCACACGTGTCTTCAATTTAATAATTTCGTAAACCTAAGATAAATTGTAATATTCGTACAATTGTAAAATTTGTTCAACGATTTTATAAGCTTACTAGCTGACCCGACCACGGTTGCTGTGATGCGAAATCGATACACAACGCCACCTACTGGATGGTTACCCAATCTAGATAATCAAGATAAATTAACTCACACCGCCATTTGTTATAAATTTATGGAACTTACAAATAATTACAAAGCATTGTCATATGCCAAACATTTAATTCGCAAAAATAAATATTGAGGTTAATAATCGAGATAAAAACTACCCTATCTTTTAAGTTGGACCAAATTACACACAGTAAGCCAAATTTCATCAAAATCGGTTAAGTAGTTTCGGAGTTTTGGAGGAGTGAGTAAAAGAAGAAGAAGGTACCTTATGAATACATGGAAGTAAGAACATCACTTTATAAAGAATTTTAAATAATTAATAATGAACATATTTTGCAAAGTACCAAGGTATTTATTTTATGTTTCCTTCCATAGCTAAAACGAAGACGAAGAATGAAGGCCGATGGCCTCCATAGTTGAGGGGTAAGGCTCTCGACTACTAATCCAGAGGTCGCGGATTCAAATCTCAGCGTACGTAAGTAAATTATATTTAATAAGTTTGTGTGCTTTCACAACCAATGCAATATAATATATTTGCGGCACGTTGCAGAGAAGAAGACACTCTCGGTATCGCCTTGTGAAAGACCATCATTCAGAACTGAAACGTTGCGTCGGCGTATTTGCTGATACGAATAGATCTGAATAGCCAGACACTTCCACATCTTCCTCTACTCAGCTCCTTCCCTTCCTCACTAACTTCAGCCTTAAAAAGAGAATGGAGATGCCATGGTCTCAATGGCTCCAAATGGTCTGGAGCAGTCAGGACTCTTCCGGTTCTAGACCCCGTCTTCACTTCTTCTTTCCACGGTTATCATACTTATTTTTTTTTTAATCTGAGCCATTTTCACTTGCAGACTATTATAGCCAATAAAAAACCACGTGTAACTACACTTGTCGTTTCTAAATTTTCTAACATATCTTCGGAAAAACGGGTTGACAGAATACAGGTCACATAAAATATAAGAAACAAAATATAGGTAACATAAAATATAAGAGTTGACACAAAGCAGGTAACACAAAATGTACCTAAGTTAAGTAAAAATAGACAATCTTCAAATCAACAAAAATATCAATAAAAATTATATTCGTATTAGTTAATGAAATAGGTAGAAATAATTGGCACATACGATGTTTGAAGTTGGCCAAGTTCAAATCGTTGTCAAAACATCCTCATTGTTTAAGTATTTGTTACCAAGACTATGTAGTTGTCTAATTGTAAGCTGTATTCGGGAATGCAAGCTATAGTTGGAACGAGATGTATGTGTATAAAATGTTAATGTTTGTCTAGTTGTTCGTGTAGGTACATCTAGGTGTAGATATTGATATGTATAAAAGAATGATCATATCGCTAAGAACAATCATTACCTACACATTGTGATAGTGTTGTATGTATTCTATCAAAATGTTTGGGTAATAATATTTTAAATATGTTTTGTTGGAATGGGTTGGAATAGCCTTTTTGGCGAAGTGGTGCTCCAGTTTTCCTTGCCTTGCGAGACGCGGCTGTAAGTCCTAACGTCCGTCCAGAATTTATAGTTAGACCGACGCGAAGGGTCTTACCCGAAACCAGGTGCAAATTCAGACTAGGATTTGGCTCACTTCGTTGACTAGACCGGGTAAACAAAACGGGTGTGAAAATTTGCCCGAACCGTGCGAGTGTGAAAACGATTTTCAGAAAATTTGTATCAGATACGAATACTTCAAAGAACGTACCTATCGTATTAAATGTATCTAATTAAATTAACACTTTAGGTTGAGCAGGAATTTTATTGAGCAGGAATAGGTTGAGTTGAGTTGAGTTGAATTAGGTTGAGCAGGAAATTTATTGAGCAGGAATCACTTTTCTAAGGTAGGTAACTATCTAACGGTGAGTTTTAGCGTCGCGAAAAGTCCGTTGATGTTTTCTGTGTGTACACACAGGGTGCAATATTATTTCCAACGTTGGTGCTTTGCAAACAGAAACAGATTTGGCAAATATTATTTATAATTTATTATTAGAATTTTGAGCTTCGAAACTCTGAAGTAGTCGAGTAGGTACTGAGTAACAATTACTATTATCTCACGCAGGTGACTTTCTTATTAAAAAATCATCACTGTTTTCTGAACTGTTTTTATTAAGTGTGGATTTCTAATAGTTTCAAAATAGCAAAACCTCTTGGAACCTTTAGGAGCAGAATTCCTCGCACTGAAGATCTCAATAGCACAAAAAATTGTTGTTTGCAAGATTTGGTAGTCTTGGAAATGAAACTATAACTTTATAATAAAGGATCATCGAAAAATGAGCATGACACTAAGCTTACAATAATGAATTTAATACAATAATATTTAAAAAAGAAACTTTAAAAAAATAAAATGAGGTGTAATTGCGACTTTTCCAGTTACGAACACTATTCAAAATTGAAACGTTGCTAGACATTTCTTACTTTAGTCGTGTTTTGTGAGTAGATCTGAATGGTCAATCATTGATTTATTGCAGAAAAAAATGTTTTTTTTTGAAAATTTGATTTTTTGTGTGAAGATTTTCAGGAAATTCGGTGCAGCGCACTGCCAAACTGAAATTTCCTGCAAATTTTCATAAAAAAAAAACAATAAAATGAAAACACTTTCGGCTGCAACATCAATAATATATTTTTTTAATATTAGCCCTCTAGCTCACCAAAATTCACAAGCTGCCACCGCTCTTTCCCCTCCTCACTACCTACAGCCTCACAACATACCCTAATAGGGGATGCCATAGTCTCACTGGCTTCTGGCGGTTAAGAGCAGTTGGGACTCTCGTGCGATATTCACGCTTACTTTACTAAAAAAACTTTATTAAAATATATAAGTAACACAACTAAATTCATTCCTAGTGCGTTTTTGATTGTTAGGTATTCTGTACCCAATTCTAAATCTTCCTAAACCTTCAATTTTTTATAAGAAAAACTATCTTTTTATAACTTTTGAAGGTTATTAATATGGAAAAAAGAACTAGTTGAAGATAATACTGTTGATTCTAAATATTTGAAATATGAGAGTGACAAATATGACGGTTTGACAGAAGGTAGCAATAGCGAAATTGGATAACGCGCACGTCCCGGTTAGACGAGAGGTCTGGGTTCGAATCCCAGTTGCGACCATTGTCTTTTTCTATTTCTCTGTCTCTTGTTCTCTTTCATATTTTCATTTAGATTATAAGTGTTATCTTCTTCTTCAATGATATACTTCCTAAACCTGTTCATAGATGCGTGAATACATTGATTATTATATTCAGGAGAGATTTCATTAGGTAGGTAGATATTTAAAAATACCACGGGAATCAGCTAATAAAATATTAACTTGAAATTTTATGTAGAAACGTTCATCATTCTCCCCACGCAGTCTTAAATAACCTTAACCTAAAAAAAAATCAATTATTAACAGAGCACGTAAATATTTTTTTCTATAAATTTAATTTCAATCCCGGCAGAAATTTTGATCCTACTATCTGATGAATACCTACCAAATTCGAGCCGCTATATATTTATTCAAATCGATTTCCATAAATTGGTTCCACGATATTCGGATGCCATCTGTTAAATCGGAAACAAAGCGACGCTGATCCCAAATTAATTGTTTCGTCGGCAAATAAATAAAATTATTTTAGCCCATTGAGATTGATTTAACTAATCTGGTATCGGGAAAGTTGGGACACTCCTAGCGACTGCGGATTTGGGGATTTTCCTCGTGCAAATCTGCCGGCTTTCGTGGCTTACGTCAGTAGGTATTATTTTAGGTTCACGGTGATTGTTTCGGAAAGGTAGGTGTATATTTTAACTATGGATATTAAAATGATCTGATGGTTAATATGTGTCGAAAATGTATATTTTTAACAATGTGTAAAAAGAGTAAAGATCAAATGTAAAAGTCTTTATTGTAGGTACAAATAAAAATATGCAGTAAGTGCAAACGTTGGCACAGGTGCTTACCATCATATTTCTCACAGTTAAGATATAGCCATGTAAAATAATGCGAAATCGTCATCTATGGTTTGAAAATTTGATTGCGTAGAAATATTATAGATGCTTCAATTAAATATTGCAAGTAGAACAAAACATCTTGGACTTGGAAATGATCGAGTAATTTTTTAATAAGTCCTCTAAAAATACTTTCAAGGGCCAAAATCTCTTACTAATGAATCTTTTTTGGATAAAGTTTCATTATATAATGTTTCAAAAAACATTTTAATATTTGTGCCTGAATTTCGCAATGTTAAACAAAACAATGCAGTTTCACGCTGTTGTTTTTGGCATGAATCAAAATGGGAAGCGTTCAACGAATTTGGATATGAGAATTAAACTTTACGCCGTCCGCATAAAGACTACATGTACATTTTGTATTAGGTACCGCCCCGACACGGTGGTGTGTGGACATCTCTGAACTCTACGTAGCTTGGTTCCGTGCAATCGATTTTAAATTTTCTTGTTATTGTAATAAACAATGCGTAAAAAAAAATAATGTTCTTTACGGGTCTTTACGAAATCAACCTGTGAAAAATAACTCTCAAATACCTTCTTCAACCTTTCCAAAAACTTCTTCTCGAGTATTTTTAAATCTCTCCCAAAAAAAGGCGTGGCTTCCAATGTCGAATTTCTCCAGGACCAGTGGATTACCTCAACCCAATAAACGATAAATAAATAAAATACATTAACTAGTTCCAGCGAGAGCTCCTACGAAGGTCATGGGCGTTCATCCACTCCTTCTCACGCATTTTCTTCTCCTTCAAACGAAAAAGACAGAAGATACGTACTATAACGATGACACCACGTCATACACTACAGATCTAACTAACTAACCTACACTAACCCCAGCTACAGATCATATCTGTAGCTGGGGTTAGTGTAGGTAATATTAACCCTTCAGACCTCGACCATATTTTGTCAGAGGGTCTAAATATTTCCGCTGTGCAATTAAATTCAAATAAATGGAATATTCCTGAACATACCTATGCGAAAACTAAAAACTGTTTTGGAAAGGTGATAAAATACGCTTTCAAAATGCAAACATAAAAAAAAATTAAAAATGGCTAACCTTTTCGCCACGTTTTATCCAAATAAAATTACTGATAACGAAAAAAAAATAAGAACACATACATATTTTTATTAGAGAAATATATTATAACCATTATTGTCACCTCAATTTTTTGTCATTCCAAGTAAAAAATAATTTTAAAAAAATTCCCAAAGTTTCATGAATTTTTTTCAAATTCTGATTTTATTAAATTTTATTTATTGGCGTTATAAACAGTCTTTATAAATTCATATATTATGACAGTGATAAGGATATTTATGTCATTGACCAATAAAATAACGACAAATTGAAATTTAGAACCATAATACAAAATTACTCAACAATACCTTTGCCTGATATAAACAATTCTGATAAAATGCATCTTCTTACTTAAATCTACAAAAAGTGTTTATTGAAATTTTTCCAAGGTTTAACATACATTACATTTAAATTTTAAAGGATATCAATACTATCTTTCAGTAAGTGATTTTATTCAAATTTAAACTGCTAAAAGTAAAAGAGGAAATATGATGAACTAAAAAAAATAAAAATGATCCAAAACTTTGGTTTTATAAAGGTGCACATTTGACTTATTTTGTGAATATTTGAAAAAAGCGTAGAGTTTTCTCTATTTAACACCGTTTATATCATATTTTTTACTGTGATATTAAGGGAGATACAACGATTTCTATGAGAACTACATGAGATTTTCCGCCAACGAACAAAATAGTCTGAGGGATTAACGTGGAAATTATAAAATGTACTTAGGTAAAATTCATACAACAAAGAAGTTGATAAAGGGTATGCGAAAGAAAAATAATGGAAAAGTAGAAATATTCACAAAGAGTTTACCTATTCGCAAGGTCTAATGACAATCATATCCTTGAAGTATCAATAGAAGTGATACTTCAAAGATGTGAAGGTGAACATGTGTGCATATTAAGTAGGTAAATAAATATTTCATGGAATAGATTTCTACTTTGCAACCCTTTTTTATTAATTCAACAAAGGAACAAAGTAATCATTATAAAAATAATTAAGGCAATCGGGACAGGAAGGAAGTTATCGGCTGAATGTAACAAATATCGTTTCTAGTCTAATATTTAATATAAATAATTTTGAAGCTAGATGTGGATGCAGAACACATAAGTAGGTGTATTAGGTATATTTATGGCTACAATGTGAAAAGTTACATTTTTAGTAGGTACCTACCCAGTTACATAGGTATAATATCTAATAATAATGAGAAATATTTTTTATATATCTTTTTGGGAGATTTAAATCGAAAAGTAGATAAATGGGTATTTAAAATATGTATCTACCTACGAGTAAATACCCATATAAAAATTACAATATGCTTGCTCGAGGTATATGAGTTAAGAAATGTATATTTATTGTTATATTAAGCGTAGGAAATGTTTGACACTTTCAAAATACCTTCTTTCCGTCCTCGCGAAGGTTTCCGGATTATTACAACCACATGACAATATATCTGAAGTTTTTTTTAATCATTACAAAAACTCTTACAAAACTGTCAAAATTGTCACAATTTGAGAATGACATTTTGTAAACCATTGATTGTTAAATCGAAATTCAATTTTCGGAACTCTCTCAATTAATGAAATTATTTGAAGTACTCGCCTAATACTTTGAATCGAATCAAGAATTATAGATAATTTAAATAGGTACCCATGTTAGATACCAAATTTGATCGATCGTTCTTATAATATACATAAATTAATATTTGCAATATATGAAAAATGAGAAATTGAATAAAAAAATGGTAATAAGTGACACGCGAGCTGTTTGAAAACTGAATGTATTAGGATTGAATATATGGAACGCGGGAGAGGGGTTGGCGGGACCAGAGAGCCGGCGATGGAGAGGGAAGGCAGGGAAGGTGGAAGGGGAATTCTAGAGGGGAAGGGGACAAAGGAGAGGGAACGGGGACGCACGGGAAAAAACATGCAGGTAGAAACAATTTATTTCTTTGAAAATGGCATTGCAACGCATGCTGGGAACCAGCTAGTATATAATAATAATAATAATTGGATATTTTGTAGAGCGCCGTTTTTGTGAAAAATTACTTACAGATAAGTGAACTATTAAAGCGTTCCAAATTTTTTTTTTTTATTATTAGTTTCAATGGCAGCGTTTGTTGGCAGGTAGGCAAAAAATTTAGGTAAAAGAGATTTTAAGTTAAGATTTAGGTAAAAAATATAATATATCTAACTAAAAATTTCCCAGTCCTCCTCGCTTTGGTTTCTTAAGATCTGTACCTATATATACGAGTATAGATGGTCTGTAGTTTTTTAAACATTTGCATTTAGTATATCATTGAAGAAGAAGGTAACACTAATAAACTAAATGAAAATATGAAAGAGAACAAGACAGAAAAGTAGTAAGAGATAATGGTCGCAACTGGGACTCGAACCCAAAACCTCTCGCCTAACCGGAACAGGTGCTTTTACCAATTCAGCCATTGCCACCTTCCATCAAACCGTCATAATTGTCTATCCCATATTTTCAAATTTTAGAATTAACAATCTTATCAATCATTCTAAGAACAATCAATAGTTCTAAAAACCGATTTTATTTATAAGTTTAATATAAATAAAATCGGATATATTTGTTTGCATTTAGTTTCGGGTTAACTTAACATCGTCTTCATAGTGTTTGCAAGTTGATTACCTATGACTTTGTTCTGTCAGCCATGTTCTTACTTCCGTTTTAAATATATTCATTTCTGTAATTATTTATTTTTATTTTTGGATTTGGTAGAGCATTATTTAGTTTCATTTTTTTTTTTTATATTAACTCCACACAGGAGGCCCTGAGGGAAATAATTTCCCTCAGGGCCTATGTCATCTTTGAAGATGCTGTGTGGAGGGTGCTGTTGAGGAGAGGAAGGAGTGAACATGGGTCTTGAAGAGACCCATATTGTAGGAGGGAGGAAACACAGAAGCCGGCAAATCGTTCCACAGCCGGGCTGTTGAACTCAAGAACGAGTCGTAGAAACGACCCGTTCTCATGTGACTAATGTCAACCGTGTACAAATGTTGAGCGCGTGTTTGGCGTGTTTCCCGACTATGCACCGGTGCCGAGGGGATCAGTGACCCTAGTTCCTCGGAGCATCTTCCATTGTAATACCGGTAGAACAAGGACAGCATTCCCACCTGACGCCTGTGCTCTAAAGATTGCAGTCCATTTGTTAAGTTAGGAGAATCTATCAAACGGACCGCCCGTTTCTGCACAGAGTCGAGGGTTTTTTTCAGGTATTTTGGGACTCCAGACCAGAGGTGGCTGCCAAATTCAACCGTGGGGTGCACTTGCGATTTGTACAGGGTTAGCAGTTGTGTACTATTAAAGTATCTGCGGGCCCTGTACAGTACGCTCAGTTTCTGAGAGGCTAACTTAACTCTGGCCTCGATGGAGCCCCCATAGCACAGAATTTAATATTTCACTGTCCAAAAGATATGTTCAAACTGGGAGTAACCAGTATATTTTGATTTATTTTCTTTTGAATGAGTATAAAAACTTAAAATGAAGTTATCAGAGATGAAACAGATATTATAATTTATACAAATTAGTGAATTATTAAATTGTAATTACATATGACCATGAAATAACAGACAGATCTGTAGGTGGTGGATACCTATCAATCTGGTGTCACTAGTGTGTGGATACTTCGTGGATAATAATAATGTGTAACAAATAAGGAGTACCTAGATATTAAATAAATTTCATAATGATCCCTGCACGTTTTTTTTTTTTATATTGGAAAATCACGATCATTTTATGTAGACTTAGGTACTTATATTCTTTAAGGCCCGGTAGTAAAGGCTCAAAAAGAAGAAAAAGGGGAGAAATGTAAATACGAATGTTAGAGAGAGCGCGCTAATATTAAAAACGATAATATTTAAGCGAAATGTTTAATAAAATACGACTCATTTAAAATAGAGCAAAAATCATCGGAAATGTTTTAAATGGTATTAAAAAAACACTGTGAATTTTTTTATACATATAACTTGTAAAATAACAGAAGAAAATGTGTTTGAAATAATTTTTATTTCTTTTATATTTTCAGTAATATTATTATTCTATTTATAAAAACAGTTTATTAATAAACAAGTTCTGCCATGTCATTATTATTACGAGTGACAGCTGTTTTGCCTTTTGAAGGTATTATAAAAATTTAATACATAAATTATTGAATACATAAAAGAAATAAAAATTAAAATGGAGTTCTACAAATTAAACTTGAGAACAGTTCGTAAATAGTTAAATTAAATAGAGCCTATACAGTGCCCTCGAGGTGATTTTTCACAAAACGGCGCTCCACAAATTATCCAGTTATTGTTATTATTATTAATAAAAAATGTTTAAAATAATTTTAGCATACTTTGCGATTTATTTCAATCGAGGGAATTTCATATAATTACCGTTTCGGCGTATAAATATATTATCTTCAAAAATAACATACATTTTTTAGAAACTTAAAAACTTTAAGGACGGGTTGTTTCAAAAAATTTGATGGATTCATCAAATATTTGAAGTTAATTTTCACGTGTAAGTTCTATTCAAGTTCTGTGATTATTTCAGTATTGTGAAGCAACTGTCCTATAACTATATAATAACAGAACTTGAAAAGAACTTACACAGAACGTGAAAATCAACTTCAAATATTTGATGAATCCATCAAATTTTTTGAAACAAACAACAAACAAACAACCTAAGTGTCCAAGAGAAGTATATACAAAAGAAAAAATCGGAATGCCGCGGCTTGAGGCTTACACATTTTGAAAAATTATCAATCGAAACTTTATAATTAATCGACAAATAAACTGACTACATAAGTACCTATTGCCAAAAATACCACCAGATTCAACTGATCTTTCAACATCAGAATAAGATTGAATTAAGACGTTTACCTAATCATGATTCTAGAATCATGCTTAGTTATACGTATTAGCTTGGTATTTCGCAGATACTTTGTTGCTTTAAATTTTCCTTAATCTCTCCAGAAATTTTCATAATAGTTTTTTAATTGATTTTTAATGAAAGTTTTTTTAATGAATCACTATTGTGGTAGGGTCCTTTTTTTAATTAAAATTTAATTGTAGAGTAGGTACCTACTAGATACTCCGCATAATCTTCAATAAAAAGTATTCTTGCCAACGTTAATTTATACACCAATGAAAATATAATATGGCCGTTCGTACTGTCAATCTAAATTACCTACATTTACTATTTTTGAGCACTATTATCACTATTTAATATAAATACTTTGAATTTATACGTCAACATCTATAAATATATTTCTAAATATTATACAAATGCCTATACAGTATTTTTTATGTGGCTGAGTATATAGATACCTATGTCGAAAATAAGACAATTTTATAATTGGTTCAAATTGTCAAGGCGCAAAAATTAATGAGCAATATATATGTATTTGTTTTGAAAACTATTGATAGAGTTATTCACAACTTTGTCTGGGGATGTTTTTTGAACTTTTGGGCTACAAAATCCATCTAGCGACAGAAAGTTTAACTATTCAGGATTCTGGTTATATTGAGCTTTTCTAACTAGATTTTTGAATGATTTGCTAATTTTTTATTTACTCACCGTGAATACCGTAGTGGCCCTCCGCCAGTGGCGTAAGGCCGTCTCGCGGGGGTCTCCTCGGGGCGGGGGCCCCCTGGCCCTGGCGGTCCCTGGCCATGATGGCCGCTATGGAGAAGTCAGTGGCGCACGGCCGGAGCGTGCAATCGTCCTCCATGACGCCACGGGCCCCCCTCAGCTCGCGGTAATAACGCAGCTCGTTCTGCAACAACATCAAGGGGGCGCCACTGATCCGACGGACTGATGAGGGGCACTCGTCAAAATCCACCCGAATGGAGTTGACCACCCGCTAAATTCAATATTCAAATAAATAATTTTGGGAATATCAAATTTGGACAGCCCGATTGTTATTTTTAAATTATTTTAAGAAATTTTTAACTGACAGTCTCTAAGATAATTTAACACAATATTTAACCACTAAATCACAGCAAAATTTGCAAAACAACTAATTCCACGAATATTGCAAAGAAGTTATTGTCATTCGATCAAATGTTACATCATTTCTAAGAAATATCAGAAATTAAATATCCATTACATTCAAATGACACTATAGTGACACTTTTACACGCTTTTATGACACAAGCTCACGCGACATCGACAACGTCTAGATCGACTGACACGTCTCAACTAATGTTTAATTATTCAGGCTGTTTTTCCTACAACGATCACTGTCTCTAAGTCTCTATGAATAAAATACGCTTCAATAAACTGTCAACGATGCATTGATAGGCAGAATTCACAATTATTTTTCTTCCTTAGCTTTTCACTGACATTACGCAAATCGAAAAAAAAACTGATGGGAAATTTGAAAAAGTCATTTTAAAAAAAGTTTTATTAACTTTTTTTTATTCACAATTTTTGCTTGTTTTATGTGTAGGTGTATATCACAATGATCATGTCATCTGCATAATTGAAAATATTTTCGAAAAATTTTCCAAATTCGAATTTGAAAAGTCGTGGAAAAGTCCCGTAGTACGCGCGGCAAACACGTCAAGTTTTCGACTTCGAATATGACCGTCGGGTTTTCTCGCCACTTGATTCTCGCGCGGTAGCGAGCGCCGCTGCCAGTGGCGGTCGTAGCTGTGCCGGACTCCGGGCGTGCCGGGCGTGGGCCCACGTGCTCGGGCCCGCCCTGCCCCCTCCCGCGAGGGCGGGGCCCGGCCGGGGCCGCCCTCTGCGCGCAAAACACCGCCACCGCCGTCTTTTGTTTTCAATGAGTGTTTTTTTTTCTGTTATTGCTGCACTCGGCTCGCGGCATGATTGGGAATAACGCGGGTTATGAATTTATTGTATGAACGGTTTTGCGTGTCACGAATTGGCCAAGGATGAAAAGGCACAATATGAATGAAAGGAAATATTTTGTGTTATTGAGTAAGATAAGATATTGCAGTAGGATAATAATTTTCAGAAACTCCATCAATAATGTTTTAAATAATATTGGTAGCAGTGGCGGCTCGTGACTTTTCAGCTGTGATTTTCGAGCGGTTCGAATTTATGGATTTTGTTTTTACTTGTAACTGAAAATAATTATTTTTCAAAATATTTTATTGATTATTTCAGTAAGGTGGGACGCATATAAAAAAATGAAAAAAATATACCAGTTTATGTTTTCAGCTACCTGGGCACAACAATATCAACAATGTGACTGTGAAAAAAAAAATTATATTACCTTAATATAATACAATTTATAAATACATTATGTACAAATTTTGCTAGATACTAATAAAAAAATAAAAAATAAAAAAAAATGTGTTATTTGAATTGTGTATTTCACAATTAACTAATTAAAAATAATATATACTGTATAGCTGTAAAACCATTGCTTGTATAGTGATGTAGGTATTGGATGGATCAAAAGAATAATTTTATTTACGCAATATTCAATAATTTTACTTTTGTTAAGAAGCTGAAAATGTGACAAAGAATATATCACTGCTCACACGTTTTCAGAAGGAACGAAAAACCGTTTAGTTTATTAAATAAAAAAGCAGCACGTCTATGAAAAAAACGGTCAACTAATATTTAGGGATCAGTTATTTGAAAAAGTATTTTTTTTTTTTAAGAAACATTGTTATATATTTTAAATGATATTCGCGGTTTAATTCATAATAATGACTGAGAAATAATAAGATACGCTTGGTCTTACTGGAAAAAAATATAATTCTATTCAAGTTCCTTCAAATAATGAAACTAAAATAATTATAAAAGCTCTAAAAATTATTATAATTTTACTGTTATTATTAAATGAAGGTTTTATACAAACATTAAATGGTCGATAAAACCCAACCCTGTTTTTCCTACTGTCCTTCCTGATAAAAAAAAACTCTGTGCACACCACTGCGCACCCAGTAACTTGTAACATTTGGGGGATAAGAGGAAACCGCGGATGGGTGAACTACCTAGTTCGATTTTTTTTTAATGCTTTGATAGTATCTATAGATGTGCAGAAATACATTCAAACCAGTGGCGGTCCTTGACTTTTCAGTGCGCTAGAGTGCTAAGATTGAAAAATACGACGTTATTGATGTTTTTGTAGCTGAAAATTTTTTTTTTTTTTTCAATATTTCGATATTTTGTATGAAGATTTTGAGGACGCGGCTCATCCACATTTCAGTAAATCTTCACACAAAAAGTTGAAATTAAAAAAAAATAATAATATCCGTTTTCAGCTACATCAACATCAATAACGTTGTATTTTTCAATCTTAGCATTCTAGCGCACTGGAAACTCACGGACCGCCACTGATTCAAACGTGTCCTTTTTTAAATTATTGGCCTGTAGGTAGCTACTTACTATGTATTTGCCAAAACTATCTATCCAATAATTATTTTGTAGAATGAATTTTCTGGGAATGTATACTTTCTGTAAAAACATTATGGGAAATTTTTTTTACTTCGTATTACCTAAGAATTACTTCGGAAATATCTGAAAGAATTTTTTTAGGATCAGTTGTTTCAAAAAATTTTAACAATGCGTCAAAGTTTTGAGGTTATTTTTCATGTTCTGTGAATGTTCCATTCAAGTACTGTGATTATTTCAGTTTTATGAAGCAATTGTCCTATCAAAGAACTTGAATATAACTTACACAGGAAGGTGAAAATTGATCTATAAAAGTTGTTCAAATTTTTTGAGACAACCCTTCCTTGGTTATTTGATAAAATATTAAAAAAAATATAATAAAAAATCTGTCTACCTTTAAGAAAAAAGAGGTTATTTTTAATAATTTCTAGTAGGTAAGACTGAATGCTGTAGAAATGAGATCCCTGAGACGTATGTGTGGTAAAACCATGTATGACCGTGTGAGAAATGTGGAGATCCGCAAAGAATGCAAGGCTGATGTAAGCGTAATGAATAAGATTAAGAAAGGGACGCCCGAGGAAGACATGGCACGACCAAGTGAATCAGATACTTGAGTCGGGCGATGTCAAGAGTCAGAATAACAGAAGAGCATGTAAGAGACGATGTATGAATGTGAACGAAGCAAGGCGTGTGTGCCAAGATCGAGTTGTTTGGCGGTCCGTCCTCTCTGCCTACCCCTGCGGGGAAACGGCGTGATGGTTAGTTAGTTAGTTAGTTAGTAACCTGACCCAACTTTACATACATTTTAGGACGATTAATTATAATAAGATGTTTTGAAAAGGCATGGGGAGTGTCGCTAATCAAGAAAAGTCACTTGGCTAAGAGTGAGAGCGGGAAAAGTGACAGGTAGGAAAAATACTAGTACGATAATTGGATAAATTTAGAGAAGGAACAAGTCATAACAGAAATGGTTCCATGCCAACTGAGAATAAAGTCAACTCAACACCTCCTTGAAAAGTCATTAAAAACTATGAATAAATTATTTTAAATTTGCCGGTAACCCAAACCTATTTAACCTATTTAACCATTTTTTTATGACTACCTGAGATGGTTCTGAGTTTCTGAGTTGGTTTCATTCCGAGTTGTCCGGTCACCAACAGAAATATGTGTTGCCTTTCATGACATCACATTTTTCGAGTCATAAATGTAACTTTAATTTTTTTTGTGAATACTGCCCAAGAGTCCCAACTGAGTGGAGTCAGTGAGACTATGGCATCCCCAATTGGGGTGGGTATGTTGTGAGGCTGCAGGTAAGTGGAAAGGGAAGGAGATGGGAAGAGAAAGACGGGGAAGTACCTGGCTATTCAGATCTTGTCACAAAACATGACGTTTCCATTCTGAATGGTGGTCTTACACCAGGGCGATACTGAGTATCTTTCACTCTGGAGCGTGCCACAAATATACTTTATATTATTTTAGATGATTATCTAAATTATGAACGTAAACCATGTTCAAAGTCGTATTTTTTATCAGCTTTCCTTTTACACAGATTAGTAGGAATATCGTAGATATAAAAAAAAAATTGTATATTAAATATTTTCTAGGGTTTCCGGACTTCAGCGTCCATAATGCTGTTACCTAATGCCGGACCTGTCATTAAACACCAATCGTCGGCCATTTAATAACCTCCCTTCTGAATTGCTTTGTTTTTTAAACCAATGTAAAATATAAAATAAATACAATTTAAAAATTTAAAAAAAAAAACTTACATTATAAAGTAAATATTTTTACAAAACATATTATAACACACAACCTAAGGAAGAATCGTGTCTCCCTTATCAGACACACGAGCTCTTCTTTTCTGATATTGTGTACATGACTTATGATGACCTTAAATATAATATTTTGTAAAATATATATATGTATAAAGTATAAATGTAACTCATGTTCTTTATATTTAATATAAAATTTTATTTAAAAAGATGTTTCACAGATGAATATCGGAATAAACTTGATATCTACATTTTTATATGCCTAAAATGAATCATATTAAATTAAGAGTTACAAAGATATGTATTTAGTATACAAAAGCATTTTTACATAATTAGAATATTTATAATTATTACAAATGTTGAAATAATCTTTGAACATTTCAGAGAATTTAAATCGTGCTGTAAACGACAAAATGTTAATTTTTCAGGAGAGCGAAAAGACACTTATTTATTTTTTCAAAAAATCATATTTCATGTTTTTGTAGACCTATAATTATGATTTATTATTATAAAATAACATTGAATAGATCTTTCAAAATTCTTAACATTCTGTTTGTAAATTACTAATAATTTAAATTATTTTTAATTTTTCAGAAAAAATCCTCTTAACATGCAAATTGTAAAAGACGCACTTATTTTCCTCTGTATATTTTGACGTCGCATCTCGAAAAAGAGACAAAACGGGGAATAATGACACATTTAACTAATTTTCAGATTTATTGTCCTTTACAGTATTTTAAATTTCTTCTATCGATATGTAAGAAAATATAGGTACTATCACAAAGCTTACAATGTCAATTAATTAACTCATAAGTCATAAGTAAGAAGCGGAATGTGGAGGCAAAATGTAACTTCCAAAGCCGCTAATTATTAAAGGCAAAACAATGAAACTATCGTTATTTGACCGGTGTAATTCCTTTTATGGGGCCAACAGACTTAGCTATAAAAGATAAAAGATCATTTGGTTTTGGCCTATTTCAGCATATCGCTCGCCATACATTCCCTACGTTTTTGCCTCCGCATTCCGCCTCTTAGTCATAAGTACATACCTAGGTATATACCTATTTACCTGCCAGTGGCGGTCCGTGAGTTTTCATTGCGCTAGAGTGCTAACATTGAAAAATATGAAGTTATTGATGTTGTCGTAGCTGAAAACAAATTTTTTTTTTTCAGAATTTCAACTTTTTGTGTGAAGATATACATTTCAGTACATCCTGAAAATCTTTATACAAAATATCGAAATTTCGAAAAAAGATAAAATTCATTTTCAGCTACAACCACATCGATAACTCGTACTTTTCAATCTTAGCACTCTAGCTCACTGATAACTCACGGACGTAACGTGCGTTAGTCAGTGAACAAAGTTAGACAGTGTTGTTTTCGAGTACGGAGATTTATAATTCGCAATTTTTGTGGCTCACTGAAAAAATGAGCCTACAAGTTCCTTACGAAAATCATCGAAAAAATATGGAATTTTTTTGTAATATTTTAATGATTAACAGATTATCAGTTTACGTTGACCTCACGCCGTTGGTTCCTACCTACGTACCTAAATCGTGGTGTTTATTTCCTTGGGGGACACATTGGTCTCTCCAGTAAGACTCTCTCGGATCCTTGGACCGCGGTGGGAGGGATACACACGTCCGTCACTCCTGAACAAATTGACTACCAGATTCCTTCCCCCCCCTCCACATACATTTTTTTCCCTAAACTTATCCTTCTCCCTTTCGTAAAAAATAATATATTTTTATTCAAAAATAAACATTATTTCTCTTTTATTTATTTCAAACTAAAATAGTCTAAAATTAAAAAAAGAGGTAGATATCTATCAGGATACTTACTGGTATAAGTTTTATTAAGTGCCCAGCTCCTACCTAACCATTCAATCTGATAATTTATTTATAACACCTGTGGTTCGTTTATATATACCTGTATTAAATCTCGTTCAAAACATAGTTCCATGATTCAAATATATCTACTTTGTCGGAAATTGGTAATTATTGTGATAAAAAAATATGGACCAGCTCCTACTCTTATTTAGTGGATAAAATAGTACCTATTACAAGTAAAAACTAACCGTTTTAAGCGGATATTATTTTTAAAACACCGCAAGTAATATTAATATCCGCCCATTTTAGTAATTGGTATTGGTAGATACTTAAGTTTTGCTAACTTCCTCGATTCATCGATACCTATTTAAAATTGTTTTAATCAAAAGTTATTTATTAGATTTGCACCTAGATACGAAAGCATCAATTTGAAATTTTTTTAAGATAATATTTTCTTCGCAAACATACTGTAGTTTACTCGTTCTGTCATTTGCTGCAACAGAACGGTGACCGGACAACTCAGAATGAAACCAACTCAGAATGAAACCAACTCAGAACCACCTCAGAAAAGTCATTAAGAGTGATGAAAAAAATGTATGAAAAATTGATTAAATAGGTTACGCTAGGTTAGGGTTATGGGCTATTTTAAAATAAAATTTTTTCAAAGCTTTTAATGACTTTTCAAAGAGTTGACTTTTGAAAACGCAGAAACCTATTGTTAAAAGGGTTGGATAAGGGCTAAGCGAGTATCATATATACCATATGCTATAGCTAAGTCCTTCTAGGCTAGAAATGAAAACTTATCAAGTTACAACTCTCAACAAGTGATTTAGGAAAAAGACTCATTGAATGACTACCCAATAAAATAATATTTTAATACTTATGCTTCAGCGTAATTCACACTTCCTAGTTTGTGAAAAGTATGGCGCGGTAACTGATTTTTTATTTTAATCTTGTTCATAGCAGGTTTTTTCGACCACCAGGGTCCTAGCATGGGCGATTTCTCATCGTTCCCTAGCGTGATTGCAGCTCTGTAACGTACAAACCGACATCGAATATTATAACACTTGTGAACTGTTACTTATTCGTTGGCGATCTGCAGTCATGCCAGGGAACGATGAGAAGTTACCGAAAGTTATCCTATCAATCCTTATCGATCGACTGTCCTAGGGGCTATACATGCCCGTGTTGTGGAGATCGGTTTTTTTATTCAATGCATTTAAAATAGAGCATGCAAATCAAGCGTATTACCAATGTGCAAAAAGATCAAAAGAAAATAACATTGTCTTGAACTAACAATAAACATAATGCAGTAACAATAAATCCGTGTAAGTAAAAAGGGTAGATAGTAGATACTCATCAGTTTAAGCTAGAGAAAATATTAAGAAGCATGGATTACCTACTTTTTAATTATTTTTAATTGTAAAACAGATTATTTTTTTTTATTGTAATTTTAAAATATGGGTTACATATATACGTATTTATTTTACAAAATATTATATTAAAGGTCGTTTTTGGTCATGTAACCTGTATAATTATCTAATTATCTTACAATTTTTTCATTTTGAGAGTCTTAACACATAGGAAGATGGTATTACAAAAGTAATACAAATGAAGATGCTCTTACAAAAGTTACGGAGGTATTACAAAAAAAATCTTGAGGCTATCTAAGAGTTATATATGTATATCTTGTGTTTTCGATATTTCGTTCAACAGCACCATTCCTCTTGTCATGCTATGCTGTGCTAGAACATCTGTTCTGCTATATGGTATTATAACATAACCAATAAGATGAATTATGAGGAGCTGAAGAAAAGTGTGAAATTGGTCATTTTCACTTTATCCTTCTAAGGTGAAGAGTTTTTAATTCTTGGCGAACCCACCTACAACACCTTTAAACATTAAATAAAAAATTTCCAGAACCAATTTTTTCCATAGCGAAAAAAAAACCAGGCGACCAAACTAACGACTAACCTCAAAAACAAAAGCTCGTGTGCGTTTTTGCTAGGAAAAATAAACCTTTAAGTCGTATAAAATACAGGGGAGGATGGTCCATTATTGGAAGACAAACAGCACCTTTTTTTTAATACAAAATTTGACAAGCGATCGTCCAGCCAAAACAAACCTTACAGTTTGCCTAAACTTAACGGGAGAGCGGTCCTTTTTTGCGTAACGACTAATGGACAAATATAAACATCGAGTTATCTACCTAATTTAATAATTTTAAGTAGGTATATTATTATCAAATTTGTTTCTTCAAAAAAAAAACTCAGTTTCTTTTTAAACGATTTATGAAAGTAAAAAAAAAAGTTTTA
The DNA here is from genome assembly GCA_936435175.1 of Glyphotaelius pellucidus. Lineage (NCBI taxonomy): Eukaryota > Metazoa > Arthropoda > Insecta > Trichoptera > Limnephilidae > Glyphotaelius > Glyphotaelius pellucidus. Next base: position 3,813,161 of record OW386541.1, read on the forward strand.
TATTTTTATCGTAGATTTAAAATTAATGTCAACAATAATTCTAAATTTTTTTAAATAATACTGAAATACGAGATCGATGATTTTTTAAATCACAACAATATGATCTGACAGTAGATACTTGCACAAAACAGATTCTTTTTGTATCACTGTAATCCCAGTGAAACCGCAAACAGCTTGAGAATCTTCACAAATTCTGGTTTCTTCTCTCCGTCTTAACCTTCAATCCTACGAGTGCGACAGAGACGGTGAGCCCAGTTCGGTCCCTCCGGAAAGTATCGGTACAAGTTGCAACCAGAGAGACAGGTTTTTTTCGTCTTTGTTTAACTCGGGGGGCGGAACCGGGTGCTGCCTTGGGCGGGGTTATGGTTAGAGAGGGACGGAGAGCGGTTTTCAGACCCGTAATGAGTAATGACATTTATGATGAACTCTGTGGAGACCGAGGGTAAATGCTGATCTATTGGAAGCCAATAAATAAGATTTGATTTCAAAATGTTAATCCATTATTCTGCTGCATTTCCGATGAAAGTTGAAATTTTTCATTTTGTTTCGTTTTGTTGAAGAAACGTTGACTAATGCTGGGTTCCCATCTGATCTGATGATGATATTCTATGAGAATCTTTGGTCAATATACAGAACAAAAGTTGAAGTCGATTTGTCTTTTGGGTGCATATTCCACAGAAAGCCTGTTTTCAATTATCTATTTCATAGGTTCTATTAAACAGATCATAGAATAGATCAGGTGAGATCATCTCAACATCACTAATTTAATTGGGTACCTACCTATCAGTATTATTTTATAAAAGTTTCATATTTTGCACATTTATACATGTACCGGGTACCTACCTACATCTGAATTCATTCTGTACGTTTTCCAAATTTCTAAAGTTTTTTCACTTGCATTATAATAAAAAAAGCATCAGGAATAAAATAACTCTTTAGTGGAGTAGGTTGGAAGAGTAGGGTTCCATGCCAACTAAGAATAAAGTCAATTCAACACCACCTTGAAAAATCATTAAAAGCTATGAAAAAAATTATTTTAAATTAGCCGATAACCCTAACCTAACATAACCTATTTAACCATTTTTTTATCGCTTTAAATGACTTATCTGAGATATTTCTGAGTTGGTTTCATTCCGAGTTGTCCGATCACCGAAGAGTAGACACCTGACTTGCTTTATTTAAATTTAAAAAAAAAATGTGCATTATGTTACCAAACACCCTATAATATTTATAGGTAATACCTCTAACTTTTATTTCAGTGCAGAAATTCTGGTACTAACCTATATGTATTCCTCTTTGCCCAGAATACTAATGGAAGGAAATAACTATACGAAGTCAGTGGACATCTTCAATGTATCTTTAAACAAATATGAAACATTGTTACTGAGCCTATTCAATTATGTACAATAAATACTGTTTGTTTTATTATTCATAAAATATGTAAAAGCCTCCAAAAAGGGCGTTAATAAATAAATAAAAAAAATAATAAAATAAAACTCCTGACGTTTCCTATACATTCTGATAGCAGCATGCTACGCTAGCGCCTCATAGCGGTGTGAGTTGTGCCTTGGTTTTCTTTCATACATTTTAATAGGTTTTATGTGAAATATATTATTAATTTAAAGTTAATAAATTACCTACATTCATCGAAAAAAAATACCACCTTACTGCTTTTCTTAAACGTCAACTTTTACTACTTATGTTTATAACATCAACTTGAACACAGTTTTAGAACTAACTCAGCTTTGCTGAATTAAACCTTAATTATTTATAATTATATCTATCATTATATAATGCACTTTTTATGTAATCTAGAATATTTTATTTACTAGGATTCAACAAACTCATATTATATTTCACCAGCTAGTTATATTGATCAAAATACAATTCGGAAAGCGCAAACAACGCCGCCAAAATACTTAAATAGGACACGCAGGAAGAAACAATTTCATTCTTAAGTGGCATAGCAAAGCATGCTGGGAACTCGCTAGTGTCATATATTTTTTTTACATGAGCTCCACACAGGAGGCCCTGCGGAAAATAATTTCCCGCAGGGTCTGGGGATGCTGTGTGAAGGGTTTTTTTAAGGGAAGGAAGGGAAGGAGAGTTCTGGGAAGGAAAAGGGTTTAAGGGATGGGTAGGAATCCGGGGTTCAGTGTGCCCTGGTCATCCATCTCCAAGACCTAGACAAACCTCACCCCATGAACCCGGGGCCCCCTGCTAAATCATCAAACGTAGCGAACCACTTGGGGTGACCTATGGCAGAGGTGTTGGTTATCTAATAAAGGTTCCCGGGGCGGCGGTACCCATTCCCGCCTCCCAAATTGATAATGAATTCAATATACCGCCATTGAGAGGAATGTCAACATCAATATGCTAAACAAGCGCCTCAAGTGGCCAGAGTTGTCGATATATAGTTGACAATATTTTACAAGAGTTGGACCTATTATTAATATTTTAGGTAATTTGGTACTACCTACCAAATTACCTGCGCACTTTTACATTATGTGTTACGAACCTAGATTATATTATTAATTTATATTATTTTTCATCTGCAATATAAAAAACGGTTTTATTTTTTTTCTCCCTTCTCTCCATCTTAAAATATTACATTAAAAGTTATAATATAATAGAAAAAATTCCGTCGTTGACTGTCATCTTTGTGAAATTGTATGGGGGTCTTTTTAGGGAAAGGAAAGAGATGTTCTGGGAATCTGAGGGGAGGGTAGGAATCTGGGAGTCGATGTGCCCAGGAGAGACGGACGTATGAATCCGAAGGGTCGAGAGAGTTCGGCTGCAGAAGTCAAAAAGTCTCCCTCAACCAGTCTCTCCCGATCCGGCCTGCCACACACTTGGTGAGCAAATGCATTCACCGCCAAAACCTAGACAAACCTCACCCCATGAACCCGCACTCTTGCTAGATTACCAAATGTAGCGAACCACTTAGAGCGACCTACGGCAGGGATGTTGGTTATTCAATAAATGGTTCCCGGACAGCGGTACCCACACCCGCCTCCCAAATTGAAAATATAATCCTTCTCGAAACTTATACTGAGGTTGATATTTCAACCCTCCATCATTACTATATGGGGTGTGCGATCAGTGTAGCTAGATTTAGCTCTGAATTGAAAACGTCAGCTCCAAACAAAGTGGTTTAGCTTTTTGACTCATTTTTCAGATAATTTTGCTCCTTTTTAATTCTGATTATTCAGAATTTGCCAACCACATTTTGGAAACAGGTCATTGCTTTGATATTAATAAAGGTTTAAAAATTTTACACACTAATACAACGGGTATACAATTAGATAATTTAGAAATTTTAGAAATTAGGAAAAGTGTTAATAGTAAATTAAATATTATAAATAACCTAACGTTTTTTAAAAAAAGCCATCTTTTAAATTTATTTTCGAATTAAAACTTATATTTATAATAATTTATTTTGTTATTTAGACTTCCTATTTTGTTTTAATGGATTTTTTTATTATGTTAATGTAATTTTTTACCCATCCTAAAATAATTCTGATAATGTTCTAATTTGTCTATACTTGTTTGTCTTTTGTTATTTTTTATTAACTTATTATCCTGACGAAGAAAACATAGTTTTCGAAACATGTTGATATTGTTAATTAAATAGTGGTGTACACAAAGTTATTTGTTTTCATTAAATTAATAATGACGCCACAAAGTGAATTTGCGGATTTTCGAAGAAATAAAAATATATATTTCGATAAACACCTCTTACTGTTTTCACAAATAGGTACAATAGAAAACACGTGTAATCTTTATTACTTGTTTTTTATACACTTAATTTTTATAGGTAGGAAACAATAATTTATTATTTTTGTTTTGCCTGTCTGAGTAGGAGTTCACGTTTAGATAAACACCTCTTATTGTTTTCACAAACAGGTACAATAGTATACACGTGTAATCTTTATTACTTGATTTTTATACTAAGGTACTTAATATTTATAGGTAAGAAACAATAATTTATTGTTTTTGTTATGCCTGTCTGAGTGGGAGGAGTTCACGTATCAATATACTTATTGATATTTATACACCTGTTTTGATCCAAATGGCAAACATTATTTTATTTTTCAAGTTCGTAAAGTTTTGCAACCAACAATAAAACGTTATCAAATAATTGAAAATGTTTAAACGTTTTCGCATTAATTGTGAATGCGACAATCGAAAACACCTGTAATATTTCCATTGTAAAATGGATTTTATTAACTTTTCCACTTTTTCCAATACATTATCAGCGAACCCGAGCAGAAATGCTAAATTACAGATCTGTGAAATTTATTGAATGCCCGTTTCATTCAATTTGCATGAAAAAATCGCGAAGGTACGAATATTACATAGTATGTACCTATCCAATATCGTGCTGCCTTAGGCATAAGTACAAGGTTCGTAGAAAATGCTATATAATGCAGAATCATGTGATTTTGGTCTGAAAATTTGATCGCTTAGAAATATTATGTTTAGATGTTTCAATTAAATATTGCAAGAAAAACACATCTTGGCCTTGGAAATAATAGAGTAATTTTTAAATTAGCATTTTTGCAAGTCTGGAAAAAAAAGTATCAGGCCTATAAAAAATACTTTCAAGTGCCAAAATCTCCTACTAATGAATCCATTTTCGGATGAATTTACATTATATGATGTGGCAAATTAAATTTTTTAGAAAATAATCGGAAAATAATTTCATATTTGTGCCTGAATTTCACAAAATAAAACAAAACAATACAATTTAGCGCTGCTGTTTTCGGCATGAATCAAAATGGCGGCGTTCAACGAATTTGAATTTGAGAATTAACGCCGTCCTACATGTGCATTCTGTATTAGTTACCGCCCCGACACGGGGGCGTGTGGACGTCTTTGGACTCCACGTCACTTGGTTCCGTGCAATCAATTTAAATTTTCGTGTTATTATAATAATCAATGAGTAAAGAAGTTAATGTTTTATACAGGCCTTTACGAAATCAACCAATGAAAAACAACTCTCAAAAATCTTCTCCAACCTTCCAAAAACTTCTTTTCAAGTATTTTTAAATCTCTTCCAAAAACAGGCGTCGATTCCAATGTCGAATATCTCTTGGATTATTGGATCACCTTAACAAGGTTTGCTCGAAGGGGAACTTTTCGGAAAAAAAAACTCATCGGACTCGCGAACGATCTCTTTAATTTTGACCAGGTAAACAATATTATTTTTGGAAAATCTAAGATAATTTTCTCCCTTAATATTAACTCCGAAATTTGATGAATCCTTCAAATTGTGTGAAGCGACTAGTCCTAAATGAGACTCTCAATTTTAAAATATTAATTTCGTCTAAGGCAATTTAAAAAAGGCGCTAATAACCTCAATTCTACATCATCAATCCCAGGTATATTTGCAATAACACTGCAAACATACCTGGAATTTTTTACTTTCATTACGAACAACATATAATTAGTATAATATTTACCAAAGAAAATAAATAAATCGTTGCAAATTCATTCGTTGAAAATGGACTTCAAGCTACGTCACGACTTTCTAGCTAATCATCGCTCTACCCCCTCGATGAGTTAACTTTGTTAAATACATTTTCTACGAACCTTGCTATAAGTTTTATTATTGTAATTTTTAATATCTAACCTATGACTACTTCGTTACCTATCTATGTAGATTCAAAATGCATGAGAACACAGACAGAAGGTCATCATACCAACAAACATTGAAACATTTTATAAACACAATAACTTTTTTTTATTCCACTGTATTTTCATCTTGGTAGTTGATTTCACTTCCTTGGGCCATCGGGATTTCATTTTAATTATGTTATTACAAAAAAAAAGTTACGAAGTCCCTTTTTAAGAACTGGTTTGGTACCCCGAATAAACATTCTGGCTAAAAACAGCTACCTCCCTAGTAAGCTATATTACCTGGAAATATTATATTTATTTCGCAAGTGAAAAATCAAAACAGATGGCCGGACCGCGAGCACAAAGGTAAATTGTTACCAGACGAACAGTGTCTGACCGCTGCAGTTATTAACCACTCGGACCCATAAGTTTGTTTTCAAGCTTCCTACAGCATTACATATGTAATGATGCGTGCGCATACCTGACTTATTAAAAATATTATCCAGTAATTTGTTTTCGTCCTGTTCACTCGAACCGCATTCAGATTGCGAATCACGCATTTTTCATAGGAATATGCCTGTTACATAATTACCTACGATATATAATGTTCATTTCTTAAGTTTTTATTTTTTGTTTTTAAATATTGTGTCTGTATCACACACAATCTTGTAAAAATCCACCAGGGCTTTGAAAAAAAAATAATAATTCATAACTCAATTTTATCAAGAAAATTGTGAGCAAAGTATACAAGTTTTACGAAAGTCCTACTAAAGTTCCTTTATTATCCTAGAATCTACTAAAAAAAACCTACTACTAAAACTACTAAAAAATCTACTAAAAAAAAGCCGATAATATAATAACAGAACTCTAATAAAATTTCCACAGACCGTCAATTTTATGTTGAAATTTGATGAATTGTGCAAATTCTGTGGAGCAATCCGTCCTTAGTTTCCAAAAAAAATTTTAATTTTTGTTTTTATATTCTTTTTTTTGAAGAAAGACAAACATTCCCGGGCTACGAATAACCCAACAATATTTGAAAATCTCCTACTACCACCACAAAAAGCGGTAAATGTTACTTGTCGTGATGGAGGACTTAGCCAACCGAGGAATCGAACACGCGACGCCAACTCAGCCACTGACCTATTAGTTATTGCATAATTTTTTTTTAATTATATAAAATTACTAAGCGTTTATTATTTCCCCGATCAAAAATAACTACCTACGCGGGAAGCTGAGTTAGATTAAAATACTCATGTCATACCAACTATAACACCCATTTCAGAAACATCCCCTCGATTGGGGTTGATATCAAAGCCACACATACCTACTTGTATAAATGTAGAGTTGTACAAATGTACAGTAGCGGGACATCTCTACACCACACAGCGATACAGCAGTAACCTATTGTAGTTATTGTCCACCAGGCCGGCCAAATGAATCCACTTCTGTGGCCGGCTGTGTCTTCGGTTTTTCCAATTTTAGCTGAGTTATGGTCGTCGAATATTGGCTGGGGTGTTCAATATCACGGCATCGCCATTCTTAATGGCCACGCTAGGAAAAGGGATTTTTTGCGGTACACGTGATTCAGGATAGGTACAGGCGGAGAAGAAATAATAAAAGTAATACTTATAAATAAAAATAAAAATTTAAATTGAAATAAATATCGGATAGTGAGCATGCGGAACAAGACGTTTCTATTGGATATAATCATTGTTGTAATATATTTAGATGAGACGTGTAACAATAATAAGTAATAGTAATAGGTAACATTTTCGTATGTTTGGCCTGCAATGTTTTTTTTTTACATGAACTCCACACGGGAGTCTATGTCATCTTTGGGGATGCTGTGTGAAGGGTTTTTTAAGGAAAGGAAGGAAAGGAGAGTTCTGGGAAGGAAAAGGGTATGAGGGGTGGGTAGGAATCTGGGATTCTGTGTCATGGTCATCCACCTTCGAGACCTAAACAAACCTCATCCCATGAACCCCTGCTATATCACCAAACATAGCGAACCACTTGGGGTGACCTGTGGCAGAAGTGTTGGTTATCCAATAAAGGTTTCCGGGGCGGCGGTACCCATACCCACCTCCCAAATTTGCAACACTCTTACACCGAACTACCGGAAACTACAAAACCAAGTCCGCCCGCATTGATTTTTGCATTCCAATAGTGAAACACGTTTCGAAACGATATTAGTACTCGCCTCTATGGAGATAACAGATATCTAATAAATAAGTATTTTGGAATAATATCTAATAAATTATGCATACCTATTATCGACCAACACTTATAATATACTGCCGTGGTAAGTAAAAACACAGTGTTTTCCTTAAGAGTCTCAATTCAATCAAGGAAGACACTGAATTTTTACTTACCACGGCAGTACTCTATAGACCTACATTAATAAATATCAATGGCAAATAATTATGTCTTTGTAAAATAAACCTGAATCTATATTTAATTTTTTGGACGAATAACGTTCGGATAAATTGTTCCAAAAAAGGTGATTTTATAGTATGATAAGTGGGTATCTTTTTCACTCTAAAAATGGGCAGCACAGAAGAAACGAAGGATAAAAAATAGATTTATAGAAAAATTAGGATCACTGTACATCTCAAGACTCAGATCAATTGCTAGCAGAATGTACACATTAAATTTTTTCCTCTCAATTGATACACTTAAAATAATTTATATGTCACTAGCAGAATCAATAATAAGATATGGGTTAACAATATGGGGAAATACTACTGTAACCAACCTGAAACAAGTACAAATTGCACAAAACGCAATTGTAAAATTATTAGTTGTCCCTAACATTTTCAAACAAAGACACAATACTCCGTTGCTGTTTCAGAGTGCAAAAATTTTACCTGTGAAGGCAATACTATGGTATAAAATTATAATTCAGCATATATTTACCCCGCAGCATAAAGAGAAACTAGATCATAAATATAGCACTAGATTCACGCGTAACGACGGGTTAATAGTTCCGAAATTTGATAATAAGTACGGACAGAGAACGTTTGAATACAACATACCGAAGATATTTAATTTATTACCTGACAATATAAAGCAACATAATTCTATGAATAAGGTTAAATATATGGTGAAAAATTGGTTATTGGAAAAAGAATATTTATTTTGATACTTGATAAAATTTATGAAAAAATGTTTAAACTGTAGATAAAAGATGTAAATTATAACTTTAAATATATTTGTAAGTAATTATAAGCACCTGCTGTCAAGCCAATTGCAATTGGCTTAGCGGGACTGGATTGTTGATTTATAAAATAAATAAATAAAAAAAAAAAAAAAAAAAAAAAAAAAAAAAAAAAAAAAAAAAAAAAAAAAAAAAAAAAAAAAAACACAATTTTGGAAAGTTATATTAAAGTAAAAAAGAGGTCAAACAGGTTAAAAAGGTTAAAAGCGTTAGGTTAAATTTATAGGTTAGATTTTTTCATCGCTTCTAATGAATTTATATATCTTTTCAAAAGTGTGTTGATTTTCACTGTGTTGAGTTATCATGGAACTAACAATTTGGTACCTACCGTTCGCAATAGGGAAATGAAGTTCTATCAATCATGAGGGAGACATTCGAAGAGGAAATTATCCTACTAAATCATTTTAACATTAATTTTGTGTTTTTAATAATTTTATTCTACTGAATCTATGTAATGTTTCAAAAACTACACGTTATGATAAAAGGAATATGGGTACAAAATAACGCTTAACATCATCCAAAGGAAAAAATAAAATTAATCAAGTTGGTGGCAGGTAGATAGTTAGATACCTACCTAATCGATTTGTGGGGTAAATGTTTTTTAATGGCGGCTTTCATCTAAATTGTAACGAAAATTGAGATCAATTTAGGGAGTAGGCAATGATTGAGACATTAAAATTATTTTCTCAATTTTAAAATTGCGCAAATTATGGTGAACCTCAAGAAAGGAGTAGAAAAACATCAAGGTTTTATAAACCTCAACAACATCATTAACACCACACGGATATTATAAAAATTATACAGAAAATCTGTAAATTCTCCAATTCATTCAATTTAAATGCTAGAATTTTTAATTAAAGGAATACCTACCGATGTTTATGATCATATTATTTATTTTTATTTTTAATTCTAATTTTAATATTATTTGCTTTAATTGGAATTTTTATTTATTTGATTAAAGTTAACTTTAATTCATTTAAATTATATATTACTATTAAAGCTCGTAAATTGGTAAATCTTAGGTTTTACCAAAATGTACCAATACAGAACAGTTCGGACTTTTGCCATTAAAAGTTGGTAAATCTTAGAATTTACTGGAAAATCTTAAGATTTACAATAGTACAGGTTTTTACAGTAAGTTATTTTTTTTTTAAATGAGCTCTACACAGGAGGCCCTGAGGAAAATAATTTCCCACAGGGTCTTTGTCATCTTTGGGGATGCTGTGTGGAGGGTTTTTTTAAGGAAAGGAAGGGGAAGAGAGTTCTAGAAAGGAAAAGAGTTTAAGGGGTGGGTAGGAATCTGGGTTCAAGTGTGTCCTGGTCGTCCCCCTCCAGGACCTAGACAAACCTCACCCCTGCTAAATCACCAAACGTAGCGAACCACTTGGGGTGACGTATGGCAGAGGTGTTGGTTATCCAATAAAGGTTCCCGGGGCGGCGGTACCCATTTCCGCCTCCCAAATTATGTGTATTTTAGATGTACTGCTGAAAACCAGCTGCTTTCTACGAGAAATCCTGAATTTAAAGCTGAGCTGTGACTCATTTGTCAATACAATCAATGTTAAATAAACAAGATGTATAAATTTGTCAAAATCTATTCACACATAATTAAATTATTATTATTTACTTTATGCCACTAACGACGTTTTTCCTAAGCTAAAGCTGAAGCCATGGCTTGATACATCTGTTGAAATACCCAAACATGAATTAAAAGCAATATTTTCGATACATAAAGTTCAATTGTTATATAAATGCAGACAAAATAATGTAAAAACTAAGGCCGATACGGGCAGTTTTAACAAGTTTCATATGCATTTAGCTAAAATATTCTAAACTACCGACCGAAATTGATTAAAAACACCAAACATCTGCAGAATATGACGTAGACATCAACACATGACTCCGAAGACAAATACCACCTATGGACAAAGACATTACCATAATCTGACTCTGGCTGTTAGTAACCAATGGACCGGTTAGTAAGCTAGGTTGACAAATGCGTCTCCCGCCCAGGCATCCAAGGCGGTTCAATTCTTTGCTGGCAAAACCCTCCATCACTGCATAAGCAATACTTTTCATGGAGGTTTTCAGATATTGTCGGGTTATTCGTAACCTAGAAACGTTTTTCTTTAGTAGTTGACAAATGCGTCCCCCACCCAGGCAGCCAAGACAGTTTCAATTCTTTGCTGGCAAAATCCTCCTTCATTGCATAAGCAATACTTTTCATGGAGGTTTTCAGATATTGTCAGGTTATTCGTAACCTAGAAATGTTTTTCTTTAGTAGTAGTTAAGTTGACAAATGCGTCTCCTACCCAGGCATCCAAGGCGGTTTCAATTCTTTGCTAGCAAAATCCTCCTTCATTGCGTAAGCAACACATTCAATGGAGGTTTTCAGATATTGTCAGGTTATTCGTAACCTAGAAATGTTTTTCTTTAGTAGTAGCTAAATTGACAAACGCGTCTCCCATCCAGGCATCCAAGACGGTTTCAATTCTTTGCTGGCAAAACCCTCCATCATTGCATAAGCAATACTTTTCATGGAGGTTTTCAGATATTGTCAGGTTATTCGTAACCTAGAAATGTTTTTCTCTAGTAGTAGCTAAATTGACAAACGCGTCTCCCAAACAGGCATCCAAGACGGTTTCAATTCTTTGCTGGCAAAACCCTCCATCATTGCATAAGCAATACTTTTCATGGAGGTTTTCAGATATTGTCAGGTTATTCGTAACCTAGAAATGTTTTTCTCTAGTAGTAGCTAAATTGACAAACGCGTCTCCCAAACAGGCATCCAAGACGGTTTCAATTCTTTGCTGGCAAAACCCTCCATCATTGCATAAGCAATACTTTTCATGGAGGTTTTCAGATATTGTCAGGTTATTCGTAACCTAGAAATGTTTTTCTCTAGTAGTAGCTAAATTGACAAACGCGTCTCCCATCCAGGCATCCAAGACGGTTTCAATTCTTTGCTGGCAAAACCCTCCATCATTGCATAAGCAATACTTTTCATGGAGGTTTTCAGATATTGTCAGGTTATTCGTAACCTAGAAATGTTTTTCTCTAGTAGTAGCTAAATTGACAAACGCGTCTCCCATCCAGGCATCCAAGACGGTTTCAATTCTTTGCTGGCAAAATCCTCCATCATTGCATAAGCAATACTTTTCATGGAGGTTTTCAGATATTGTCAGGTTATTCGTAACCTAGAAATGTTTTTCTCTAGTAGTAGCTAAATTGACAAACGCGTCTCCCATCCAGGCATCCAAGACGGCTTCAATTCTTTGCTGGCAAAACCCTCCATCATTGCATAAGCAATACTTTTCATGGAGGTTTTCAGATATTGTCAGGTTATTCGTAACCTAGAAATGTTTTTCTCTAGTAGTAGCTAAATTGACAAATGCGTCTCCCAAACAGGCATCCAAGACGGTTTCAATTCTTTGCTGGCAAAACCCTCCATCATTGCATAAGCAATACTTTTCATGGAGGTTTTCAGATATTGTCAGGTTATTCGTAACCTAGAAATGTTTTTCTTTAGTAGCAGCTAAGTTGACAAATGCGACTCGCACCCAGGCAGACAAGGCGATTTCAATTCTTTGCTGGCAAAATTCTCCATCATTGCATTAGCAACACTTTATGGTTGGGCATTTACACAATTCACAGCTACATCTACATACATACATCTACACATCATAGACCCTGTGCTTGTAGTTAGTATTGTCACATATCCTTTACCCTTACTTTTAGACCCATCATCTTTGCTTTACCCATGTCAGTCATTAATCGACCCTCGCCGCCTAAACATCTCTGCATACCGCTCATATACTGCTTACCGCATATCGCAAACCAAGTTCCGCATACCGCGACTAATATGAAGAAAAATTGAATATTTAGGTAAAATAAAAGAAATAAATGAAGGAGATACCTAAGTATTCAGTTTATAACGTCCCCTATAGTATGGAGTTCTCGTGAGTAGAGCCCTTCGTACTATGTAGCGAGCATCGAGGACATGTCGTGTTGACCAATGACATTCTCGCAATACCAACCCTGACAACGTGTTCCGGAGACGGCCAACCACGCCGCGATCCAATATCCAGATATCCGGTTCCGCCGCCGTTCTTTATTGTGCCCGCTGTATTGAATTAGTGATAGTATTGCCCTCCACTATTTATACCAAGTACCAATACAAAGATACCCAGAACACATACCTACACAATACATCAGTAGGTTCACACTAATGTATGCCAAAGGTTCCAATACACCGTAAGTCGATACTAATAAATATACCAAAGGTAACCAATGGGCTACTGGCATCAGTATTTTTTTAAAACTTTTTAATGGTGTTTTCAAAATCGCAGAATTTTTTTGACAATATATATTTTTTTTTGGAAATTGGTTAATTAGGTTACGTTAGATAAGGTTATGGGCTATTTAAAAAAAAATCATAACTTTTAAGGGTTTTTCAAAGGGGTGTTCAAATGCCCCTTTGTTGAGTTGTTATTAATTAGAACCAGAAAAGTGTTGAAGATGAAGCCTTGCGAAATATTGCAAAATCATACAAAATCATGTGTTTTTGGTTTGAAAATTTATAAATGCTTATAAAAATATTATCGATGTTTCAATGAAATACATCTTGGCATTCGAAATAATCGAGTAATTTCTTAAAAAGTCCTTTTGTAAGTCTGGAAAAAAATAAAGTATCAAGTCTATAAAAAATACTTTCAAGTGCCAAAATCTCTTAATAATGAATCTAGCCGAATCTACTCAATAACCTAAAGAAAATTGTTGGCCTCCATGCCATGGCAGAGGGGTAAGGCTCTCGACAGCTAGCCGGCCAAGGCTCTCGACGCCAAATACCGGCGTGCGCAAGTAAATTTTATTTAATTAATTTCTGTTATTTCACAATTTACTCATTTAACCTAGCAGCACGTTCTTGGGTGGAAGATACTCGCAGTATCACCCTGGCGTAAGACCACCATCTAGAATTGAAAAATCGCTTGAATGGCTTTGGCCGTGTTTGGTAACCAGAACTGAATTGCCAATTACTTCCTAACCTACCTCTTTCATCTCTTCCATCTCCTTCCCTTCCCCCTACCTTCAGCATACACCGATTGGGCTCCAACGCTTTCACATTAAAAAAAATATCAAGTGCAGTTCACACGCGATAGAAGCGAAACTTCACCAAAACAATCTCAACCAAAAGGAGCCTTGAAAAGTGGGATCATAATCAAAGCGGTCAATGAGCGTAAGCTTCACGCTTCGTAGGTACTGTAAATAAATGAGGTGTCATTCCATCTCATTCCCTCGCAGGCTAAATCCTATAGATGTATGTGTTTGTCTTTTTTTAATGTCATTTCCGTTTAATCCGAGTTTCAAATCAAATTTCAAATCATCACAACGGTGCTAAAGAAGTTTCACTTCAGAAAACAAAATATAATACAAATTTGATCTACAATCATAAGATCGTTGAAAATAATCAATTAAATATAGCGAACGAGTAATTTTTTAAAATACCAGCTTTGAATTTTATACATATAAATTAATAGCGTAAAACAAAAATGTATTTTAAAATTATTTCACCGTTAGCTAAAACAGCGTAACAACGTTTTTTGTTGTTGTACGTGTTCATAAGTGTTTCAAAATTGTTCCATTTTTGTATTATCGTTAAAAATAATTATTATTATATATAGTCAATTAAAAATGTATGCCGAAGGCTCTTTCGCCGTAGATTCAAAATACACCAAAGTAGTCCAATAGATATGGTGGACCGTTAGTTTTTATCAGTCAGACTCCGGAACGCTTGGCTCAAATTGAAATTCAGAAGGTAAAAGATTTGAGGGTGATTTGTTTTAACGGTTTTGATTGAATTACAAAGGTGGGATATTAAAGTTCAGCTACGGCTGTTTTTTCGTAGAGGAAAAATATTGCATTTTTTGTATAACTACTCCGCAGTCCACGCTACAAAAGAAAACCTTATTTAAATTGCAGTTTCATATCTCTGTGTGTTAGAACTCGAATTCCGGATGAAACATTTTTTTAATTATTCGGAAGAGAGAGAAAGAGAGAGATGTACCTGCTTAAGAATGTTTCTGAATTTGTTCACATAATTTAAAGTATGGTAGATAATGACTCCATGACCTATGTCATTTTTGGGGATGCTGTGTGGAGGCTCTTTTTAGGAAAAGAAGGAGTAGAAATTATGGGAAGTAATAAGGTATGATGAATATATCCCTCCCACTGCGGTGTAAGGCTATGTTCCGAGAGAGTCTTACTGGAGAGGTTGAAAGAGAGTCCTGCTGGAGAGGACTCCTTCAACCTATCTCCCCCGATCTGGTGTGCCATGCAGTTGGCGGGCAGACGCATACGATGCCAAGATCCATACAAACCTCGCTCCATGCACTCTGGCTTCCTTGTTAAGTCTTCAAACGTAGGGAACCACTTGGGATGACTTACGGCAGAGGTGTCGGTTATAAAATAAATTATTACAGGGGTGGTGGTACCCATACCCGCCTCCCAAATAAACATTCCCCTCCCATCCTTACAACAAATGCTTCCAGTGGAAGAGAAGTATAAATTTTATTTAAGATTACGCATAAAATAAACTATTGAGAAATCTGATTTAAAGTGATCCAATAGTCCAGGAAAAACTCGTAACCGGAATCCACGCCTCTTTTTGGGAAGAGTTTAAAAATACTTAAGGAAAATCTTTTGAAAAGATTGGAAAAGGTATTTGAGAAAAAAAAATTCGTAAAGGCCTATAAAAAACGTTAACTCCTTTCTTATGCATTGTTTATTGTAATAACAAAGGAAATTTAAAATTGATTTCACGGAACCATGTGACGCGGAGTCTAGAACATCTATCCCTGCTCCGGCCGGGGCCGAACTGATAGAAAATGGGTGTGGCAGTCCTTGGGTGGACGACATTAGGTTCACTTTGAAAATCCAAATTCGTTGACTGCCGGCCGTATTGTGAAATAACAAAGCGAAAATGCATATTTTATTTTGTTTTTTGAATATCGGGCGTAAATATAATTTTTTTTGCAATTATCGTAAAAGAAATTAAATTTTCTACATTAAACAATAAATTCATATAAAAAAAGGGGTTTATAGGTAGGAGAGTTTGCACTTGAAAGTGTTTTTTTATAGACTTAATACATTATTTTTTTCTAGGCTTAATAAGTCGTTTAATAAAAGATTTATAAAAAATGACTGATATTTTTAAGGGTATGTTCTACACGCAGTATTTAATTGAAGCATCTATAATACTTCTAAGCGATCAAATTTTCAAAACAAAAATACATGGTTTTGTATGATTTTGCATTATTTCGCATGACTTCATCTTAAGAAATCTGAGTTACGTATTGTAAGTAAAAATGTTTAATTAAAAAAAATTTAAAAAATTAAAGTCTCAGGTATGCACATATTAGCAAAACGTATTTTCAATTAAGTATAGCAAGGTATAGTAAATATATGCCTAACCCAAATTTGACATCCGGCGGAAATAATTACGGAATAATACCTGGCTTCAAAAGGGTACTCTTTTGTTCAGTTTTCAAAATACCATGATGTTGAAAAAAATGGTAGTTATTATTTTTCAAAAAATTCGTTGTCACAGGGTATCTACCCACATGATTTTATCCAAACAAATATACACTCATTCTCTCAAAAAATAACTCATTTCTCCAAACAGTTTTCATTTATTATTTATCCATCTCAATGGTAATTGTTAGTGATAAGGCTCATTTCGTCCTTTTCAATATCAGAATGATGGTAACATTTACATAATTTTAGATATTCTGCTGGAAGATATACAGTCATGTTTTATTGTTTCGAGATTGTATCGGAACCATCCACTATCATTGATGGTACTGATCAGAGTCCCAATTATTTGTTCAAGAAAACCCTACCCTCGAATGCAGATATTAATTTACCGTTACATTTAACGTTACGGTTTCTTTAACTGCTGTTCTATCAAAGTTGATGTTCTATCTATCTCTAAGTGTTCTATCTATCTCTATGTTCTATCATCTCAAAGTTAATGTTCTATCCTTAACTGCTGTTCTATCAAAGTAATGTTCTATCAAGGTTACCTATAATTTAAATACGTATTTTTTGTGAATACCTCACAAGAATTCCAACGATTTGGGAGGCGGGAATGGGTACCGCCGCCCCGGGAACCTTTATTGGATAACCAACACCTCTGCCATAGGTCACCCCAAGTGGTTCGCTACGTTTGGTGATTTAGCAGGGGTGCCCGGGTTCATGGGGTGAGGTTTGTCTAGGCCTTGGAGGCGGATGACCAGGACACACTGAACCTCAGATTCCTACCCACCCCTTAAACCCTTTTCTTTCCCAGAACTCTCCTCTCCTTCTTTTCCTAAAAAACACTCCACACAGCATCCCCAAAGATGTCATAGGCCCTAAGAGAAATTACTTTCCTCAGGGCCTGCTGTGTGGAGCTCATGTAAAAAAAAACTATTCAGCCGTGTTTGGTGACCAGATCTGAATAGCGAGGTACTTCTCCACCTTCCTCTTCCCCATCTCCTTCCCCTCCCCACTGCCTTCAGCCTCACAACTTAACCCAATTGGGAATGCTGTAGTCTCACTGGCTCCAGACGGGAGCAGCTGCGGCTCTTGTGAGGTATTCATATTAAAAAAAAAAACTGCTCCTGTCTGGAGCCAGTGAGACTATGGCATCCCCAATAGGGTTATATTGTGCCGCAAATGTGCCTTATATTATGTTACATGATTAAATTGTGAAACATACAAATCAATCAAATAAAATTTATCCCAGATTTGAACCCAGTCGATCGCTAGTCCAGAGCTTTGCTCCTCGACCACGGAGGCCATCCTGGACGTAAACAAGAATAAATACGATTAATTAGATAATAATAATAAAGTCAGTAATATCTATTGTATGTGCTTCTATAAAATAATGAACCCGAAGCCAGTGGCATGATCATTACATCCGCATTTGGAGAATGTTATGCAGGGTAGGTATAGTTAGAGAAAAGAAAGAGTAAGGTTTGGAATTACCTACCTGACTTTTATCGTGTAATTTTAAATGACGTGCAAACATTCTCTCACATAATTTTTTTAATAAGTTAATTAATATTTTTTACAAATCAGGTAGCAACAACACTCTCCTAAAGGAATTCAACCTTGCTATCTCTGGATTCAGAACCAATGTGCATACCAGTTTTACCACTCTACCAGGCAGGTCATCAAATCTCTGTCTGTCTAATTCGCATGATGCCTTTGCGTTTAACATTTCCATAATCGTTTCCAACATGGTTCTCGCACAGCGCCGTTTAAAACGCCATAATTTGACGCGACACGTAGGCGTTAGCTTAATGAAAACGATAAAATGGCCTCTGCGCGAGATTCGCGTTGCGTGTCGCAGCACATAATGGCTGCAATGGAACCCCGCAGGACCAAAAGCGTGTCGAGGCGGGGACCAAACCAGCTACCATATCATTAAAACTTGCTCATTAGGCTCACAATGCCTACAGCCCACAGCCTACCGATAAGTCGCTATTGCTCCTGATAATTGCCCTACTCGCTTGTTGAAATGACTGATGGATAAACTATGGAGGAAACGGCTTGGGGCTGTGTTGACTGAGGCACCTGGTTCCTTCTTGTTCCCTCCGGCACTCTTCGATCGGTGCGTAAAACAATACTGTTTATATGTTTACTCCTCACGCATGATATTTATATATTTATTTATTTATTTACACGCCCATATGGCTTTTACATACAGTGCAGTATATATTTTTGACAAAATACAGGAAATAACATAAAATATAAGAGTTTACACAAGTAGATAACATAGAATGAAAGTTAAGTAAAAATAGTTTATGAAGTAGGTAGAAATGGTTGGCACATACGTCGATGGAGGTTGCCAAATTCAAATTATTGTCAGATACATCCATATTGTTTAAATATTTGTTGCCAAAACTATGTAAACGCTGTATTGGAGAATGCAAACTATATTTGGAATGAGATGTATGTATATAAAATGTTTATCTAGCCTCTCAGAAACTGGGCATACTGTATAGGGCACGCAGATACTTTAATAGTACACAACTGCTAACCCTGTACAAATCGCAAGTGCGCCCCACGGTTGAATTCAGCAGCCACCTCTGGTCTGGAGCCCCAAAATACCTGAAAAAAACCCTTGACTCTGTGCAAAAACGGGCGGTCCGTTTGATAGATTGTCCTAATTGCAATCTTTAGAGCACAGGCGCCAGGTGGGAATGCTATCCTTGTTCTACCGGTATTACAATGGAGGATGCTGGGAGGAACTATCGTCATTGATACCCTCGGCACCGGTGCGTAGTCGGGAAACACGCCAAATGCGCGCTCAACATTTGTACACGGTTGACATTAGTCACGTGAGAACGGGTCGTTTCTACGACTCGTTCTTGGTTTCAACAGCTCGGTTGTGGAACGATTTGCCAGCCTCTGTGTTTCCTCCCTCCTACAACATGGGTCTCTTCAAGATCCATGTTCACTCCTTCCTCTCCTCAAAAACACCCTCCACACAGCATCTTCAAAGATGACATAGGCCCTGAGGGAATTTATTTTCCTCAGGGCCTCCTATGTGGAGTTAATGTAAAAAAAAAAAAGTTTTTCGTGTAGGTATATAAAGATTTATTAATTGCAGGAGTTCACAATAATCGAATTAAGGGTTTAATAATTACCAACAACAGGACTAACTAATCAATTAATGGACAAAATTGACAAGTCTTGTCAAGTATTTTTAAATCCCGCCCGGAAATAGGCGTGGATTCCGATTTAGATTTTTTCTTGGACTATTGGATCACCTTAAGAAAGATTTCGAATTTGTGAACACCGATCATAATTTGAACGTTGACTGTATGTCCCTTTCATTTCCATAATAGTAGAATTTTGTCTATATTATGGCAGTGCGGAAAGCGTTTGCAAAATCATTTTATAAGTTATATTATGTAGATAACCTAGTTACCCATGTAGCTACTGGTCACGTTTATAATAATACTGCTTATCATGTTATACATTGTTAATTCGTTGTTGAAATAACATCGCATGCCGATAACTGCATTTTTTTGAAAATGAAAAGCGTGTTTTAGATTTCAATCTCTTTATCCCCAACGCTCCCGTAGATAAAATATAACAAAGGGATGGATAAATATTTTAATCCTAGATGTGTTTTCTATCACATTTATTGCTATGTAAAACGAAATTATTTGCAAATCAATAACGCTTTTGAAAATAAATGGTATTAATACGTATCGAAAAATCCACTTTTCAACCAAATTAGATATGTTTGCTTGGTTAGATAATGTTTTTTATGAGGTTTATAAAAACGTGGTTATTGCAGTACACCATATTAAAGACATGCAATACCCAATGCAGTTAAAATAATATAAGCAGGTCAGTACATAATCATATAATGTCAAAAGTGTTTGTAATTAGATAAATAATCAATTTGAGAGGCGGGAATGGGTACCGCCGCCCCGGGAACCCACATCTCTGCCATGGGTCACCCCGAGTGGTTCGCTACGTTTGGTGATTTAGCAGGGGTGCCCGGGTTCATGTGTGAGGTTTGTCTAGGTCTTGGAGGCGGATGACCAGGACACACTGAACCCCAGATTCCTACCCACTCGGAAAACCCTTTTCCTTCCCAGAACTGTCCTCCCCTTCCTTTTCTTAAAAAAAACTCTCCACACAGCATCTCCAAAGATGACTTAGGCCCTGAGAGAAATTATTTTCCTCGGGGCCTCCTGTGTGGAGTTCATGTAAAAAAAAAAAATAGGTACCTAGTGCTCACAAAATTTAAATAAGATTGAAAGGTAAATTCTTGGAAATATATAATTATCATACAATATCTACAATACACTATTAGTAGTTGGGGATCCGCATATAAATGTAACCTACTTCCAATAGATATTGGGGAAAGAACAATAATTAAAATTAAATTAAAAAAATCTTTGGATCACCTAACAGAACGCCTGTTTAAAGAATTTCAAGTACCTACCTACATTTAAAGATTTATATATTAAATATTCATCAATTCAAATTATAAAAGAAAAATAAATAATCAATTTCTAACTGAAAACCAACTCCACTTAAACATGTTTTCCGATGCTCAAAACTAAATACATCTTTTGCACAACATCATTACACTTACCAGGAAAGAACTTTTTTCAATCGTCTACCAGAAGAAATCAGAAACATTAATGATAAAACCAGAATATTGCTCTCTGTCAAGAAACATTTTAAAAGTATTCTTAAGAAAAAAACTACTGCCACTTAATTAATCTTACAAATAATATCGTTTGTCTTCCATAACATTGTTTCTTTTTTTTTTAAATACATACCATTATCAAAATAAATAATACAGCACACATTTTATGTTCATGCACAACGTATTATTTAAGTACTAACTAATAACAACATATGTATATGAACACTCCCCTTCCATACAGAAGCAAATGCTTTCAATGGAAGAGTAGTAAAAACCTAAGATGTAAAATTATCGTTATGTACCATGTAGAACATATTATTATAAATAAATAAATAATTTTTAAAAAATTTTTGCACTAAGCGACCAAAAATAGGTGATTTATTATAAAGGTTTATTATATATTATTTAGGATAGAAACATATAAGGTAAGCCATTTTTTAATTTTTTATGCATGCATTCATAATTTTATTTTTCAAAAAGTATATGTTTCTTTCTGATAATAAAATTTTAAAGCCTATTTCATCATCTTTCAAAAAAAGTTTTTAGTTTTTGGATACATTCAGAAATATTCCATTTGTCAGAATTTTATTGCAGAGCGGAAATACTCTGATCTTCCGACAGAATATACAAGTGGCTTGACGGGTTAAGTAGACAATACACGGGTGCATTTCCTGCTCGATCTAATTTGCCATTTTTTAAAATCGTGCCGTATATAAGAGCTTAAATTACAATAATTTTCGCGAAAAAAGTGCCCACTAAATCTTTCCAAAACTTCTCCAGCAATCTCATTCCGTCTACATTATTATGTACCACGAATTAATTCAGTGGAATTTATTTACACATTGGTTTTGTCGGACTTAAAAACCTTAATTGAATGGGGTTTTCCTCATCTTCTTGTAAGGCCACCTGGTCTCCTTGGGGGTGGGAGGTGGTGGTGGGATTGGACGGGAAGGAATGGAGGTGGGAGACTACAATATGTCATATCCCAGAGGGATGGTCCCGCCTCACTAATTGACCGCCCACTTTCATCAAAATAAAAACAAAAGAACGGTTTCGCGACTAAATAAATCTTCATAATTTGAAGGGTCTCCCTTAATTTTCTTGGAAATTGTGATAAATTTTAATTGAGAAGAAAATTGCTTCATTGGAGAGTCACCTAGAGAGACCAGAAAAGGGAGAATTCTCGTGTTGCTATAATAGTTTGCAGAAATATGTACTCATAAGGGTAGTTAATGTAGATTTTTTTTTACATAAAAAATCCCTCAAGGCCTACGTCATCTTTGGGGATGCTGGATGAGAAGGAAAATAGTGTGAGGAGTGGGTAGGGATCTGGGGGTCAATGGAGTCCAGGAGAGACGGATGTATGGATCCATTCCTCCCACTGTGGTGTAAGACGATGGATCGAGAAAGTCTGGCTGAAGTAGTTTAGTTCTCCCTCAAACAGTCTCTCCCGATCCGGCTCACACGCTGTAGGTTAACAAAGCTTTCGCTGTCAAGACCTAGACAAACCTCACTCCATGAACCCGGGCACCCTTGCTAAGTCACCAAACGTAGCGAATCACTAGGGTGACCTATGAACTTTGAAATTATAATATTAAATAAAAAATAATTAAAAATTATTAAATAATATCTATCTACTTAATATCTAGTACGGTTGTGAGCTACTTTATTTATTTTTGCTTTAAATTATAAGATATAGGTCATTAAAATTTCATCATTTGAGGCAACTTGGGCAATTATTTGTGAATAAATGAAAAACAATAAAAAAATAACTTAAACATGTTTATCATAGAAATATAAATAAAAAAATAAAAATAAAGAAAAAAATCATTTTGGTAGGTGTAAATTTCAAATACAAATCACCTATTTGCGGCGGCATAAAGATTTATCGTTTATAAATTAAAATTACTACCCAAAAAAATGTATTTTTAACGATGTTTTTTTTTTTTTTTTTTAATTTTGTTTTTCATTATATTTGTAAAATAAAAGTAGTATAGTTATTTTTTTATTGTTTTTCAAGTTGCCTCTAAAATCATGAAACATTAAAATCTTGAATGGCCTATGTCTTATAATTTAAAGCAAAAATAAATAAAGTGACTCACATCCGTACTTGATATACCTTTTGATTACAAAATAATTTTTCAGATTGTTTGGGTATTTTGATCTCAAATCCAAATTTAAGATTTGTATGAAACGGGACGAAAAGGGCCGCGCAAACGTTCCACTTAAATTGTAAGATACATTGTTAATTATTCCCTGACGGTATAAAAATATGCCGGAGGAATTTTCCCTATAAGAAGTTTTCAGAAAATTAAGAAAAAATTTGGTCAAGCAACAAACAACAAATAATTCAGAAAAATTATACAAAAGTCCTCTTAATCCACGTTTAGGGATCAAAGTGTTAAATAATGCATAGAATGTTACAAATGTTTACAAAGAGAAAACAAACTCCGATCCTTGTCAACATGGTCCTTGCAATTTTTCCACAGAACCTCTTTATGAACCGTCTTCTCAGTACGTGATTCGTCTTATTCCTCCCAGTTAGTCCAGGAGTCACATCCCATTTTCACTACTGCCCTCAGCCCATTAGGGGTCGAGAATATTCTCCGTCCTACCCTCTGCTTGGCGGGGGAGGGTGGCGAGGGTAATGAGGAGGGAGGACTCAGGGGACGAAGGGATCTTAACCAGAAATTCAATTAGCGGGCACGTGATTCGGTCCCTTGCAGCGTGTGTGATCTGAACTGTTACAACTGTCATTCTCTTGGGTAAGAAGAAGCTTTGTCGGTAAAATCGGTACCTACCTTCATTCAATGTATGTTTATGGTACAAGTTTATTCTTTAATCAAATTTGATACATATTAAATTTATATATAAAAATAAAATCTAAATAAATGGAAAATTTCTGAACATATCCGAAAATAAAAAACTGTTTTTGAAATGTGATAAATTCGCTTTCAAATTTTATAAATCAAAATAAACATAATTTTTAACTATAAAAATTTTGCATGAAAACATAGAAAAGTTTTTAAAATGGCTCATTTATGTTTTTTTAAGTTAGGTACCTGTAAGAAAGAAAATAAAAACACATACATATTTTATTAGATAAATGAGTTGTAAATTTTATTGTCACTGTTTTGTTGCTCCATTTAAAAATAATTGATAAAAATTCCCAGTTTCATATTTTTTTTTCAAATTGCAATCTGAAACTTTGGTTTCATATTTCATATCATGGGTTACATTTTACTTACTTTGTAGTTAACTTTAAGATTTGAATATAAAGCGTGGTATTTTCTCTTTCTAGTACCGTTTTCATCCTAGTATGATGGTATGAGAGACACAACGGTTTCTATGAGACCTTACGGGTTAAAATGTAGGAACGTTTGAGTTCTACCCACTTGGTGAGTCACTTAGATCGGTGGTCCCCAACCTTTTTATCGCCGCGGACCGGTCAACGTTTGATAATTTTACTGAGGCCCGCTGAAGGGAGGGAGGGGGGGCTTTAATTGTTTATATTTAAATTGTTTTGATATTACACCTTTTATGTCACCTAAAAAGTAACACTAGTACACATCGTCTCAAAAATGTAAATATCTCCAAATATATAGTATTTAGATTTTGGTTAATCCATCCTAATATCTTCAAATTTATTAAAATAATTAAAAACATAATAATAAGCTCTCGTTGGTTGCAATAGAAGTATTTTGTTGAAAAACGGGAATAAATTAACCAATACAATCAAACGCGTGTTAGGTCCTACGTCACGTTTTCTCAATAAAACGATTCCACTTGCATTTGGGCAAGCAGAATATAAGAGCGATGACTCACGTCTCACTCGAGCTCTTTACGTTATATATGCGAGTGCGCAAGATGAAAGCCCAGTCGTGTTTTTTACATCGAAGGTAGTATGTCGGAGGTAACTTGGCGTGAAGGGGTTCTCAACTGAATAATTATTTTTGTCGTTGATTATAGAAAAAAAGTTATTGGGTGTGTTCGACTTTTTTACGAAATTTTGATTTTTAAGCAGGTTCTTGCCACGGCCCGGTACCATTTGATCCAGGGACCGGTACCGGGGGTTAGGGACCACTGACTTAGGTAATAGAGACACGGAGACACATGGACTGTCAACTGAGCTACGATCCAACCGCAGGACTATCAAAGCGGAGGAGCAAACGAAAGTTATGCTTTTGGTGTGTGGTGTATGGGTAGAAAGAAAAATTGCAGAAATAAAACCAAAAATAAAACCGCTGGTGTGTAGATGCATTTTGCAAAAGAATGGTAGAATGTTGTAGACCACACGTTTGTGAGCGCGGTTTCATACTAATAATGGTTCAAAGCTCATCTCCCAAATTTCTTCTATCTATCGTGAGTCTTATTTGCCTTAATATGATCTTAATAATTTTCAAATACAAGTTGATGTTGATTACGATGAAGTTTCGCAAATTCACAGTAATTTATAAAAAAAAGTAATATGATTGCCTTTCTACAATATGTAGGCAGGTACCTAACTGACAATTTCTAATAAATTAATAGATACTCAATGAATCTATTTTCAAGGGAAATTAACGCAGCACTATTTATCGTATGTGTTTAGACAGGTATTTTGTATTTTTTACTAAGTAAGAATATGTTTTCGATTAATCCTGTTTTTCGATTGCTTAGGCCCGAGTATCCCATATAAGGTGATCCACTAGTCCTTGAGAAATTCGAAATCGGAATCCCCGCCTTTTGGAAGGGATCTGAATATAATTGACAAGACTTGAAGAGACGCTTTTGGAAAGGTTAGAGTAGATATTTGAGAATTCATTTTAAGAGGTTTATTTTGTAAGGGCCTGTTAAAAACATTAACTCCTTTTTTGCGCATTGTTTATAACAAGTTTGTTTATTAAAAATCAATTTCACGGAACTAAGCGACGCTTTTCGTTGATTTTGATTTCGCCAATTTTGATTCATGCCGAAAAAAACTGCACGAAATTGCAATATTATATTTTCTTTGGGAAATCCAAAAAGCGGTTCATGCGAAGGAGATTTTGCAAATGAATGTATTTTTTATAAGCCCGATATTTTATTTTTTGCATACTTAAAAAAGACATACTAAAAATCATTTTCAAGGCCAAGATGTGTTCTAATCGCAGTATTTAATTGAAGCATCTACAATATTTCTAATAAGCGGTCACATTTTCAAACCAATGTGATTTTTTATGATTTTGCAATATTTCGCATGGCTTCATCTTGAATTAGTTTTAAAACTACCTAATTAATATCGCAATGTAAGCGTTGGAGTATATTATAATTATTTTTTTTACTTCCAATGGATTATTCTGCTGACCTATAGAATCGTCTAATCTATTTAATCACACACCTTCCGTCGTTCCATCCTAATGGGTGCCCAAGGATCCCTAATCCCGTACAAGGATTTCCTAAGCCCCAGGAGTTGGTTTGATTTGTTGGGATTTATATGTGGCTTCCTGTACCCTTCCTACCCCCTCATCTTCCGTCCTAACACCCCGCACTACCCTAACCGTCTCCAGTCACCAACTTCCATGGTAATAGTCAGTGGAACAAACAGAACTAATCATTTATTTAATTTTGAATGGTTTTTGTCATGTATATTATCGAGGCTTCTGACTCACTTTGTCTGTTTAAATTACATTATTAATATATTGTCATTTTAAGATGAAGCCATAGTAAATAATGCAAAATCACACAAAATCATGTGTTTTTGTTTTGAAAATTTGATCGCTTAGAAATATTATAGATGCTTCAATTAAATACTGCGTGTAGAACATATCTTGGCCCTTAAAAATATCGGTCATTTTTTTTATAAGTCTTTTAATAAGCCTAGAAAAAAATAAAGTAACAGGTCTATAAAAAAACACTTTCAAGTGCAAACTCTCCTACTTATGAACATCTTTTCGGTTATGGTTTTATTGTTTATTATAGCAAATTTAGTTTCTTTTATGATAATCGCAAAAAAAAATGATATTTACGCCCGATATTCATAAAATAAAATAAAATATGCATTTTTGCGTTGTTATTTCACAATACGGCTGGCAGCCGACGAATGTGGATTTTCAAAGTGACCCTTATGTCGTGCACCGAAGGACTACTGGCTTGCCACACCCCACTTCCTTTCAGAACCGCCCTGGTCGGAGCAGGGAACAGACGTGTGACTCCACGTCGCTCGGTTCTGTGAAATCAATTTTAAATATCTTTGTTATTACAATAAACAATGTGTAAAAAAGGAGTTAATGTTTTTTTTAGGTCTTTACGAAATCAACCTGTAAAAAAAAATTCTCAAATACCTTTTTCAACCGTTCCAAAAGCTTTTTCTCAAATATTTTTAAACTCCTCCCACAATGGGCGTGAATTCCGACTTCGATTTTTCCCTGGACTATTGGATCCCCTTAACATCGAAAATTATTTTTAAAGGTATTTAGTCCTTTATGTAAGAATTTACTTTCAAATATTGTCCAATTTACATGATCTAACAAATTTCATGATTCTTGACATGGCATAGAACTCAGTTGAATTCTGAATTTTGAATGCGTCCGAGGTCATCAATATTGTTACTCTCTATTGTGCATTTTCGACATCTTCAATTACTTCACATGTCGAGCACATTGGAGAATCAAAGACGCCTATCAAAAACAATATTCTTCCTATAGTGCATATCCGGAACTTAATCTAAAAATAATTCTCATTTCCGATCTTTTCAGAGTATTGTTTACTTCAGATGATGTTTTAAACGGTTCCTTTAAGAGTAACGTATGCGCGGCCCATTTCGGCCGGTTTCATACAAATAATAACTTAAATTTGGATTTAAAATCAAAATACCCAACCAAACTGTTTTTTTTTTTTTTTGTAATCAAAAGTTCTATCAAATATCTATTACGGATGTGAGCTACTTTATTTATTTTTGCTTTAAATTTTAAGATAAAGGCCAATAAATTTTTTAATGTTTCATGATTTTAGAGGCAACTTGGGCAATTATTTGTGATACTAAGTAAGAATATGTTTTGGATTAATCCTGTTTCTCGATTGTTTGCGCTAGAGTATCCCATTTAAGATGATCCACTAGTCCCTGAAAAATTCGAAATCGGAATCCCCGCCTCTTTTTGGGAATGAATAAAATAAAATTAAAAATACTTGACAAGACTTGAGAAGACGCTTTTGGAAAGGTTGGAGTAGGTATTTTATAGATGATTTTTACAGGTTGATTTTGTAAAGACCTGTAAAAACACTAACTCCTTTCTTACGCATTGTTTATTGAAAATCGATTTCAAAATACCTCCGAAATATTTTATTTAAGACCTATTGAGCTTTAAGACCTGCAATATGACCAACAAAAAATCGTAAATTACTTAGTTCTAATTTTTCAATAATGGCTTTCTAAAAAACTGGTGTTCTAAATGGAATGGCGTTGGGTGGTTTCTACCATCTACAAAGCATAAAATTTTTGCCTTAACAAAGCTCTTAACCGGTTAAATCTGAATTTACCCGAGCTTTTCTGTCTAATTTTTTAGCATTTCGAAAAAAAACGAGATAAAACTTAAGAGAAACCAAGATCGTCGAATTATAAAACTTTAATAAGACTAGTATTTAGTTGTAATTTGAGATGATTCATGCAAAATGCATCCCACCCACTAAATATAGTCCTTCAACTAAGCGTTTATTGTCTAAAGCTGGTCTGAGCGACCGCTGAACAGACTCGAAGCAAAGTTGATTAGGTTGCTACGCTTTTGCGTCTGCCTTGACTTGACTACGCCTTGACTTGATGTGTCGGCATGTTTATCGAAAGTAATTCAATTAAATCGACCGCTAATTGTATTCAGTTGGCGGATTTTCGAATTCCCCTTTTACGGCCCCACTAACATGACTATACCCGCGTTAGATTATAAGGTAGGCGGCTTATAAAATGCTCCGTGACCGAAAGCTCCAATTACAGGGCAGCCTTAATACCGCGGTAAATTCGTAAATGGCCTATGAAATCTCCATTATGTCAAATTAAATACCAAACAAACTTAACAATTCATTTCGTATCGTGTTTCTTGCTCGCACCTTGGCTCTGGTATTATTAAAATAATGACGTAAGTATAACAATTTAGAAGCTTCGGATCGCCGATCAAATAATATGTAATTGAAAAGTATAAACACACATTGGGTTTTTTCGGCCGAGATGTGACTGTGTGAACATGTTTTTTCTTTTATTTTTTTTTTAAATGAAATTACTATGGTTAGATAGTGGAGAAACAGGCTCACGGAATTATGGATGGTGATTAAGTGCATTTTGCAATTAAAGACATTTTTTATTTTATATTCGTGGAATTTTAAATTCTGCAAGCTCTCAAAAACTACAATAATTTTTTTGTAATATTTTCAATAGTTTTTTAACATTAGCTCCACACAGGAGGCCCTGAGAGAAAAAATGCTTCAGGATTTGGGGGTGCTGTAAGGAGGATCTATTCATGGAAAAGAAGTTCTGGGAAGGTAAAGGGTAAGAAGAGTGGGTAGGAATCCAGGGATCAATGTGTCTATAAATGACAGAAGTTGAATCCATCCTTTCCACTACGGTGCAAAGCGATGGCTTAAGAGAGTCCGGCTGGAGAGCTCAAAAGGCTTCTCTCCAGTAGCGCAACTATAGGGAGGCAGGGCTGGAAAAATGCCACGGGCCCCACTGGGGCTGGAGCCCCGTCCCGAGAGGCCGTGAGCTCAGAAGTAACCTAACGTTTTTAACAAAATTTAGTAAAAATTATAAATTTGCTGATTTATTAATAATAAAATGATTTTATGTCGTGCAGCTTTCCTGAAGTATTTGTTACAATTCCTGTTTAACTGTTAACTTCTTAAGTGATTTATTAAAATTCAATTACAACGTGATGTATTTACGAACTTCGGATACATACCTACATAGATAGTCAATGAAGTATTAAAAGTGCGCTATATTAGCATGAAGATAAGGAACGCAACGAAATAAACTTCAGAAGGCTTAGAATATGTCTTAAACAAAACAGAACTTAGATCATTACCTATATTTCCTATATATTTTCGATATTACGAGTACCTACCTGTATACCAACCACTTCTTTTTTATTTGATTTCCATTACTTTCTTTAGTTACTACATAATATATTTTGGTTGATGTCAAGAATGAAATCAATTTTATGACTGTTTAAGAAACCTTTCAGCAAAATCTTTGTAAAATCACATAATCACCTACAGGCTCAATTGGTGGGTGCCTACCTATCTACCTACAGAATCGATTAGTAGTCGATTGCAAGAAGGCAGCAAACGGCCAGGCAGTAGGCAGTAGGCATACAGGCACAGACCACTGGACAGTTGACGTGAGGAACAATGCCCCATACATCACCCGGCTGGTCAGTAGCGATCAACTGGGCACCGGGCAGTGGTCGGGCTAGGTGTGGCCTCTACACACTACACACTACACGGCACCTACACACTACACACTGCCTACCATCAGCTCTCCGCTCCCCGCTCCGTGCGGTATCGTTTCGTGCGGTATCGTACATTGTACAGTGTGTTTGGAAATTCATGTTCTTCATGTAAACAACACTGTTGATGGCAAAAAAACTGTATGCTAGTGATAGGGCGATTTAGATCCTTGAATTTTCGCTTAAAAATTATTTATTTATTTTCATCAAAATGAGATTTTCACTTTTCATTCAACTTTAGTTTTCTGAAACATTCAGAAAACTAAAGTAAACAAGAGTGGGGAGGATACAAAGCCCCGCACAAAGAGGAGACCGATTATATTATCTCATTCTCTCTTAGCCTAAATCCTATAGATGTAGACTTGTAAAAGTGGTTCAAAAACTCATTATTAAAGTAATTTTAAAAAACAACCAAAATTCTCTTCGATGGAGCGACAACGTCCTCAAAGACATATCTACCTTGGAGCTTCTAAACTGGAGAGAGCTGGCACAAAACCGAGATGAGTGGAGGAAGACTCTTGAGGAGGCCGAGACCCACCAGGGGTTGTAGAGCCAAGAGTGAGAGTGAAAGAAAATGCAATCAAAAAATTAAAAGTAAACTCATGATTAAGGCATAAACATAACATCCAAATTCCTGTATTTTCAACACAACAAATGCACAATAATTACGTTTACAAAGGCATATAATATTTTAATAATCTTCCCGGAGAATTAAAAAAAATAAGAGATTTTATAAAATTCAATAAAAATGTCAAATTATTCTTAAAAAAATAACAACCAAACCATCACCAATCAAAGTGCTATAACTTCATTTCATGCCATATTATAATTGTTAACGTTACAACATCCTAGTACTTAAGATTATATTTATTGTACACTCTATTATATAATTTCTGAAATAGTTCCTAGACTAAGCTCAAGAGCTAGCTCTCTTAATTGGCGTAGAAATCCTTGATAATATGTATTTCACTATTTGTTGTTGCCAAATATTATGTATTGTGTATTACTGTAACAATGTTATAATTTAAACAATAAAAAAAATATAATTTAAAAAAAAATTAAATATATGTTTGTCTCTTTTTAGTGTAGCTGTTTTCCGTTTCATCGAGTTTTAAATCACAACGGTGCTAAAGAAGTTTTCATTTTAAAAAAACTAGTAACTATGTACCTACTCAGACTAGTATTTATGACCAGTAATTACGAGTAATGCGACTATTCTGATTTCAAAATGCTTCAAAGACATTGTATATTCATCTTTTAGGAGTTTCGTTTCCCAAGCGCCCTGTAGGTATGAATGTGACGGGGGCCCTGGGGTAATGGGGGAGGGCGGAGCGCCGGGCTTCGTGTGCGGTCGCGAGGCGCCGCGCCGCTGGGAAATGTTGCCAACTTTATGGGCCCTAAATTCAATGTTTTAATGGAATCAATTTTACGTCTTATTAAATATGTTTGCTATAATAGTTTTCGATTGATTGATTAACTTTGGTTCCCACACACGTTAAAAAATCTACTTATATGTTTTAGTAACTTTGTTAAAGTAGATACGTGTTATAGTTAAACAGATACCAAGTGCACTCCTAAAATTTCAAACGGGGAAGAACGTTCTTGTACGTATGATGATCAATGAAAAATAATTGAACAGTGATTTTTTTATATAATACCGCACTAGAGTCCCAACTGCATGTAGAGCCAGTGACACTACGGCATCCCCAATTGGGGTATGTTGTAAGGCTAAGGCTGAAGGTAGTGGGGAGGTGAAGGAGATGGGGAAGATGAAGGTGAGGAAGAGGACGATGAGAAGAATTTGGTCTCCGGTAACTTTTTTGATGTGTTTTTTTTCAACAAAAACTTAAAAAATTAGTAGGTATTGGACAGTTAGGGACAGAATTAGGGTTGGTTGGCAACTCGGCCGAATGACGATATGTGGAAGATTTTTTTTTGATTTTGAAAAAAATTTTAAAAAAAAATCTTCATTTATAAAATAATATAAAAATAGTATTAAATAACACCGTGAATATATAGACGGCCTCCGTGGTCGAGCAGTAAGACTCTTGACTAGCAATCCGGAAAATGCGGATTCAAATCCCGGCGTGCGCAAATAATTTTTGTGATTTTAATATTTGTTATTTCATGATTTAATTCATTTAAAATAATATATAGCATTTTGCGGCATATTCCAGAGCGGAAGATATCCTCAGTATCGCCCTGGTGTGATACCACCATTAAGAATAGAAACGTTGCGTGAAACGACTTTTCCCGTGATTGGTGACCTGATCTGAATTGCTTCCCCACCTTCCTCTTCCCCATCTCCTTCCTCTCCCTCCACTACCTTCATCCTCACAACATACCCCATTTGGGGATGCCATAGTCTTACTGGCTCCAGACAGGAGCAGCTGGGACTCTTAAGTACTCTTATTCGCAGTAAAAAAAAAAAATAATGTTGGGACTATTGTGCGGTTTTCACGTAAAAAAATTACTTTGCCGTTGTGATTCCATGACTTTTTTTATTAACACTTTTTTGTCAATACCGATTTAAATTTTTTCGATAAATACCTACCCGATATTTAATCCCGTTGAAGTTTTTACTAAGTACCTAAATGCTTAATAACAAATTTATTTGTCAAACTTGTTTGTTTTCGTCCTATTAATTAGTACGGCACGTATTAATAATTCAAATACTAAAATAAGTTTTCTGAAACGTTAGTAAGCTAAAGTCGAAATAACGTTGAAATGCTCAGCACCTACTACAGACCTACCTTACTTTAAAATATATCCTGTCATCTACTGAATGTTAGTCATAAAATATTTTGCAAATTTAAAAACATGTTTCGGATGAAAAAGGGTTAGATCAAAACTATATAAATACAACAGTAAAATAATCCGTGGCAATGAGCAGTGGCGTTCTTCGTGTGGGGCAGGCCCTGCCCATCTCCCATCCTAGGCCCGGCACTCTGGGCACTCCGGGCACTCCGGGCACTCTGGGCACTGTACGTACGGAGTGGAACAGATTGATTATATTTACCAGCATGGTGGGGCCGGAGCTATCTCGTACTGAGGGAGTGTTGTTACTCTGATGGTCTGATGGTTGGTGTGAGAAATTGTGTCTTACGCTCTCTACAATCTGAAGGTCGTCTAAGATTTTATAATTTTATCCAGTTTTAATCCAAAATAAGTTTATTAATTTAGGACCCACGTAATTAAAAATATCACTTAAAACCTAATATTTTATTGAATGCACAGAATTTTTGATCTTGCTAAAAGTTCGTGATAATCGCTATCTATATATATAAAAACCAAAATATTGTTACTTCTGTCTATGTATGCTATGCTATGCTATGCGTTGCTAAACCATCCATCCGATTGCGATGAAACTTTGGGAATTTGATGTGCGCGATTCTTACTATTTACAATAGTGAGTTCTGGCATCATGAAATTATGCGTTGCTAATAGTTCATCAGATTGCGATGAAACTTTGGGGATTTGATGTTTGCCTGCTAGCGATGGTTTCTATATATACTGGCGAACTCTCGCATTACGAAATTTGTATAAAAATTGCAATAGGTGGCACGCGAGCTATTTCAAAACTGAATGTACCGGGAATGAATGTAGGAATGCGGGAGGAAGAAGGGGAACCCGGGAGGGGGAGGGGAACTTGGGAGAGGGATTCGTGGGACGGGGGAAGAGGGTGAGGGGAGTGGTGAGAGGGAAGGTGGAAAAGGCGGAGTGGGAACGCGAGAGGGGATGGGGACGCGGGAGAGGAAGGAGAGGCGGAAGGGGAACGAGACGAATGGGAGAGAACCCGCAGGGAGAAACAATTTCTTTATTAAGTGGCATAGCAACGCATGCCGGGAACTCGCTAGCAGGACATAAAGTATAAATTATGAAAAAATTACATATTATCTTACATGTAAATTGGAGACTTAATTAGAGCGTTGCCGGTAAAGGGAGAACTCTTTACCCTGGTGGTAAAATTGAGATTTACATTAAATTTACTCCAGTCGAAACCATGGATAGCCCCGAGCAATAGCGGGTGCACAATGCACAACAGCTATTTTGCATAGGTTTTTCACAATTATATCGTCTGCGTGCAAAGTGTCTCTACATTTCTCTAAATAATCGTTGTTAATCTCAAGTGACCTATCAGGTAAGTATGGTCTTGTATATTTTCTGCCTGTACAGAGAAGATATAAATAAAATTAAAATATCTATAAATGTACATTTTTACGCAGCCATCGCGTTAATTGGTAAAATGCATTGTAGATATAATTTGTATCAGTGATCGAAGAACTATATTTTTCTTTAAATGGTTATAATGGTTTAAGTGGTCTGTAGTTAGAAGTAAAATTGTAGCAATATATTATAAATTTGTACAGCGCCTTTGAGGTGATTTTTCACACAAACGGCGCAATACAAATCATCCAAATATTATTATTATCTCCTCTGTTTGAGGAGATAACATTTGTCATAGGAGACCATGTAGAGTTTATGGGGTGAACCCCATCGAACTATTAACGTCACAAAAGAGGCTATTCAAGGGTTCTTTTTTGAGTTTTCTTTCACTCTCCATTCTAAGACATTCTTTCAATCTTTCTCATTCAGATTCTCGTAGTAGCTGTTCTCTATTCGATAAAGTCAAAAGTATATCTGCTTTTCAAACATTTTTAAATTTTTTTTTTTGTTATTCATCTTTATTAATTTTAGACTTACAATTTGTTTTGTCCTATGCCTTTCTCACTGTGTTGAGAGCAGGCGCCTAACATGAGCAGTTTATAATAATAACACATACAAAATATAAATAATAACACAATATTACAAGTAACAGATAATCATCAACGTACCGTTGAACAAAATAAATCTGTTTTGGCTGGTAATCCTGGACTTGGTGTCAGATTTATATCAAAGATATATTGTGTTTTATCTAACTGCCAGTGGAAGCGTAATATACAATTTTGTTGCAAAATTTCTAAAATTTCTTTGGCTGAAGATTGTTTTAACAAAAGGGATAACTAGGAGGTTATGCACTTTGGTTCTAGTATCTCGAACAGTTTGGAAATTTTCAAAGGTAGCTCTGTGTTTGAAGAGGTATGCTAGTATTTTTTGGCATAAATTTTCCTAATATCCAAGACACAGATTCTCCTAAAGATTTCATCCGAACTACTTGTGATTGGTAGTTTTAATACAATCTTTATAATTAGTTTCTGAGCTTTAAAGTTCATTTGCTTCTCCCCAGGCTATAATACCGTATTCGATTAGAGATTGACATAGAGCATTGTAAATTGTTTTGAGTTGATTCAAGTTTAACATTGGATTGACGATTTCTTCACCTCAGAATAACCGGATTTCTTCAGGGCGTGAAAGCCAATTATTGCAAAAACAACATGAACAGGTCATGTCAAGAGTTGAAATAACATAAAAAAATAATATATATTTGTGAATATGGAAATTACACTGAGTGTGTGCCAACAAACACGAATTGGCGCCACAGTTATTCATTATATTTCTTTAATTGAATCAATTTCGTAACTATCAATCTATAATTGTTTCATAAATACCATTTCACGAACCCTGGAAGCGTTGATCGTCATTATATCCGCCATAGAGGCTTGCCAACCAACACTTTATATGTTACTTTTCACTCTGCCATCGCTGTTAGCTCTTAGCTGCTAGGCGTAACTGTTAAAGGTACGATAACATTATCATATCCGCTGACACCGACCAGAGTTGGCTGCAAACGGCCATGGACCAATTTGGGATGCTGCCCGGAGTACAGAAGATGAACCGGGCGAATTAATCGATAATTACACGTGAAATGTTCGAAGGGGACCACCGGCGACTTGTTGCGAAAACATCAAACATAATGAAATTATACCGTGCGATACTATCGTACTATTAAAATAATTGATTTTAATGGGAGCTATTAGGTCAACTCGATAAAACAAGAATCCATCATTATTGCCGTTGAGAGATCTGTTGTAATCTTTCTTTCTGTTAAATGCGTTGTGTATGCGATAGAGAGAGAAGTTGCAACGGAGTTATCAGCGGTATGCCACAAGTTATTATAGGCCGAAAACGTAATATTAGGCGATTGTGTGGAACATTATTTGCTTTCGATTGCATGTTTCCAAAGATATTTCGTAACTGATATATTTTTATAATCTTGGACCAGCGTGTCTCAAATAAGTTGAAGATAGAATTTATATACCATGCCAAATAAACACACTTTTTTTACATTAGATCCACACATCCTGAGGAAAATAATTTCCTTTAGGGCCTATGTCATCTTTGGGGATGCTGTGTGGATTAGGATTAGATTTTAGGAAAGGAAGGAGAGGAAGTTCTGGGAAAGAAAAGGGTGTCAGGAGGGGGAGGGGGGAGAATCTGGGGATCAGTTCGTCCAGGAGTGACGGACGTATGAAGCCATCCCTCCCATTGCGGTGCAAAGCGATGTTCCGAGAGAGTACGGCTGGAGAAGTCAAAGACTACCATTCTCTCCCGATCCGGCGGATACCGCCGCCAAGACCCGGACAAACCTCACCCCACGAACCCGGACACCCCTGCTAAGTCACCAAACGTAGCGAACCATTTGAGTTGATGTATGTTAGATGTTCGCTGTTCAGCAAAAGCACGCAACGATAAACAAATAATCTGGTCCTTCTCCAATCGGATGTTGGCTTACATCAAGACAATCTTCACCCTGCTGACTACATTCCAAAACAACTCAAAACAGTAAAAAGAACTACTCTTACACCAGTTAAAAAAAGCTTATTTCGAAACATGAAACTAAAAAAAATATATATATTTTTTATTGTTTTTCATTTACTCACAAATAATTACCTAAATTGCCTCTAAGATCATGAAGCATCAAAAAATTAAATGGCCTATATCTTATAATTAAAAGCAAAAATAAATAAAGTAGCTCATGTCCGTACTAGATATTTGATTACAAATAATTTTTTCAGTTCGGTTGGATATTTTGATCTCAAATCCAGAATTAAGATTTGTTTGAAACGGGCCGAAACGGGTCGCGCAAACGTTCCTCTTAAGAATAACCATTATAAACATTGTTTTTTCCAATTCACATCTAGACACAGATAGTCGTGGATAATTTCTGCAATTTTTGTTTTGTAATCCTTTTATGTGAGACTTATCATTTTTACCAATGTATTTTATATTATTGCATTTAGTTCGAGTTGAATCTTGCAATCATACATAAAGATGGCAGCCAATAAAAATATGCGTTAAGAAAAATGAAGATAATATGGGTGGTTCTTAGTAGAAGTATGGTACAGTTAAAGGTGACCGAATTGGATATTGACACCTTAGCTCAGTGGACAAGAGCACCCGCCCGGAAAGTAGGGAGGACCTGGGTTAAGTCCCAGAGGTGTAAATATCTTTTTCTGATTTTTCTGTTTCCAGATTTTCGATTGAGTTTCGCTCATAATGTCTTCATTTAATTAAATATTACAATTTGAGGTTTTACTCATAAAATTTAAAATAAAAAAAATTAATAAATAAATAAATAATGGTGATTTAGTATTAATCTAAGCCTTAAGTTTATCTGTTACGGATCAAAAACATGATGCAATTAGTAACGATACCTTACTTCATTGTGTCATTTTTTTAATCGCTAGCAATTTGCAATGCTCAAACAAACAATCATATTATTAATAAATAATATAAAACTATCACACCAGAATGTCGAATCATAAAAATAACCCCACGGTTCCCATTAAAGGCCTGTTGTTTGTAATAACGAGATTCAATCAATTCTTCAGTACAACTAAGTAGATAGATTTTTGATCCGACTGCTGAGACCCCCATTGCATTCTCTCTTTCCGTTACATGCGTCTTACAAGAGAATGAAGGAGAAGTTATAACTGAGTTCTCAGCGGTATGCCTTTATGTAACTATTTGGTTGACAAACAAGGTCTACATGACTAGAGGATAGAATGTATTCCAAGTATGCAGCGGCATTTATCTCCCGTGAGACTCGCTGGACCTCCTATTGTACTGGCACTTTATATTGGACCTCCCATTGTATGGATAGATGTGAACGCGGCCAATACATCACAAATATAGAGTAACAGATTCCTCGACAGTGGCTCTCAATCATATTTTGTTAAGACCCCTATTATTTTGTACAACACACTAGGTCCATACCTACCTACATATATTATTATTAAGCATTCTCTCTAAGCGTCTCTAAAGCATGCAAATTTAAACATAATTATCATAAAATGGCGTAGAATATTGGATACTAAGCCAAGCATTAACACTGAATACAAAAACTTTGGATAAGAATATATAAGCTCTTAAAACGCTTTATTCATGTATTTATTTATACTGGGTTTTACAGATGTTCGCACTTACGTGAGAACAATCCAGGTATGCAAACAATTACATACAATTTTGACGGCCTCCGTGGTCCCGAGGAAGGACTCTCGACTCACAATCCGAAGGTCGCGGGTTCGAACCCGGCGTGCGCAAATAAATTTTATTTGATTAATTTGTGTTATTTCACAATTTATTCGTTTAAAATAATACATATAGTTTATTTGCGGCACGTTCCAGAGTGGAAGATACTATCAGTATCGCCCTGGTGTAAGACCACCATTCAGAATTTGCTTCGTCTTCGTTCTCAACGTTGCTTGAAATGGCTTTAGCCGTGTTTAGTGACCAGATCTGAATAGCCAGGTACTTCCCCACCTTCCTCTTTCCTATCTCCTTCCCCTCCCTACTACCTTCAGTCTCACAACATACCCCAATTGGGGATGCCATAGTCCCACTGGCTCCAGATGGGAGCAGTTGGGACTCTTGTGAGGTATTAACTGTAAAAAAAAAAAAAAAATTAAATACAGATACGTACAATTAGAAAAATAAAAACATCACAAAAAAATACAGAATTATATACAAGGTCACTCAAGTAACAACACATTACAATGATTGGCAAGAGAAGTAAGAAATACATAGCGAGGCATGCATAGAGAGACAATTGACAACAATGTAATTAGTAAGTATTTTTTAACAGAGCCAGAACTTTTTTTTGAATCCGTACAAATTATCGACAAAAATATCTACTTCAGCACACTCTATCTTGTTATATAGTCAAAATATCTGGGTCAAAGGACTAAAGTAAGCGATATTATTTTTAAATGTATTCATGTGAAAAATGTTATGGCGTCTTAAACAATGGGAATTGGGGACATTTATTTCAACACTGCTAAGACATAATATAGTATCAAGATGGCCGTGAATAATTTTATGTAGTAAACATATTAGATCAGTCAATTGCCTTTTAGTTTTAAGGGTGTCAATCTTGAATCGCGACGTACGTCGTATGATCTAAGATGGTCATGTAGTCCACATTTGAAGGATAACATTCTTGCTTTGAATGGATACGGTGACATTTAGAGACTCTCCATCGAAAACCTAAAATAGCTAAGTTGTACTAATAATACGTTCCCTGAGGTTTTATCTGCTATTGATATGAAACTGGGGGTTCCACAATAACTCAACAAAGTGTCATTTCAACATTCCTTTGAAAATTCGTCAAAAGTTATGATTTTTTTTTAAAAAGCACAAAACTTTAACTAACGTACGCTATTGAACCATTTATTTAATTCGTTTTCAATGACTTCTCAAAGGAAGTGATGAATTTGCGTGTGAAATTGAGATATTACTGTTCAAAGTTTGAATCCAGAATAAAATACTAACGCTTAAAATTTACAAAAAGTGAATGTGCAGAACGTTTTGTAATTGAATTATCTTTATTTCTACGTAAGAACATTCTAAGCAAAATATAGCCAAGCAACTAATTAAAAAAAAGTCAGATAGAACCTTGTTGCTTTAAAAATCAGCTAAACCCTCAGGGGCCATCCATAAATTACGTCACACGAAATTTGTGAGACCCCCTCCCCCCTAGAATTTCATGATTTTTTTGACCCCCCCCCCCCCCCCATATCCCTTGTCACACTTCTCTGATTATTTTAATTATTTATTTTTTTGTTAAATGCCATGTTATTTTATAGAATGCTCTTAAACCGAAATATTATTCATTTACAATACGTTCTGCATAACCACTTCTTCATAAATGTAATTTTTTTTTCTAAGTTTCACGCAATTGGCAGATGGAACCTTGTTGTCCCAAGCAATGAGCTCGAACGCAGAGCAAATGAAATCACTTTGCTCCAAAAATATTTATCTGTGACAGAAGAACCAAGATAGAACTAAGAGCTATATGGCAGTAAAGTTTGGATATGAAAACTCGTTGTTTCAAAAACAAAAATGATGTTATTTTAAATAAAAATAAGATGCGCTTAAATTGCTGGCGGGACCTTGTTATTCTAAAAAGGAAATATAAAGTATTTTAAATAGAAATTTGTAGCTTAATCATCTGCGAACTTATATAGATGTTGAGCTGATTTTAGGTTTTAGATTTTAAATAAAAAAGGTGCAAAAAGTCAATTTTTGCCAAAATATCAGATAGTGCACAAGCAAATGCTTCGAACAGAGAAGTGTTTAAATTCAGAAATCTTTATTATTAAATAAAAGCCAACACCAATTTTTAAATCATTAGGGGTAAAATACAAATGTTTGCCCAACTGAAAAAAGGTATCAATGGAAGATCTAATAGGGGAAGATGCCGTTCTGAAGTGGAGTTACAGATTGAAAGGTGTGGGGTTAAGATTGTCATTGTGATGGCTATCCTCGAACATGTGAGAAGAAGAAAAAGTTGAACACAGCATTGATCGCTGATCACCCCTTTGAGTTGGCATAATGTAAGAAAGCTACCAGCCGTAGAAAAAAGCACAATAATAAAAATATATATTTTTGCATAATTGTACCCCACCCTTTCATTTCTATTCCTGCAACAAATTCGCAAAAATGGTTTAAATTTTTTTTTTACATCAACTCCACACTGGAGACCCTGAGGAAAATAATTGCCCTCAGGGCCCTTGGAGGGGAAGTTCGAGAAAGGAAAAAGGAATTAGGGTCGGTAGGAATCTGGGGGTCAATGTATCCAGGAATGACGGAAGTACGATTCCATCCATCCCACTACCGTTCAAAGAGTGTGATGTTCCGAGAGTGTCCTGTTGGAGAGGTCTAAAGGTCTCCGTCAACCATTCTCTCCCAAACCGGTCTGCCTTGCAGTCGGTGAGTAGATGCATCCGCCGTCAAGACCCGGACAAACCTCACCCCATAAACGCGAGCACCCCTGCTAAGACACCAACCGTGTCGAACCAGTTGGAGTGACCTACGGCAGAGATGTTGGTACTCAAACCCGCCTCCCAAATTAATCTGCACATTATATATTATTTATAAAAGAAAGTGCAATGTACAATGTACAAAGTACAATGAGCATGCCGCTAAAACTCAGAAACGAGTCTTGGTACGATCAAGTGGTTTTGGATATATAAGGGCTGGAAGTTTTACCCTCTAGAATTTTCTAGAACAGTCCAGATCATCCCAAAGCATTCGAGAGCATTCCACATCATTTCATTCATTCTGGAATATTCGCGAATAGTTTGAAACGTTCGGGAACATCCCGGAACATCCCAGATCATTGTGGAACATTCCAGAACACTTTCGAATATTATGGAATGTTCTGAAACATTGTGGCCTATCCGAAGCCTTTTTTGTATGGGTGGGGCTACCCATTGGTAGAGGTATATAAAGCAAGGTCTGTCTTGGGTTCGAACGTCAGTTCAATCTCATACCAACCCCCTTAACCCCAGTATAGCGATACCCCAGCTATACCAGTAAAGCTATACCCCAGCTATAACCCCAGCTATAACCCCAGCTATACCCCAGTATAATATATTATGCACTATCCCGCTCAGGTTTGTTTAACAATTCAACTTTAAGAATGATTTAGTTCCGTCCCAGTGTGAGTCCGCGGGGCCGGCGAGCAACATTTGTCAAAACTTTTCGTTCTGCCCTAATATGATGGAGACAAATGGCCAACGGTTATTGAGCCACGAATACATTCCGCAAGAGGAATGCCCGAACTGAATAATTATTAATATTTCATTATGTATTACGTTCATTATTGCGGCACTCCGTCAAGGAACGTGTATTAGATAAGACAGATTACATAAATTAGGTAAAATATCTAAGTACTTTGTTTTGATGTGGTTGGGTTAGGTTGGTGGGCTTCGTATCACCAGTGCGTATTAATAAAATAATATAAATACGCGATGAACACTAAAGGTGCTTTTTTGTAATTAACAATATTATTTATTTTTAAATGTTCTTTTGACTTTACGTCCGGGTTAAATCTTCACCACAGGAAAAACTAAACCCTTCCACACACTTTTCCATAAATGATCATATAGTCAATCCATGCTATACAAGTGTACTATATAAGTGTAATACATACGAAACAATACAAGAACAACATGTCAACCGATCAGAGATCAAATCGGAAAATAATTCACCGACTCCAGATATTTTCATATCAGAGGGTTCGGCTCGGTAGAACTCCTAACTGGACCGATAAATCCTACAATCCCTCAATGGCCTCAACATAAATATTTAAAAAATCTTTCGTAATCCTACATGTATTTAAAATGACTGATTTTTGCATTTTTATATATAAATTCTTTAAAAAATCTAATAAGCATAAATTTTGAATTAGAGAAATATTATCATTTTAATTAATTATTATTTGTTTTTAAAAAATTAAACTATAATCACAATAATGTTTGATGAAGCAACTGTGTACATCTCCCTTCTATCATTTTTTTACATAAGCTCCACACATGAGGCCCTAAAGACAGAAGGTGGCAATGGCGGAATCGGTAAACGCGCACGTCCCGGTTAAACGAGAGGTTCTGGGTTCAAGTTCCAGTTGCGACTATTATTTTTTTCTATTTTTCTGTGTCTTGTTCTCTTTCATATTTTCGTTTCGATTATTATTGTTATCTTCTTCTTCAACGATCTTTTAGGTCTTTAGATCTTTTTTTTAAATCCTAACACCTACCTAATATCAATAAAATGTGAAAATTTGTTGCTATTATTTGCAACTACCTTAAACGGGCTCGATAACTGATGACATAAACCTATGACTAATGATCATAAATCTTAACCAACTTAGATGACAAAGATAGCGTAGTTATGGCGTAGCTTCCCATAAAAGGACCAAAGGACACAATACACATAGCATAACACAAAAACAAGTATTGAACTTGCCGACTGTGATGTCGATGATTACCTTTTGTCTTCGGCATGCAACAATCAATCTGAGGACCTCCCCGAACCAATCGATAAGCAAATACTCCCATGGACAATGTCCCATGGCTACGACACGGATATCAATTGTAAATATTTGGTCGGTCAGAATTCCTTCATTGAAAAGAATGCCAAAACATTGCTCAAAGTATGTGTGCATTCAATTAGTGTGTGAACGTATTTTTTGCTAAATGAAATCCGGCTTCACTGTCGTGACCTATTTTTTTATTAAATAAGTATGCATTGCATATTACATTTTAAAGCATATACATACCTTTAATGTGCCTACATATTTTTCATAGTGCGAACTCATGAATAATTTGACATTTAGTGCAATTTTTGTGACATCATATTGTCACCTCGACTGCTCTTATAGCTCGAAAACTACTAAACTATGGATAAAATTACCTTAGAAGAAAAGTCATCGATTGAGCTGCGAAAAGTTTGAGAGTGGTGGCGTATCACGAATGAACACCAAAGTGATCCAAATTTGCACAAATTTTTTCAAATTTAAATTTAGAAACTACATAGAAAACATTTGTGATGAAAATTTTTAAACTAATCCATACTAATATTATAAATGCGAAACTGCTCGAGTTTGTTTATGACCTTTTCAC
Source organism: Glyphotaelius pellucidus (assembly GCA_936435175.1). Classification (NCBI taxonomy): domain Eukaryota; kingdom Metazoa; phylum Arthropoda; class Insecta; order Trichoptera; family Limnephilidae; genus Glyphotaelius; species Glyphotaelius pellucidus. The sequence continues at coordinate 3,857,516 of OW386541.1, forward strand.
GCATAACACAATATAAAGACTTTAATAATTCTTTCACCAGTATAAAGCTAAATTATATGCGCAAACTTGTATATGATGGTAAGCTCTGGGGTTATGAAATTATAAATATTAATATATTATATTTGTTATACGTTTTCTGTCGCTAACAAACCGAGTTTTTGCTAACGTCAGAAAAAAATCTTTTCCATGGAAACAATGTTGATATATTTTTGGGCTCTATGCTGGTAGGCACTCAGTCTACTGGTCAGCTACTACTGCAGAAAATTTAAATATTAGAATTCGTTTTTTTTTTGGACAAGATTGGAATAAATGTCAGATTTGAGTTCCTGTATTAAAAATATAATTCGTAACGATTATAAAGACTGAATGATAAATAGAGTATTTTTTATTATATTAACGAACTTCCAAATATTTAAATAAAAATAAACATCCGAAATGTTTGTAAGCGCATAAATTCCGAACGAATGAACAAAATTGGATAAGTAATTCTTTTTTCTTTGAGCTGTAGCATTATGAAATTTAGGTGGTAGGCGAGATGTTTGAAAACTGAATGTAAGGGAATGAATATATGGAATGCGGGAGGGGATGGGGGTGGGGTGGGGGGGGGGAGATAATTGATAAGTGCAAGCGCTACAGTAATTTCCCGTAATACCATGCGAGCGAAGCCGCGGGGAAAAGCTAGTAGGTAATATTTATTGCTCACATTTAAACTAGATATGGAAATATATTAGTGTTTTATATTAATAAACCTGTTTCAAATTTTATACTACTAGAAAACAATCATTTTCCATAATTTTTTGGATGTTTTAATTTAAAACACGTTTATTAGCAGCCAAAAATATAAGAAAAATTAGTTGAAGATAAAATTGTTAATTCTAAATTTTAAATGTGAGATCGACAAAATGACATAAAATAAATAGGTCCCATTAGCCGAGTTGGTTAATGCGATGTTTCCCGGTAAGACAAGTGATCCTGTATTCGATTCCCGCCGTTGCGACCGATATCTTTTTATTTTTCTTTTCTGTCTTGTTCTGTTTTATGTTTTGTTTGGATTTATTAATATTATATTTTTCTTCAGTGATACATTACATTGATGGGTACAACCTTCAAAAGTTATTAAAAAATTCATTCCAGTAAAATTAAATAACTAACATTATTTCATGAGCTAACAAAATTATAAAAGTATGGTAGAATAAAATTATGGTACAGTTTTTCAAATAGAGTAGAAAACATAGGAGGGCGCCACTGCTGTTCAAATGGCAATACTAAAAGTATAATCATGGTGGTAATCTAAAGCTGTGTAACTTACATTTTAATTAAAAATTACAAAGGCATGAAAGTGAAAAATATATTTTCATTGCAATATAGACCCACTGATCACAAAAAGAACTTAGAATTGCATATTGGGATATTATTATTATACCTTTGCAATTTTTTGTTACAATAATGAAGAATAACGATATTGTAATAAAATATAAAGCAAACATTAGAAATTTCTCACATTTATTTAGCCTAAGTATCTAGCATTGTCCGGGCTTTAGATCATGTCTCTAATTTTAGATCTGAATATATTTAACTCATTCAAATCTAAAAGTAGTGTAACTAAACTCACCGTTGATTCTTCCTTTCAACCTACTGTTAAATTCAAATTTATGTTAAATTAAACGAAAGCCAATCACTTTGTAAAACACAAATTAATCAAATTTATGTAATTTAGTAGGTATCTTAACAACAATTTTGATACCCCTGATTTATTGTATGTGATCTCTTTTCACACTCCAGGCAGGTCAGTTACAAGACAGTACCTACCTTATTATTGTGACAACTCTACTTCAACATCGCAATATTACACTCCTATGCGACGGATTCAACAGCTAGGAAACAAATACTCCGATGTTGTTGATATATTTAGTACATCAATTTCAATATATAAGCATACTTTATTGAAGTTTTTTTTATCAAGTATGGGAAAACCTTGATAAAGCTATTTATTTGTATTTTGTCTGCATAAAGAAAAAAGCTATTTTGGATTTTTATATTTTAAATATTTTTTCTAAATATTTGGTACCTACATACTGTGTGGATCTAATTCAATAATGTTGTTACTTTATAATTATTTTGTGCAATTGTCTTAAATAGTTATTTCCTGCACTATTTATAAGTATAATTCATAAATATTGTTATATATATATATGTAAAAGCCTAAATAGGCGTATATAAATAAATAAATAAAACAGTGCTTCTTCAATTTAAATTTTGTTTTAGAACAAAACATATTTTTTTAATTGTGGTCAGATTATTCTGTATTTTCAGTGTAATTACACTTTAAAAGAATATTTGACGGGTAAATTGGTGTTGCCAGCCTACAAATTTTGTAGTTCCATTTTTTAATATTTTCTACTCTTATTTGACAGACAATAGGTATGTCAATAATGATCACAAATTTGTTAGGTAGATTATCTTCCTACCTCTTTTGAATAGCTATGGCCTTTTTTAAGACACGATGTTAATATTTATAACAATAGATATCAAGGTAGACTAAGGACAGGTTGTTAATATTCGAGTTCTTTGAAGGTCTTATTTAGATTCTGTTTTTATCCAAGAACTGTGAAACAACCGGCCCATGATCAAATAATAACAGAACTTGAATAGAACTTTCACATAACTTAAATTTCGACTTCAAAGTTAGATGAATTCAAATTCTGTGAAAAAAACCCACAAATAATTGGTATATTTTTTTCATTCTTCTGTTTTAATTATCTATAGGTATAAATTTATCATATTTCTAGGCTTGGCAAGAATTGCTTAAGGCTTCTAGTCTAGATAAAAACAAAAATCTTTTTTTTCTTCATATTTCCAAAGTTTAAATATTCAAAAATATCTCCTTTAAAGGATTTTTCGAAACTCGCCTTTTTTTTTAAGTTATAACCATTTTATTGTCGCGGTTTAGACGGAATCTAACTAAAAACTAAAGAGAACAAAATTTTAAACCCATTTTTCTCCAATCCACTTTTTTCTAAGTTCTACTAAACCAATTTACTTGAAATTTGGTGTGAGCGTTCTGTATACATTCTTCTATATATGGCGAAAACTAGAAATATAACAAAATTTCGATTTTTACTATTTTTAAAAAATTTGGAAAGTCAAAAAAACTGGTACAAAATCGTCTTTTTTATTTTGGACATCCGCCATTTTGCGAAAAAAATTTTTTTTTACTTTTCCTTAATTCGGGCCATGGTTGCAATCGTGTCAACCAGGGCGCGCCATTTGTTTGAGATCCCCCACTTCAACACCATGTAACTTTGTAAATTTTTAATTTTTTCGTTCGACTTTTTTAATGGATTCTTTAATGTTCAATAAATTTTTAATAAAATAAAAGTTGGTAAAAATATTATTGTTTTTTTTTGTTGCACCTGAAAAAACACCTACAATTCATGCTTCTAGACTAGAATATCACCTTAAGAGAGTGGATGACTATCACACGGTTTTTTTTATTTCACGACTTCAGCAATATTTGGATGGAAGGCGTTTTTTTTCAGACAGCTTTACCTACCGTGTTTTCTCGGACCAAGGTGGTCATCTGTTGCAGCGAGACTGTCCGTATCTGTACCCACCCGCATAGTCCCCAGGCTGTAGCCCGTGGCCCGCGTACCCTCAATCTCTCAACCATCAGTCAACAGTATTGGAGATGTGACAGAGTTATCAGGTGATCGGTCCGTCGCAGCGGGCAACCGCTCGCAGATCCAGATGTACCTATGCTTGTGATGGTCGGAATTCGGTACACAGTGATCTGTATTCATTCCTTCAGGACATGAGTTGTGTAAAGATATGACTGCTTTTCAGAGTAGGGTAATTTGGGCTCATTTTTGCTAACTTATTTTTAGAGAAATTAGAATCGTGGACAGAAAATAAGGCTAGATATTTAACATAGTTGTAAAAAGCATTAACTTTGTGGCTCGCAATGATTTACAATAAAAACACATAAATTTGTTGTAGAACACTTTTATTTTATTACACTCTACCGGTTTCGGAAGACCCTTCCTTCTTCAGGAGAATATTGTAACTGAAGGAAGGGTCTTCCGAAACCGGTAGTGTAATAAAATAAAAGTGGTCTACAACAAATTTATGTGTTTTTATTCTAGATATTTAATGTTTGATAAATTCAGAAGCAACGGTTTAGGTTCCGTTGCAGATTTATCACTTTATTTCTGTAATGCCACGGATTTCTCATTGCATTTCATTTCTCGTAGCGCCGACACCAGAGTTCTTCCACTTGAAATGTATCATTAACAAGGTTACAAAAATTAAAATTGCAATACACATACATGGTAGTACGAGTATCTGGTAATAAAAGGAAGAATATTTTCTACGCCAAATCAGTTCTTCCTCATCTTAAAACAGGTGAAAACCTTCCTCATTTAAAACTTCCTGTCTAAAACACTTCCAAACGAGGTCTCTGTAGGAAAAGCCAGAACCTTTAATGATAATTCAATGATATTTAGTGCTTGTTTTTTTTTATGAATACCGCACAAGAGTCCCAACTGCTCCCTTCTGGAGCCAGTAAGACTATGGTATCCCCAATTGGGGTATGTTGTGAGGCTGAAGGTAGTGGGGAGGGGAAGGAGATGGGGAAGAGGAAGGTGGGAAGTACCTGGCTATTCAGATCTGGTCACCAAACACGGCTAAAGCCATTCCATAGGTCACCCCAAGTGGTTCGCTACGTTTGGTGATTTAGCAGGGGTGCCCAGGTTCATGGGGTGAAGTTTGTCTAAGTCTTGGAGGTGGATGACCAGGACACACTGAACCCCAGATTCCTACCCACCCCTTAAACCCTTTTCCTTCCCAGAACTCTCTTCCCCTTCCTTTCCTTTAAAAATACCCTCCACACAGCATCCCCAAAGATGACATAGGCCCTGTAGGAAATTATTTTCTTCAGGGCCTCCTGTGTGGAGCTCACATAAAAAAAGGGGTTGGTTCAGGGATTACGGACGTATGAATCCATTTCTCCCATTGCGGTGCAAGGCGATGGGTTGAAAGAGTCCGGCTGGAGTGGTCAAAAGGTCTCCATCAACAGTTGTCTCCCAATCCGGCCCGCCAATCAGTAGGGGGGCAAACGTATACGTCACCAAGACATAAACAATCCCCTGCTAAGTCACCATACGTAGCGAACTACTTAGGGACACCTACAGCAGGATGTTGGTTATCCAATAAATGGTTTTGAGTTTTTCTATGAATGAACAGTTAACAATAAATATTTTATTTTTTATTTCATTTTACACCCAGCTGGGCTCTTACATTAAACTACCCCCAAATACCGCAGTTTATATCTACAAAGCCCTTAATGCTTATTAAAGTAGTACTTGAATAGACTAAAGGTGTTGTAAATATCTCTCTATTGGCAATCATTGCTTGTAAGTATCATCTTCCGAGAAAGCCATAAATAACATGGCCAGTACGGGCACACTTCTCAAGGCATCACGTGTCTTTTCAACCTCTTTTGGGTTGGGCAGATTGAGTAGTCCTTCAGTGATCCTTAAATGGTGGTCCATTTGTTTCGTCTGCCGTTGATCTGTTAAATGCTTTGGCCTTTCTTTGTGATCCAGTACTGTCGATCACATCTGCCCGGTATCGTAAATTTCAGTTTACTGACGTCAAAAACAGATGGAAACCGAAACCACTCAACTGTGGTAAAAAAATCACTATCTACAATTTATCTTATCATTATTTCGCGTAAACTCTATTTAATAGACTTATAATTACTTCACATTATTCATATTATCAAAGAGTATTAATAGGTAGCAACTGCGTGGTTGAATTTCAGAACCCGGCTTCGAGTGCTGTCTAAAGCCACGCCGTACGCGCCGCGCCACAAATACCATCTGTGTACGTGAACTTCCAAATAAAACTACCATTGTAATTCGATTTCGACTTCAAGAATTCGTCAGAAGATGTCGCCACTTCCAGGTCGCATGGGGACGTGTCTCTGGCAGGTATAAGCACTACGAATTTGTGTATTTGAGTATCTCTTCATATATGAGTATCTCTTAGTTGTGAATAATAGTATTAAGCGGCTATATGTTACATATGACGCCATTGGTTACTTTGTCCCGGTGACTAGCTATCACTGGATTACAGTGGTTCAGAGGAACAGGCTATTTTTGGAACCAGTTCCTATCGGATTTGTAAAATAGTCACCCACACTAACTGGGCGAAGTCGGACCAAAAGCCGCCCGCAGGACCTAGCAGCAAAAACCTGCAGAGCGGGTTTTTAACTGCTAGTTAAGTTTTAATATGTAAATGAAGGCCTCAGCACAGGAGTGACGATATCGTTATCTTTATTTGTTACCAAAAAGGATGATAATAAAAAATTTACACACTTGCAGGCAGTCAATAGATGTCACGCATTAAAATAAAAATTGATATAATTATCCAAGACCATTTAGATTCTGGTACGGGAAAAATTTTGCAATCATAATTTATAAAAATAAGTCAATAAAAATATACGTTAATAAAGGTAGTTCTTAGTGGATGTATGATACAGTTTAATATGAACGAAGGGAATGGAGTTAGAACAGAGCCCCGGCAAGGCTAAAGTCCTGGGTTCAATTCTTAGATACCACCGTATCTTTTTGTGTTTCAAATTTTCGTTTGAGAGTTGCTAATATTGTCTTAAATGATTACATATTATTATATTATTCAAAGTTTTGTAATTAGATGTTATTTATTTGTTTGTAAGAAATAAAAAGCTTTTTTATGAAAGATATTTATATACGTTTTACGCACATGAAGTCGAAAATAAAATTTAAGTTAGGAAATAGGTAGGTAGAGGGGAGAGAAACAGGAATATATATGTATAAAATGAAGATGGGAGATGCTCCAGATGCATTATATACTCTTTAATTTGTGATTGTTCGATTCGATATTTATGGTGCTAAGAATTTGGTGTTTGAATTGTAAGACAGCCTTCGCCCTTTGTAAACCAATATTCGCAATGGTGAACGCCTCATATCTATGGGCAAAACTTAAAAACAGTCCTAATTAATAACTAATTAAAAAAACTCCACCTTTGAGTGAGATGTTCCCTCAATATTCAGGGACAATATTTTTAGACAGGCTGGGTTCTCATTGCCTCGCAAACTCTGGTCCGCCATCAATAGGATAAGGTACTCCTATAGCCGATGTGCCCATGCAATATATAGACGGGGCCTTAAAGAGTCGGAGATGTGTGAATGCGGTGAGGTGCAGACCACCGAACATGTGGGCAACGAATGCCCGCTCCATTCAGTCCCCGGCGGGATTGATGAGGTCCATAGGACAACGCCTGAGGCCCTAGGCTGGCTCGCAGACCTAGATGTCCCCCTTTGACCCCCCCCCCCCCACCATACGAAAGAAGAATTAATAACTAATTAATGACTAAGGTTTAGTAGTCCCGAAACCGATATTTTTAAATTTAAATAAAGTGGTTTAAACAATAGATGTATTTTTTATTCCTAAAACATTGTAAAACACCAACAATTTTTAAAAACATCGAGTGCAGTTCACAGGCGAGTAGAAGTGAAACTTCACCCACAAAATCTCAACCAACAGGAGCCTTTAAAAGTGAGCACATAATCAAAGCGGCCAATGTGGTAAGGTTTCATTCTATGTCATTCTCTCGCAGGCTAAATCCTATAGGCTTATGTGTTTGTCTCGTTTTAGTGTTTTGGTTTTCTCGAAAAATTAAAAAATTTATGTAACAAACAATTTCAGTGAATAAAGAAAACTTAAAAAAAAAAAAGTGTCGTTTCCGTTACATCGAGTTTCAAACACAACGGTGCCAAAGAAGTTCACTTCAAAAAACTATACATAACTTTGTTAATAGGCGTGTCTAGTCTTTATTATGACGTGATTTATTAATAATGTGTCGTAGAATCGCTAGGTTTATGCATGTCGTTTAACGTGTAAGTAATAAATTTTATAAGGTCACCCTTGTAATTCGTTAGATTTTTAACGACATGTTAAACTGACAACAAAATACACTTATTAATACCTATATAAAGATAAAATGACTAATTTATCGTTCGTTCTAAATATGCCAAACGTGGTACAAACACACCATTAAATAAGTTAACAAGTAGAAACGATAATAAATGCGTGCACAATCAATCAATTTTTTCGATGTTCTATTTTATTTTCCTTTTAAAACATGTGTATGACAATCTGTTTTCAAAAGCCCTTAGACTTACTATTATTTATTGTATTGATTTAAAATCTTTAATAACTGTTAATCTGTTTTAAATAAAGAAGAATAGCAAATGAATGGAAGAAATACTGGTCTTTGAAAGAAGTCTTGAAATCCAAGGAGCTAAGTAAGCAAATAAAAAGGAAAGTCTTCAACATATGTATACTTCCGGTCATCACTTATGGATGTGAAACTTGGGCACTCACCAAACGCCACAGAGAAAAGTTTCTAACGCTGCTAGAGAGCCATGGAGAGAAGTTTGACAGGAATAAGGAAACAGGACAGAGTGAGATGTAGCATAATAAGGGGGAAAACTAAAGTTGCCAATATAGTTACCCGAATAGACCAACGAAAGTGGAGATGGATAGGTCACATGATCCGCGATCCACAAGAGAAATGGTGCAAAAATGTCACTGACTGGTATCCCAGAGATGGCAAGAAGAGTAGAAGACGTCAACAAATAAGATGGGAAGACGACTTAAAATTCGCGGCTAGCATCATTGGAGAAAAGTAGCGCGTGACAGGTCCCAGTGAAAAATGTTAGAGGAGGCCTGTGCCAAGAGGCACACTGAGCTCCGGGATATATTATAACAAAGAACATGTCAAGATTCATACCTAACAGAAGTCCAGAATAAAAAAGCTTATTATTATTATATAATCTTTTTTAAATGCCCTATAACACATTGGCCAAGTTTTAACATTAGTCCAAGTAAAACAGTAAACTATCAACTTTCTTGTCGAATGCCTATCAATTATCACAAAAATAAATAAATTGTATTTTAGAGCACGCAATCTCACCAGCGACCACCCCTACTGCCTGCATTCATGTGACAATTAAGACCAATGCAAACACACTTCTCTCGAGGGGTAGATCTGTGAAACAACCCCACGGGGGGCGAACCTCACAAAACACTTCAAATCCCAGTCAGAACCATTGTCCTTCGATGATCGATCTTCTCCACTTCATTATGGAAGTGTAAACGCCTAGAAACGGAACAATGTGGCCAAAATGCATTATCACCATACCGCAAATGAATTCAGTATCTGTTGACCCAAATGACATTGTCAAAATATTGATTGTTGAATGCTGAAAGAACCCATTCCACAATCAATGACAATATTTTTTTGTAAATAAACACGACCAAAATCCAACAGAGTACATAATAATTACGTCCCATGATTGATTCGCTATAGGCTGAGATCATTTGCAACCTTTACACTATTTTGTCGAATCATTTTACTCTAAAATTGCTGAATCACTACACTTTTGTGAAGTTTTTTTCAAACATTGAAAGCAAGCAAAAGGACAGCTTTTTATAAAAACGATGTGCAATAGGCATGAATCCTGAAGTTTTGTCCTTTTCATCCTTTGATCCAAGAGACATCTTTCTGCAAATTGCAATAATTTTCCTTAATCGTTGTTTAATGGGTAACAAGAAACATGTTTACGGTTCGAGAAATTGAGGAGGTCTTCATTACTGTTAAATATCAGCTGTTACGGAGGTGTTACTTTAAGTTTCTCTTTGATGAAGACGATTCATCTAAATATAATTACTTTCATTAGTTATGCTGCAAATACGTTTCCGGTTGCACAATATTTATCGCCTCCTCAGGCTCGGCGGTGGCAATTTCGATTATTTTAATAATTTTAAATAATTCAACCAATGTAAAAGAATACAAGTTAATATTTATAGTACATAGTACAGGCAGTTTGCATTGCATTTTTCTTAAATATACAAATTTCTTATATATCTACTTAGATTAATCAAAGCTTTGCGAAAAATACTGTAAAATTAAAAAAAATCAAATGGAGAATATATAATAGATGTGCCAGATTTTTTGTAAGTAGTTTCAGAACGACAGTTCCTTCCTCAGGGCAAACATATTATAATGACTTGACAATTACAAAACAGTGGGTGAGTATAATGTGTTACGAAATGTTGTGGTAGGGGTGTGGGCGTTGCTTGGGATTAATGAAGTGGGGGGAGGAAACAGAATGGACATTGAATGGGAACATATCTAATATAGGACTTTAAACTAATATTTTTTGTTTATTGATAATGGACTCATTATTATTACAGATTTTTTTTTATTTCTAAGGCTTCTAAGTTATCTAAGCATTTTTCTTTATTACTAATATGAAGAATATTTATCTTTGTATTATTTTCAAAACTATGGTTAGTTGCAATGATATGGTTAGCGAAATCCGAAAAATTATCATCATTAAGACACCTTAAATGTTCTTTAATTAACACTTGACGAACTCTTAATAATAAATTGTACTCACTCACTTTTTTGTAACTGTCAAGTCATTATATGTTTGCCCTGAGGAGGGAACGGTAGTTCTGAAAAGTTATGTTTATTTATTTTATTTTATTTTTTTATTAATCTATAAACATAGGGTTTTACATAGGGTTTAATTGATGCCTGTCTCACTAGGATTTACCTGTGTTGAGACAGGCTTATAAAATTAATAAGTGGTTCTAACAAAGAACTATTGTTTCAATTATTTATAAAGGATAACCACGAAGTTTTACTATATTCAAAAGTATAAGATTTTCAACTCTTTCATTGACATTCTGAAGACATGAGTTGAGTAGATACCTATATCTACGAACTTGCTAAGATATTTTAGATTCTTACGACACTTACGTAGGTACCTATTTAAATAAATCAGGTTGTTTTAAATATAAAAACACCATAAAACTATTATAAAGTTGAATCAATGGGTATTAAGATAGTGTTGTAAAAGGGACGCATATCAAAACATTGAAAATGAAATAAATCTAGTTATTCGATATATTGTGACGGTTATTAATCAAACAAACATAAAAAAGTCACTTTTAACAGGTTCGGATAATTTACACCAAATTACTTTGAACGTAGCGTGACCGCGAAACTCATAACAAAAACCTTTCTACGATCTTAGAACACACGACCGAGAGCTTTTATACAATAAACGTCAGCCGTAAAACATCTTGAACGCCATCAATATCGTGTTATTAATGCTCGTTTAAAAGTTTTATGTCCCTTAATGATCAAGAAAAGTGTACGCTTAGAAAAAGTTATCATGACACGGCGAGATGTAAGACGGTGGCGATTAACGGGGGAAAAAAATATTGTCTCGAGTAAGTCGGGAGCCGCCATCGCCAGATGGGGCCACTTCAAAGGGAGGCCGAAGATATGACTCCAGTCACTCCAGTGTAGTCTCCAGCCTCGTGTAAATATCGTGCACTGCAACAGGCAGCTTCTGGGTAAACATCTGAGCCAATAGGCGGATATGCGGTCGACTTTACTGCGCGTAGATAAAAGGGTCGGAACGAAGACAAATCAGCCGATCGTCAGTGGGAGCCGATATTTGAAGTGGTCAGGAATATAATCACCTCAATAAAACAATAATGAATCGGGGGTCTTGTGTTGGTATGTTTTATTCAGTGCGGTCGGATCGACAGTGGCTTGTGATTTTGTGTCTTCGGAGATAGCGGAGATTGGTCGGCGATGCTTCCTGACCTTCTATTGAAGTCGACGTTTGATTCATAAACAATCGGAAGCGTGGGATGAATAAATCAATGTCGATTTAATGTGAGTGTAAGAATGATTGTATTTTTTTAATAAACACCGAATCGGAAAATCAGGAAGGATCATCCCACATTTCCAAAGCCTTATTAAATGGTGTAATATCGGGAAGGTACCTACTGTAATTTCTAATAACTTGAAAGTTCACAGAACATATATTTTTAAATTCATTTGTGTTCTATTATTTAGCGGCGCAAATGCCCTTTTTCTGAAGCCGTAAGAATGGACCAAGCTTTTACAACTTCCACTTACATGTATATTATATCCTGGATTAAAAAATGGACTGTGTTTCTCCGTAACACGTATACAGTTAGTTATACAATGGCGTAACGATCTCAGGGGACCAGCACTGGAGAATTGAAATGACAAAAAGACTGTATATTAAAAGAATACTATATTATAATACAATGTACTTTAACTGAATGATTGGTAAATTTCTAAAACGCCTGTATTACCTTACTTTGTAAGTTAACAATTTGTACCTATAACTTGATGGATCAATTCTTTAAATGTATTATTTGCTAATGTTATTGATGCATTTATCGGTTATCAATAGGAAGCGGAATGCAGAGGCAAAAACATTGGGAATGTATGGCGAACGATATGCTGAAATAGGCCAAAGCCAAATGATATTGAATCTTTTATAGCTAAGTCTGTTGACCCCATAAAACAAATTAGACCGGTCAAATAACGATAGTTTAATTGTTTTGCCTTTAATAATTAGCGGCCTGGAATTTTCGTTTTGCCTCCGCATTCGGCCTCCTAGTTATCAATATTAGAACCGTAGCACCATGTTTTAATTTAAACTTTCGATTTACAAATCGTTTTGTGTGTGTTGTGACGATACACCCTGCCTACATGCACCAAATCGTGATAAATCTACCCTGGCTACGCTGTATCAAATATGTTGAGATTCTACCCCTATGTACGATCACGGTACCGAATGCGCTGTGTCGCGACTACCCTCGTAGCTTCAATTTTCGTAGCTTTCTATCATGATGTACCTAGCCCATCATTTAGGGTATTTCTAGTCTAACTTTAAATCATTCGCACTTTTGCGAAGACCTCTTCTCTCAACCTATTTTTCAAACTTCTACATTTTCCTGAGCTAATCTAAACCCTATCTTTCGCAATCCCTGTGATAATTTCACACAGTAATTAAGATTTTTGAATTTTTTTGTTTACATTATCTCCGTATCCTGCGTTGTGTAATTTTTTGTTTTAGGATTTACACCCATACGCGTAATAAAACGCATACAAATGTAAAGAGTATAATGTATGGTTTTGTGGTAACTTCGGTTCTTTTAGAGTAAGAGTGAAAGAATTCTATATTAATTGTTTTAAATATCTTCTAACGCGTTTGATAAACTAATCCCGTCTTAGATTCTGCCTGTACCTGATATTCATTTTGTTTATTTCCTTCCTAAAACAGCTATATTTAAAATACAAATAAAAGAGAATAACAGTTAACAATTTATAACATACATTTCATGAAAAAGTATTTACTGTACCTGCGTGATATGACCTAATTCTAGGTCTCAGTTTTTCACCTGAAGTCTGCAAATCTCCACCTAGCATGAGTTTTATTTTCATGGTTAGTAAACACTAGATTGTTTGGGGAAGGGATGTGTGTAGGGATTGGGTCAAGGATAAAAAAAAAATAGTTTTCTGTAAAGGTTGGCTCCTCCACTAACCAAATAAATTCTGGTGACCGACTTCCGAAAAGGCCTCTGTCAATGAACGGCTACACATACCTAAAGACCGGATTTTACCCTCTTCTGCGGGCTTCCTTGCTTCGATAGGAGCTTTACGTACCAGAGATAAGTACCAGGTCTTCCATCGTATCCCAGAACTATCCCAACCTCCTCACCTCCAGGTAGTTTAACTCGACTGATTCTAGAAGGGGTATTTCATTGCATCCCTTATCACGACTCTACTCGCGTTGAATGTGGTGTGCGACTGTTTTTGTCGTATCCATCTCCCACGTGATCCGACAGAATCGCACTCCTGCCACCTCTTAGACCTGCTGCGATTGCGCCAAGGGAGCGTTCCAGTTGGCTCGCATCAAATCGAAGGTCGACAAGACTACGATATGCAAATGACTTAGAGTTTTCTTTAAGCGCCGCGCCAGCGTATTCCTCGCATACGTCTCCTCCAGCCTCCGCATGCCTCCTCCTTGGCAATACCGTCACAGGGCCTAAAGTTTCTCTCTCCCTCAGGGAACGTTTGACACTAACCTTCCCCAGAGACACATAATTGCATACAACAATCCTGAAGTTTACTGCGTGGGTAAAATTTTTGGATTTGGACTGTATGTCTTCATTCACTACCAGTGCTTTTTAATGTGGTCACTGAGTCCACGTGTTTAGGTATGAAAGGATAAGGGATACCTATCCTATTAGGTAGGTATAAATGGAAAAGTGAGTTTTGGTTTGGTTTGGTTTTTATTGAGGAAGCCCTCCTCATGAAGTAGTAAGTATTCACCTAGATAACTAGAAAGACAATGTTATGCAAAAAGTTCTAATTTCAATATTTGATAAATTTAATTTTTAAATTTTAAATTTTCAGACCACAATTATTTTATGCTTGTGGTTTATTGCCTTAAAATTGCACATTAATTTTCATATAAACCATGTGTTTGCTGGATGTCCTACTGCCCTAGAATACGTGATTTTTCTAAAAGATTCTTAGATCGATCCGATTAAGGAACAAATTATTTAAGTTCAAATATGAAAGTTAAATAGTTCTGTGTATATACTCGTCGTTGCAAATTCGAAGGCCGAAGTTAACAAACTAAGTCATGTCTGATGGGATTGACCTGACTTCTTGGATAGGTATTTATTTGTTTCATAACTCTCACGCGCAGCTATAAGTAGGAATCATGCTGTTATTAAAATTGTTAGTTACCGACATGCTCTGTTCGCAAATTTTATAAATAAGTGTGACTGCTTGCTCTGCATCGTCTCCAATAACCTGTAAATAGTTTAATGATAAAAGACTTACCAACATTCTGCAAATTACCCTTTTGGTGTTGAAAATTTTAATCGCATTCCTTAATATTAGATTTTTCCATTATAAAAGAATCGATACTAAAAGAAACTTTTACTTGGATATTTTCGACTATGGCTAAAACCTTCTCCTGCTATTGTTGAATTATAAAAACAATTCTATTTAAATTTTCACTTGAGTATTATTAGATTATGTTAAAACCCTTTGATCCTCTCCCTCTTTTAGTTTAAATCATTTTTAATCGCTCATAATAAATCCGTTATTATTATTTATTTCACTGATGTTATTTTATTTGTTTTAAAACCAAAGTTTTAATTTTTTTAAATTTGACCATTTTATTAAATCACTATCGCTTTCGAGCAATTCGTTATTATTATGTATTTATTTCAGTGATGTTATTTTATTTGTTTTAAAACCAAAGTTTTAAATTGTTAAATATTTTGTTAAGGAACTTTATTTTATTTCAGTCTGACTTCTTAGTCGTAATCAAAACTTTATTTTAGATATAACATTCGAAATTTTATTATTATTAATTTTCCTTTGTAAACTCGTTACTCATCAGTTCGTAGTGAAATTAAATTATTTTTCAATTATATGTCGCGTATCTCATGATTATTATTCTCTCACTAATGTAAATTAAATTGTAGTAAATCGGATCTTTTTAATTATGATTTTTTTTTTTATTTCTCAAAGTTGAAAGAAAAACACTGAATCTATGTGAGAAACTCTTGAATAAATTTTCTAAGTCCGAGACCAACAGTTCGCGATTCAATTCCGCGTCCGACCGTTCCGCCCATTGCACTCCCACTGACGACAAGGGCTGGATTCCCTTTGTTCAAACTTGTTAAATCCCTTCCTATGTTTAAAATATTTTGAAATAAATCTTCATTAATTGAATTCTGTTTATATTAGAATTTTTACGTACTTGGTTATAATTCAATTTTAACGGCCGCACTGTCAAATATAATCGGTTTTTTCTAAAGTACTCTTCTATGTCTGATGTGTTAAACCAAACACGTACTTACGCCTTAATTTTTTTTGTTTTGATTAGACTAACGGCGCCCAAAGAAACTCATGTTTCCAATGTCACTTATATAAACACTCTTCAGGGCCAATAAACATTCATTTCTTTGTCTTTGATTCTGTTTCAAATACAGTTCGTTCAACTTTAATTCCTGTGGGAACGAAAATGAAGGTCGCCCATCGTGATAAAAGTTCACGTGTCTCTTGTTTTGATTATTAGCCGTTATTGGATGTACCTATAATTTAAACGATATTAAAAAAAAAATCTTCGCAAGCACTCTTGAACGTGAAAATATTTCTCCTCCGATAGCGTAGGTGTAGGTAGGCATTACGATTCATCACAGTGTGTGTGTGTGTGTGTGTGTGTGTGTGTGTGTGTGTGTGTGTGTGTGTGTGTGTGTGTGTGTGTGTGTGTGTGTGTGTGTGTGTGTGTGTGTGTGTGTGTGTGTGTGTGTGTGTGTGTGTGTGTGTGCGTGTGTGTGTGCGTGTGATATTCATCTTTTGGACATTTTAGTTAATCCATCCACAAGAGTTACATTTAAGTAAATAAGACCAAAGACAATATAGGTAATCTTACCAATAGATTGAAGAAAGTGCTTAATCGTTGTCTCTATTTTGTTTAAAACAACGGTGAAGTCTAATTTGAAAATAACTTACAAAAAAATCATTATTTTTGCAAAACATGTTACAAACGGCGAATGTTGAAGGTTGCACAATTTAATTTTTAATAGCGAAGAAATCATTAAATGCTTTAACATGAGCCGTAAAACAGACGAAGAGATGAAATCATTATTAACCGCGGTCTTTGATAAACAACCGCCCGTTTTACAGACTCAGCTTAGACGAAAAACTTAACATGGGCTGATAGGTAAAGTGGATGGAAGAAGCTCGATTATGCAGATAAGTAGGGCTGCTATATTGGATGTTCTGTATTCAGTAGTACCTACCTGATATTGTTTGTAGTCGCTCACTGGTAAGGTCTATTTCCCCTCTATAATACGAGTAGTTGTCGGTAATGGTTGTGTATGGGTAACATCACGAAGTATAAAGAAGTTAACCCTACCAAAGTGGTGGCGCCTTGTCATATTATTCAAAACATTACATCAACAAATTTAATGATTTCAAGACGGTTGATCTCCTGACAGTTGGCCCCGGGCGTAGCTTTATATAATAAGCAGTCAGTTTAGGAAATATGCCTACTATCACAAAATAGAACTAAGTGTCCCCGAAAGGGTGTGCAGAGAGGATTTAGCCGAATAACAAAAATATAAAACATATTTACTACTTGTCTACATTTTTTTTACATTAACTCCGTTTCCTAAAGACCCTTCGCACAGCATCCTCAAAGAAGGCGTGGGCTCCGAGGGATTTTCTGCCTCCTGTGTGGAGCTAATGTAAAAAAAAGTGTTATTTTTTTTTACATTAACATTTTGAGGAGAGGAAGGAGTGAGCATGGGTCTTAAAGAGACCCATGTTGTAGGAGGGAGAAAACACAGAGGCCGGCAAATCATTCCGCAGCCGAGCTGTTGAACGCAAGAACGAGTCGTAGAAACGACCAGCTCTCAACCGGTCTTTTCAAGACCCATGTTCACTCTTTTCTCTTCTCAAAATGACCCTCCACACAGCATCTTCAAAGATGACATAGGCCCCGAGGTAAATTATTTTCCTCATCTAAAAAAATAATAACACAATTTTTTTTACATTAGCTCCACACAGGAGAAAAGAAATCCCTCAGAGCCTATGTCATCTTTGGGGATGCTGTGTGAAGGGTCTTTCGAGGAAAAGGAATAAAATGAAGTTCTGGAAAGGAAAAACGTATGAGAGATGAGTAGGAATTTGCGAGTCAATGTGTCCAGGGCTGACGGACTCATGAATTCCATCCCTCCTACAAAGCGATGGGCCGAGAGGGTCCGGCTGGAGAGGTCAAAAGGTCTCATTATGTGATTTCAGACCTGCCTATAATCCACATTTGAAATGTGTGTTACTTTTGTTTAAATACTTGACAGAAGTTTTCTAACGGTATTCATTCGAAATATAAATTTCGATCATGTATAAAATAAAATTAATTTATTTGGCAATTTTTGGCAGGCGATGTTATCCTGCCGCAAACATTTTAGAAATTCTTTCAGCTTCCCAAATCCTATACAATTATAATATTCCCTATCTAGTCATTTAATAAAAAATGTACCAAAACAAAGTAAAACAAAAAAAATAATTTACGTACCACGTAAAAACTTGGTGCCTTTCTGGCCGATTGACTAAATCCAAGGCTCTAGGCCAAATACCGGTTAGAAGGGATGATAACTCCGAGTGATGTAAAACTGATTTACTTTGTAGAGTTGCAAGAGTTTGCAAAGGGTTGACATCACTCCAGGAGTGCAAAAGATCAAAAGGGGTGAGTTGAAAACATCCCCTTCCCCTCTCTGTCGCCAACTTAATGAATTGTCCCAAAGTACTGAATTAATTCGACGCTAAGCAGAGCAAGTCTTCATCTGTATTTGTAGTTTAATTTGCAGTAGCGTCTCATGAAAATAGGTAGATACATAAAAAAAATTATTTCATCTCAAAAGTAAATTATTAGCATTGATAATTGAGGAGTGTTTTCACAATGAGAAATATCTACCACAAACAATTTTTTTTAAGTTTTTTTTATTATTATTCTCTGTGTCTACGAAACAGCTTATTCAGATTTTTAAAAAATCAATATATTTACCTGCTTCACGTGTAAAAAATAAAGTGATAAATTTTCACAAAGTGAAATATCCACACACACATCTTTATAAAAATGAAATATCTAAGAAGGTGTATGATGTTAAAAATCCATTATTATCTTATTTTTGTATATCTGAGTAGGCCCCAAGTTATATAAAAATATAAAATTAAATTTCTGATTCCTTATCAAAATTATTGCTTAGGTATTGCTTATATATTTTTTTATACGGACGTTTCAACGGTCGGTTTAGGATTAATTTTTATTTTGCTTATATTTATATTATTTTTTTAAGTGTGGTAGGTACTTAAAACGATAAAGTAAACATCAATTCTTATTTTTATGAAAACAATAAATTATCTTAGAACGTGTAGGGGATATTTTGTTTCGTGAATTTTTTTTCTTCAAATTTGTAGATATTTTTCACTTTGGTAAAAATTCTCAATTTTCGAATTCTTTTTATAATATTTTTATTTTTTATATTTTTTCAAATAAATGTGGTGTTTCACAGATGACTTGAGTTTTTTTTATTATTCATCTTGTCTAAAAGTTATTTGAATGTGTTATTTGAAATATCATCTCAAAACAAATTGACCCCGAAACCCCGAGTGAATTTTTGTGAAAACGCTCCCCAATTATTAAAGCGCTTCGATTCTTGAGAGTTTAGTCGTAAATAAAATTTTGATTTTAAGACATCTTGTATTTGTTTATTTTTTTTTTGAAACAGTTACAGAGTGTAAACAATTATTTCAATAATAGATGTACATAGATATTAACACTACAATTAGAAATGTTCATAGCGTGTGTTTAGTTGTTTCTAGACGGAAATGCTTGTAGTGATAACAGAAATATTGATAATCAAAATGAAATATAAAACATAGTTAGTAGTGTCAAATATAATACATAACCGAAGAAAGAGAAAAAAGAAAGAAAGGGTATGACAATAAAGCAGCTACGTAACTGTTCTCCACGAAGTGTCATGGTAGGAGTTTGATAATTTGTTTTTTGAAATATGTCAGATTGTTTGCGTAGATATCTATATGGTGATATTCAATGGTATTGTATAGACGACACATTCGAGACAGTGGATTAAAGTATGCAATATTGTTATTAAATAATTCAAGATAGAATATTTTATGACTCCTTAAATTACGACTATTAGGAACTTTAATATGAATATTGCTCAGACAATGAGTGATTTGTAGCTCGTATCATGAATAATTTTGTTTAAACGTATTATATTATTAACATATTGCTGCTTCATTGTAAAATCTTAATCTTGTCATTTTTTTTCATTTACAATTTTCTTTTACTTGTAATATTGAGTAATATCTATACATTTTATTTACATTATTTTAGGTCAGATAATGGGATATTTAATTGCTCAAAAGATTACAACAGAAATAAAATGATTTGGAAAAAGTTACGCAGACTTGTAAATTCAAAATAGAAAACATGGTAAAAATTCCATTAAGCCAGACCTCACCATTAGAGAGTTTAAGCTTTGGAGTCTATTCGATATTTCGAAAATTTTAATTAAAATCTTATGCATCTACATAAACAAATAAAAACACTGTTCTCTATTCTATCACAGTTTTTTTAAGAATGCCTTGTTGGTAAGTCCAAAGCAATGTGCACACTTTTGTATTAGGAAACGGGTGTCATGGGATTACAGGCCGCCTCTAGTCATCCCTTAGGACGTGTTTGGAAGATAGGGAGTTGGGGAAGGGAAGGATGGAAGAGTAGAGACTCGGTAGGCACCGGGGGAAAACTCACAGCCACCCCTCTTGTTAGGTGCAACGATTTATTTAATATCCCTTGAAATTGATACATTTATCAAAGGGATGTTATTTTAATTTACAACTAGACCGAATTAGTTTCATTAAGTGCATGGTGTTACATTAAACTAAATGGAGTTAAATAAATGCGTCTACGGATAAATTAAAAGAATTTTTCAATTCGAGAGGTTAGGAAAGTTTATCGGAAGAACTTTATCGGACTGCTAGCATTACAAAAGTGACAGTTTATTTTACTTCAATTACAAGATATATACTAACCTACAACTAAAATGTCTTTTGTACAAAGAAATATGCAACATTTCTCTATAAAATTGTTTAATATCCTCCCCCTTGCAAATAAAAAGCATTAAAAAAATAAATGACTTCGAAAAAAGTATTAAAATGTGGATTTCACACGGAATATATGCAAAATGTTTCAACCTAACAAATATTATAATTGATGTTATATTTTCTTCTGGCTATTGCTGTCCTTTCGTGATATTTTAGCGTACTTACAAAAACTTACTTAACCACTCCTATCCCTAAGCTTGTTTTCAAGATAATATATCAATAGCAGTCAAGTACAATAAGTTTGTTTTCTAGCTAACGTGTGTGTTCCAACAGAAATGGTTACAACTCCGTTTTTCTTCTATTGACAACCTTAAAACAAAAAGGAGAATATCTGTAATAAACCACGCTTCATACGCGCCGTTAGACTTAGTTAATTTTTTATTAATTTTGTTTTTTTGAAATGGTAAAAAAATGAGGAGATAAATTTGTTTATTATAGATTTGTCCAATAAAATAAGCGTTTTTTTTACGTTATCCGTGATTTTAGTACTGTTTTAACATAAAAACATCACGTAAGTCATTTTAAATTTTTTTATGTTTGCATTCTAAATTTTAATATTTACAAATTTTAATATTAATTTTTAATAATACAATTTTTAAGCATATTTTATCACCTTTCAAAAACAATTTTTAATATTTTGTTACGTTCAGAAATATTTAATTTATTGAGCTTTAATTGCGAAGCGGAAATAACATAAAATTTTTATAAATCTGACAATTCCTTTAAGACAAAAAACTTGGTATTGCTCTTGCCCATGATTTGGAAAAAAATTAGTCGTAGATAAATATTATTAATTCTAAAATTTGAAAATATGAGATTAACAATTGTGAGGGTTTGATGGAAGAGCAATGGCTGAATTGGTAAAAGCGCACGTCCCGGTTAGACGAGAGATTCTGGGTTCGAGTCCCAGTTTTCTTTTTCTATTTTTCTATGTCTTGTTCTCACATTTTCGTTGAGATTATTAGCATTAAATTCTTCTTCATAATAATTTATTAGATTAATGGGAACAACCTTCAAAAGTTACAATAATAAAAAATTACATAATTATTCATTAATTGG
The DNA here is from genome assembly GCA_936435175.1 of Glyphotaelius pellucidus. Taxonomy (NCBI): domain Eukaryota; kingdom Metazoa; phylum Arthropoda; class Insecta; order Trichoptera; family Limnephilidae; genus Glyphotaelius; species Glyphotaelius pellucidus. The sequence continues at coordinate 3,879,243 of OW386541.1, forward strand.
CGTGATTTATCTATCGCTTTTTTTTAACCCCGCGGTCAAAATTACTTTGCTCTTACAAAACCTTGCAAAATTTTAACTATTCCCATTCTGCATAAGTTTTCAAGTCAGTTTTGGCAAATATAGCCTGAGTTTGAATGCTACATTGTTCAGACCTTATTCGGACACTAACATTAGAAGTTCATGTTAAAATTATGCAAATATATTCACATAACAAAACTCTTTACATCTATGTTTTTCTGGACATGAGATATTTTTATAATGCGTGCGGATACAACAATTACGTGAACCATCAGACCATTTTATTTACTGTCCTATATTATTATCTCGAGGAAACAGTTCAATTATTATACGAGTATATTCGGGTGTTTGCACTTTACTTTATTATCTAAAATATTAAATCTTCTGAATTACCACGATTTTGCTCAATTACTTACTTACTAAGATCTGAATAGCCAGGTACTTCCCCACCTTCCTCTTCCCTATCTCCTTCTCCTCCCCACTACCTTCAGCCTCACAACATACCCCGATTGGGGATGCCATAGTGTCACTGGCTCCAGACGGGAGCAGTTGGGACTCTTGTGCGGTATTAACTGTAAAAAAAAAAAGTGTTCTTAGATGCAAAACATTAATAAATCGACCGGTTAGAAGCTGGATGGACAACTGCGTCAGGCTCCCACTAAGGCCTTTGACGGCCTCCGTGGTCGTGGTCTTGGATCCGACGGTCGCGGGATTGAATCTCGGCGTGCACAAATAAATTTTATTTGACTCGTTTGTGTTATTTCACAATTAATTAATTAAAATAATATATAGTATATTGGCCGCACGTTCCAGAGTGAAATTTATTCTCGTTATCGTCCTGGTGTAAGAAGACCAACATTCAGAATTGAAACGTTGCTTTGAAATGGCTTTAGCCGTGTTTGGTGACCAGATTTGAATAGCCGGGTATTTTCTCAACCTTCCTCTTCCCCATCTCCTCGATGGTTCTAGACGGGTCCACCTGGACCCCTTTGGGAATCGCTGCGTTAAATGAACATGAAAAGCACTGAAAAGCTTAGCTGTGAAAGAGGGAATTCCCGAAATCTAGCTCTAATCACATTAATGGCTCTGTCAAAGTACTCAGTTATTTTGGAAATTATGCACGTATTACGCAGTTATTTGGTAATATATTGAATGCATTGAAATAAACTGCTGTAAAAACAAATCATGTAACCGCGGCACTTGCCAACCAGAGGCATTAATTTAGGGCAATCGAGTCGCAAAACCAATTGATTCGAAATCAATGATTTCCTAATTCGCATGGTCCACAGCACAGTTATCTATAGTTGTCGCTTATAGGTAATACTGGCATCATGTGTAATGTGTACTATGCCAGGCTTGGCCGTTCTCTGTGACAATCCGAATAAATAAGTGATATTGTAAATCGGGGCGATTTCGCGTAAAATAGGAAGCATTGATAAAAGTTTGATAGAGGATGTGTTAAATCGGTCATCGGAAAGATATTGAAAAATCACCGTTTTATTATGTGAAAAACAAAAAAACTAGCAGATCAAGAGCAGGTACATGTTAAATAGGCTTTAACGTTGGTAACTTCCTAATAAAAGAAGAAGGAACCAAAATAGTTTCCAAAATAGTTCCTGTCGAGCGAATGTAAAGAGAGATAGTTGTTTTTATTTTTTATTTTATTGAAAATTTTTGTTACATTGGTAAAGTTATGAATTACTTGACAATAAAATGAAAACAACAAAATATACAAAAATACTAGGAAATATAAAACAATAGGTGTCGTCTATTAATCACGTGAGGCTTTAAAGGAGGGGGAGGCATTCGGAAAGAAATCACGAAAAATCACATTGAAGGGGGGGGGGGGAATATAATGAGATATCACGTGCATTTATTTTTTTACGATTTCTAAACCAAACAGCGGCGCGACCTCAATGTCTGTCTGGACATTTTTATCACGATGCTTAATTTTCCAAAATTTAATCAAATTATACCTGTATTTAAAGAAAATATTCTGAAAATTTCTATATACTTTATACTAAAAAAATACACGTGATTTTGGGTATGGGGGGTAGTCTAAAACCTAACCACATGTCACCAGGGGAGAGGAGGGGTTTAAAAACTTGCTAAAAAACGTCACGTGATTAGTGGACGACCCCGAAACAACTAATAAATATAAAGGAAAACCCTGTACGTGGGTATTATAATAGATTTTAATATATTTAAATGATTTATTTAAGATTTAAAAATTATGCAGAAAATATTAAGTATTAAACAAATTCTTAGTGTTCCAGGAAATACGATATAAAAGAGATTTTATAAGCGATATGAAATTTAAATTAAAAGAAAAAGGTTAAAATTCTGCCTAGGTGTTAATTCTATTGTAACAGATATGACTTACAAGAAAATATGTATATTTCAGTGAATTTTAGCCATGATACATATTATATCAAAAAGAATTTTTAAGCCATGGTATTTTTTACAAGAGTTAATGTTACGTACAGAGCTTTTTAAGTTTTTCTGCATTGCATCATTTCCCAACACAACTTTTTAAGATTTTTAATACGTTGTTGTGTTTCAGTGTTGGCGATTCCTTAGTGCGCGCATCCTTAGTTTCTCACCAATGGTGCTATGGTTCATCTCCATTGTTTATATAATCTTCAATTACATAGCATTGCAATAGAACTTCCTTTCATGTTTAATCTGAATCGTCGATATCTCCACAATCTAAGCGTAAAATAGGCGCAATCGTTAGTCAGTTAGTTTGGTCGTAAATGCAGTGGTGACCAATCATGCGCTCGATAAATTACAATGCGCCACGCGGCCCGCGGCCCGCGGCCCACCCCCCGTTAATTCCGTTAGAGGCGATGCGATGTGTCGCGCCGAAAGCCCGCGATGGAATTAAACAACCGTTCGAATTAAATTCAATTTCGAACCGAAAGCGCGGAGAATCGGAAGCTTTTTGGTATTGGCTGTTTCGAAAGGGGAGCTTTGAACTGAAAAATTTATTTTATTTGATTTTTTTTTAAATTTATTAAGAGCAACGTATGAGCGACATATTTTGACCCGTTTCATACAAATCTTAATTCTGGATTTGAGATCAAAATACCCAACCAAACTGAAAAATTATTTTGATAATCAAAAGGTATATCAAGGCATATAAAGGTGAGCTATTACTACTTATAAATTTTAAGATAAAGGTCATTAAAAAACTTAATGTTTCATGATTTTAGAGGCAATATGGGCAATTATTTGTGGGTAAATGAAAAACAATAAAAAAATAGTTTGACAATATTTATCATAAAAATTCGATGAAATATAAAAATAAATAAAAAATATCTTTTGATGGGTGTAAAGTTAAAATACATATTACGAAAGAAAATTTGTCATTTAAATATTGAAATTACTACCCAAAAAATTAATTTTTAACGTTTTGTTTTATTTTTAGAAGTACTTTCGAATTAAATAAAGCCAAATTATTTTTTCATTGTTTTTCATTTACTAATAATTGCCCGCCTCTAAAATAATGAATCACTAAAATCTTTAATGGCCTATATCTTATAATTTAAAACAAAAAATAATAAAGTAGCTCATATTTGTACTAGATTTTTTGCACACCTTTTGATAACAAAAATAATTTTTCATTTTGGTTGGGTATTTTAATCTCAAATCCAGAATCAAGATTTGTATGAAACGGGCCAAAATGGACAGCGCTTACGTTCCTCTTAAATCATTGCAAAGCCATGATATATTATGCGATTTTACAGGAAAGTAAAATATAGCCTAATTAGGTATTGTTTGAAAGAGCTAGGGGTCCAAAACTACCCCGTTGGAAGTAATAAAAGTATTTACATTCGATCCGTAGAAGTTTTTTGTAAACAAAATTTTATGACCTTTTCAGACATAACGTAAAATTTATTTATTATTGTCACGTGGACGCTGACCTAGTATCCGTAACACTGTTTTTTTCCAAACATCAGTTTATTTCAAACAATACATATTCAGGTTATCCGGGGTAAAGTGTACAAACATCGAGAGATGATTCTACATGATAGTGCAATTAAAAAAGATAAATAACTTTATTCGAAATTCCAACTTTTTATAATGGTTGTTTGTGAAAAAAGTTGAAATGTTTGCATGAAAAAAATAATACTGTTTCTACAGGGAAAAAAAGTTGTGAAGAATCTCCACCTGAAGTTTGTGCACTTTACCCCCAGGCACTCTGTATATATACGAATGGAGCGAAAAAAATGAAACCTACCCATCAAATTATTTTACAACTAAAAATCTAATAGTTATTTATATAAAAGCAAAATTTACCTCTTCTTATTAAAAAAAACAATTCGCAAAGAGAGGTGAAAAGCGCAAGCAAGATATGCATCATAAACAATCGAATTTTGATTGCAATTATTTATTAACATTATTGCACTCATCGAATTAAGAGAAATCAAAAATAATTACGGGACCATTCATTCCATCCCATATCACCCCAATACGTTCTCAGTAGGCTCAATAGCTGGTTTGGGAAGCTATCGCCCTCGGCCCCCAGATCATCTGCTCCAGGGTGCGTCAGTCAGACTCCCCCTACCCCTGCCCGCCCACGTGGCGCCCGCCAGACACGTGGCCAGATCACGTGGGCGGACAAGTGCACACTGCCGCCTAAGTGATTCCGGATTAAGCCGTATCAATATCCCGGACCTTGTTATTTATGGGATGCACTTGAATATATGGAAAACTATCTTGGCCATTGAACTTTCTCTATTTTAAAACACTTAAAGCTTCCGATGAACACAACATACCCATAATAGTTAGGTACCTACTTATCTATATATCATTTAAGTTTATTTCGAGGAGGAAATACTATTTTTTTTCTTTTTTGATTACTTAAATAAATTTTATTAAAACAGTTTCAGAACCTAACCTAAGTACCCATATAATAAATTAACTTGTATTAGAGATAAAAATAGTTTAACACATACTATTTTTTTATCTTTTGAAATAACTTAACGAGTAAAACCTCAAATTGTAAAATTTATTAATTGAAGACAATATTAGCGACTCTCAAACGAAAATTTAAAACAGAAAAATTAGAAAAAGATACGGTCGCATCCGGGAATTGAACCCAGGATCCTTAGCCTTGCCGGGGCTCTGATTCAACCCGCACTAATTCAATCCTATCCCCTTCGGTCATATTTAACTGTGTCATACTTCGACTAAAAATTACCAACAATAAGCTTCGTTTTCATAACGCATATTTTAAATGGTTGCTATCTGTATGTACGATTGATGATTGTGTATGTATGATTGCAAGAATCACTAAGTATAATTTAATCTTAATTTTTTTCTTTACTTTAGAGATATTTATTGGATCCCAAACACCTCTACCAAAAGCCACCCCAAGTGGTTCACTGCGTTTGGTGACTTAGCAGGAGTGCTCGGGATCAGGTTTGGCCGGGACTTGGCGGCGGATGCGTCCGCCCACCAGCTGCATGGAAAGCCGTGATCAGGAGAGAATGGTTGAGGGAGTCCCTTTGATCTCTCCAGCCGGACTCTCTCGGAACATCGCCTTGCACCGCAGTGAGATGGATGGATTCATACGTCCGTCACACCTGGACACATTGACCTCCAGATTCCTACCATCCCTCATACCCTTTTCCTTAACTTCGTCTCGTTCATTCTCTAAAAATACCCTCCACACAGCATCCTCAAAGATGACGTAGGCCATGAGGTGAATTATTTTCCTCAGAACCTCCTATATGGAATAATGAAAAAAAATTGGAACCTAGAAATAATTTATATAATCAAATAACAATATCTCTCAGACAATTTAAGACGTAATTTTTTGATTTATTTATTCTTAATATATTTAAATTACAAAGGCATAGTATATTGTCCCCCACACTAGCAGTTCGTCTGTGGTAAATGATAAATTATAAATTGTATATAGTTAAACAAACAGTAGGCTTTGGTACAGTATATAAAAAAGAGAAACAGTAAAAATTAAATTATAAAATCGACTTCTACATAGTTTCAACAAAATAGATGTCTTGTAATTTATGAGTGAGGTTATTTGTAAATCTCACTTGAAAAAACAATCAAATAATAACACCTAAATAAGCATATTCTTTGACCAGTTCATACTTTCACGTGTATACAATGCGGGGGTACCTTAAAACCATGAAAGTTCCTGAATAACATTCCTCAATTTATGTAGATAATAAAATACACCGATTTTGATCGAAAGTTTCTTCTAACATTGTTATTTCAGAGTCATTTTTCTGCAATTTGAACTGCGAAAGAATGGAAATGATTGCATTTAATTAGGTTGTTGTATTAAGATGGGTATGAACACAAAGGCGTGTAATTAAATGTTTTGTATTGCAAACTTACAGTGCAAGCATTCGTATTATGTATTATTCATGCATTAGACATTAACCGTTTCCCGAGATAATGCCAAATAATCGTGTCCGCCATCTTGGGGTTTTTGGGCCATTTCCAAAGTGTCTTGTATATTTTAATGGCGTTATTTGTGTTTATAAAAAAGACGGGGGGTTACAGCAATTAAAGCCGGCAACATTAGCATGGCAGCCACCGCCGAACAATGAAACTTTAAAGACATATTTAGCCTCACTCCAATCGGAACGGCTTCCTTGTTCAACGGTTATACGTTATTACAAAGCCGGGCCGTTTAAATAATACATGTTTCCCTGATGACGGGTGTTTAACAATTATCAAGATTTAAGTTTAAAATTTATGTTTTTATCTTGATTTCGGATCTGTTGAAACACACACTTTGTTTATTAAAATGCAAAGCTTTCATGTTCATTAAAGTCTGTGAAAAAACACTCAAAGTATAACAATTATGTTGTATAGCCGTTAAGTCTTAATTACACAGATCGAGTTTACAAGCTACTATCTGGGAAATTCACTATCTGTTAGTAAACTCGCTCAGCGTCATCGTATTACTTGCTAACTAGCAGATTGTGGACAATCTACGAAAAAAGTTGAAAGTTGGTCAACTCGCTCGTGTTACTCGCTAGCTTTAGCCTAAAGATGGCGGCCCACCAACAGCTGATTTTCTGTCAGAATCGGTGCGAGCGGCAGCCGTTATTCTCGCTACTAGTTAGTGCTGCGAATTCAAGTTTTCTACAAAATTTCTACAGAGTTGCATGGCGCGACAGACGTTATTTTAGCTGCTAATGTTGCTACTGAGCGAGTAGACATTTTTGTGTGTCATCATGACAATCTCACTCGCCGATTCACGCTCTTTTAAACTTACCGGCTAGTAGCTTATAAACTAGCAATATAATTAAGGCTTTAGGTACTTTTGCCGCAATTATTAGTTAGAGAAGAGGCATCGTATTACATTCATTAAAAATGCATTAAAGAATTCATGTTTAGAAAATCCAAGAGTGTGACCTTTCACACGAATAATTACCAAAAATCTCTTAAGGAAGTTAAACTGGTGTTTAAAATATTAATAAGCAGCTAACGACATGCATCCACTTGCCGCCATCCGAGGGAAGCGTTTCATTAAGTGCATTAATACGTAGACTTCCTCGGGACTTAATTGCCGCCCTTCCGCCCGCCCTACTTCACGCCCTTCCTCCCGCCATCTCGCTGATTGTTTCGCGCCATTAGCCGCCCACGGGGAGACCTGATGATTGATGGCATCCCTAGATGGAAGTTTGAACGATTTTCAGGATTCTTACGCGACCTACCTAACCCTTTTAGAGCGGCCTGTTAAATGGACCGCCCAGTTATCTATCTACTGCATTAGTCAGTTAACTTCTTAAACAAAACGTTGGCTACACAATGCAACTTAGTAAGAACAGATTTGATTGTAAGATTGTGCCGGACACTGAGCCTTATTGGAAACATGCCACATACTTTATTCCTCTTAACAATTACGTCAGAGATATAAAAAATCGATGCCGAGTGTCGCTGGATAAATAATGATGATATATTATATTATTTGTTGTCTGACCAAACGATGATCTGAACCTTAGCCTTTTCACAACAGTCGATCAATCATCGATTAAGATTTGTGCGTCAAGTCTTTCAATTCAACTTCTCATTCTGCTTGTTAGTTCTTCTAGCACGGTAGTTCTACGGCCTCGGGTTCGTGTCTGCGATCCCCTCATCTGACACTTCAATGACTGGGGCAATCAGGGTGTAATCATTCCCCTTATTCTGTGACGCGATCCTAGATGTATTGTGTAATTTATAGATGAGTCCTAAGAACCCAGCGGGGATCACGCGACAGAAGTGAGGCTCTAGCTCTCGACTCCGCAGGACTGAGCCCTGAATCCCATGAGTTTGCAACTTGCCATTAGGGTAAAGGATTATGGCGTAAATACACGTCACGATAGCGCTTTGATTACCGCCGACTACTGATGTTCCTTTTATGTTTCTGTTACTCACTGAGCGGATTTATACACGGTAAATACACGCATAGTTTAATTCTGCCTACCTACGCTTATCATTAGTTGGGTACCTGATTTATTGAAGATGATTGAGTGGGCACGTCTTGTCACCTAAAACACCAACGGATGAGATTGAGTTCTCAGATTTTACACGAAACATCTTCGAAGTTTTCATTCACTAACTAATTCATATCTCAGTTGTTTACATTTTTTTATAATATAACAGAATTTGAAAGATTTATATTTACAAAAAAGTACAAGTTACAATAGTTTAAAAGTTACATAAGTACAAACGTTAAACAACAGAAAACAGTATACATACATATACACAGTTAGTATTTAAAGAAAAGAGATTTATATTTATAAATTTAGGTTTCTCGTAACCTGCCTCACTAGACTAGCCTGTGTTGAGGCAGTAATTTTAAATCAATTAGGAATACTGTTAACAAACCTACACTTATATTAAAATATAATCACACAATTGATTGGTTGCGTTAATAATTTATTTTTTATTTATTTTATTTATTCATACACGCCTTGAAGGCTTTTACAGAATCACATTATTAAAGTTACACATGTTATTCAGGAGTATAATTGTAAGCATGAAGTATATAACATTATAAACTGTAATAATAAAAATAACATTGGTACAATAATAACAGCATTGGTTTCATAACTAATTTCGAATTTGGGTGAGTGCACCGATAAATTTGAAAAAATTAAACATAAAAATTCAAACTTAAAAATGCGTTTAATACTGAAAAAATCTTTACACTTTAAATCTTTCCTCACACAAAAACACTTTTCTTGTACATTGTCGATTCCTTGCACTATCAATTCCGATTATTAATATTTTTTTAAATTATTAGCTCCACACAGGAGGCCCTGAGGAAAATAATTGCCCGCAGGGCCTATGTCATTTTTGGGGATGCTGTGTGGTGGGTCTTTTTAGGAAATAAGGAGTGGAAGTCCTGGAAAGGAAAAGGGTATTAGGGGTGGGTAGGAATCTAGGGGCAGTGTGTTCAGAAGTGACGGACGGATGAATCCCTCCCACTGCGGTGCAAGGCGATGTTCCGAGAGAGTATGGCTGGATAAGTCAAAGGGACTCCCTCAACTACTCTCTCCAGATTCGGCCTGGCATGCAGCTGGTGGGCAGACGCAACCGCCGCCAAGACCCGGACAAACCTCACCCCATGAACTCGGGCACCCCTGCTGAGTCACCAAACGTAGCGAACCATTTGGCGTGACCTATGGCAGAGGTGTTGGTTATCCAATAAATAGCGGTACCCATAGCCGCCTCCCAAATTAAACGAATTGAAGATTATGCAGGCACCAATTATTAAAATTTAAATTTATTTAAATTTTATTATTATAAAATTTATATTATTATTTATTTAAATTTTCTTATTCAAAATTGCTGGTAAAAAGGCAAGAAGAAATACAAACCATTTAGATATCTCTTTCTCATTGTGTAAAGTTATCTTTGAACCCTCTAAGCCTAACAATCGATATGGCAATTGTGGCAAATCGTCCGGCATATCAGTGCAAAGTCAGGCGATATCCACTCTAACTATCTAAAATCTATACATCCATGCCGTTTTACGTATACCTATGCTCTCCGAGTAGCTTCTATCTCCTTAGTGCCATAGGTAGGCTAAATCCGTGATGTTCTATGCTAGAACTAGAGTACATACATATAATAGTTGTTTGGTGTGCTGTATGCTTCCTAGTTCATAGTTCCTACCCCGGAGCGGACTACAGGACAAGGTGCCCGCTAAGGAGATTACGTCCTAGTGACGCGTGAAACCCGCCCATAAGCTCCGTTGAAGCGCACACTGCCCCCGCCTACGTTAAGCCAACCAATCTAAACTAAAAACTGAAACAAACCACTTAATAAAAAAGCACAACACACAAAGAAAACTTACGATGAAAAGCGGTTAAAAGAAATGCATTTTTTATTCAGTGGATAAAATGTTCATCCCATCATAGAATGACTTAACAAACCGGAATCAGATCAATCAAAAAATAGAACACAGAAAGCATTCTGAGCTTTGATCGAAAAGCTTGACTAAAATTTAGATGTTAATATGACAGGAATGATGAGATTTCTTCCCTTTTTTATTGGGGGTTGGAATTGTTTGCGATTTTTCTTGTGTACTTTGTCTATCAATATTTATTTTGGAAGTCCCGGGTTCGGAGAAAAGAGATCAGCCACATTTCACGCTGGCCGATAGTCGCCTGATTGACAGCGACTTGGCATTTATACTCATTGAACCGGAGGGGATTTCTTAGCTGTATCAAGCGCCGAGCTTATACGATTGTCTGTGTATAAAATAAATAAATCAGAGTGTTTTCTTTTCTTTTTCTCGTTCACATGACAAACAATGAAAAGGGTTTTTGGTAAATGTTGCCTTACAGATAGTCAGTCGTATTTTTGCAGTCGATGGCGTCGTAAAATTGTACAAACAAAATTAGCCGCCGCGAAAGTTTGTTCTTGTACACTTAATACCTTGACTTACTTTGTCCAGTGATTTCTGCCATTATTTGGAGTGAAAAATATCCCGTAAAAAAAATGTTGCAACTTGGACAACGGATTTGGGTTTAAAAAAAATATTGACTGATTGTTAAGATGCGAAATGCGAAATAATGCAAAATCGTGTGTTTTTGGTTTGAAAATTTGATTGCTTAGATAATTATAAATGCATCAATTAAATACTGCAAGTAGAACACACGTTGGCCTTGTCGAGTATTTTTTAATAAGTCCTTTTGTAAGTCTGGAAAAAAATAAATCTCAGGAATTTTAAAAATACCCAACTGCGAATATCATCCTTATACCACCTGCAGAAGGGTTGATACCGCGTCGATAAGTCGTACTTAGTCACCTCCCAGATTTTGGCGGTGTAAGGACGTCTCTAGGCTCCGCGTCGCTTTGTACCAGATGATTTTAAATTTCCTTTTTATTATAATAAACAATGCGTTTAAAAGAGTTAATATTTTTTAACAGGCCTTTTCGAAATCAACACATGAAAAACAACTCTCAAATACCTTCTCCAACCTTTCCAAAAAATTGTTCTCAAGTATTTTTAAATAACTCCCAAAAAGAGGCGTGGATTTCGATTTCGAATTTCTCCAAGACTAGTGGATCCCCTTAATACCTACCTAAGATTTCTACCTAGCAATTTTTTTTTCAAGAGAATAAAAGAGTTAAGGTACGTAGGTACTTGACTTACTTTAACCAGTGGTCCTGAATTTTCGTCTCTGGAGACTTTTTCTGGCATTTAATTTTTTTTTTTAATTTTTTTTTCTTCAAAACCAAACAAACAAAAAAATTTCTACATGTCATCACTCAACTGAGTAACCACTCAACTTCTCATCTCGACCTTACTTGACCATACCGATTTTTTAATGATTTCAAGTTAAAAATATCATTAGAAATGTCACCCGATACCAAAATTTCGTTTACATTTTTTACTCCTAATAATGTCAAGTACGTCCCTAAACACCACGTATAGTCACACATACCATTACCATAATAAGGTTCTTTAGTTGAAAAACAATTGCTGGATAGAAATTTTAGGTAGGTATTAACAATCGGTGAACAGTTTTTTTTTTAAATCCAAATCCGTTGTCGAAGTTGAAACTATTTTTTTCGTGATCCTTCCTTAACGATTATTACAAAAATATTTTTAATTGTTATTTCAGAGCTTCATAGCTATATTGTGACAGAAAATGACGAGTGTAAGCTCTAGACAGGTAGGATAATTATAAAATTCAAGAAAATTCTAGAAAATTCAAGACGCCATTCTTTCGAGAACTAAAAATAAGGTATAAACAGGATGGATAGAGCGTATAAGGTAAGCATAATTTTTGAATAAATCAAAAAATATAGATATTATAGTAAGCGCCAAACTTTAATGCCAACCTGACGTTGATACAGAAATCGTCGCAATTGGTGAGTTTAAGGTCCGCAAAGCGGCATGCCTCCTGCATGTGCCTTTCTCTTTCGCACAAATGTTTTATACATCTTTCGATTTCGCTTAGGGTCATTGTAAACTCGGTAACGTGTCCTGTACCTGCGCGAGAACGATCTTATCAAGTTCGCTCACCATAAGTGAGCGAAGGAACAAAGTCCGAATAGGTAGGTACTTAAGATTCCACTTTATTCATATCTCCAGGTATCGATTTATCCTTTAGATATAATATTTAGTAAATATCTGTTAACCCTCCGCGCTCCGTGTCAAATCGGGGTGGTATCAGTTATCCGTTAAATAGTCGATGTGGGGAGTCCCGTTTCTGTTAAACTGACAGTCGGACACCGCCGCACCAGCATCTGTCAATGCGGTGATCTGTCATGTCGACGTGAAATAGCAACAATACGATACGTACCTACTTAACCGCCGTCAGAGGATACGATGTCGTGGCAATAGGTGGTGTGCCACCCTACTAAACATGAAATACTGTAGGTAGGTAGATACTTAATAAAAATAATATTTTGACATATTGTTAATGTCACCTCAAGGGCGCTTTACAAAGCTTTATGCCATATTATACTTCAATACTATTCTTAGAAACGACAAATAGGTACTTCACGAAGTACGGTTTTATGAGGTAAAAAAAAATTATAAGAAATTAAATTTTAAAAATTTATAAGGTTCATTAAAAAAACTGATTTTCTCAGCTTCTATTTTTATCCCGATCCATTTGACTTTTTAAAAATGTTTTTAATTAATTTCATTCCTGAAAATATTTTTAAAAAATCTAATCCTGTGATTGAAGGATTCTCTAATTGTACTATTTGGCGAGCACGACAATGAAGCGCCAATTTAAAATATTAATTTCAAGTTAAGCGTAGCAAGTAAGGAAAATAATAAAATGTAATTTTTTTAAAGACATAATTTTTTTAAAGACATAATTTTTTTAAATATTGTTATTTTGTTGTTGTTCTTATTCTTAAACATTATATATACCTATATAAAAAAAATCTCGCGTCGTGATGTTTGGTCGAGACAAACTCCGAAACTACTTAACCGATTTTGATGAAATTTGGCTTACTGTGTGTAATTTGGCCCAACTTTTTTTTTTATTTTTTATTTTTTTTATTTATTAAGTTTATTTATTTATTTATTTATTTATTTAAACGCCCATAGGGCTTTTACATATAGTGCAGTACATGTGTTTGGAAAAATATAAGAAATAACATAATATAATATAAACATAATATAAATATAAGAAACAAAATAAAGATAACATAAGATATACAAAATATAGAAAACACCAAGTATAATAGTTGACACAAAGCAGGTAACACAGAATATATGGTAAGTAAATTAATGTGAGATTGTTATTTTAATTAAAGAGGGAAATACGATAGGATTGTCAATACTTATGTTTGTAATTAGCAAACTTTTTTAAAGTATTTATTACGTGTTTATCGAAACATAGCTACCATAATATTTCGATTAAGGTGCTATATAGTGCATGATATTAATAGATTTATTTTAATTGTTCTAATACACTGAGTTTAAATTTTGACATCGATTGATGACGGTAAACGTCTATGGAGGAATATTTGTTACCGAGTATATGGAGTCTTTGCAGAGGAGAGTTAACAAAATAATTACTAGCAGATTTAGTTACAAGGTAAATCGCATTAGAGCGAGTATCGCGCGTGGGTATTCTCAAATTAATTTTACTGATTAAATCAAGGGCGTCCAGTCTGCCATTTGAAATATTAAAAAGACAAAATAAATCGCTCGCTACGCGCCTTGACGCTAAATCGCTTATATTAAGTAACTCCATTAAATATACATAATTTAGATCTTCGACAGGTATACCGAGTTTATAATTAATAAATCTTAAGAACTTATGCTGTACTCTTTCAATTCTTAGTTGGTGTGTCTTATATAATGGAGCCCAGATGGTTGAATTGTATTCTAAATTTGATCTCACCAGCCCAGTGTACAGCAATTTAAACGAATTTAGTGATTTAAATTCTTTAACCGTCCTCAGGATGAACCCCAGACTTTTCATGGCCTTGTTAGTTATTACATTAATGTGAGGAACAAAAGTTAATTTACTATCAAATATAATACCGAGGTCCTTTATTTGATCTACTCTTTTCAGGAAAATGTTGTTGATGCTATATTGAAAATTAATGGGATTTTTGATTCGCGCAAAAGTAATTGTTTGGCATTTTTCAATATTGAGGAACAGTTCATTAAGGGCGCACCACTCTTGTAACCTTACTAGATTTGATTGTAATATACAGCAGTCGTTAAGATTCGTAATTGTTTTATATATTTTAAGGTCATCCGCAAATAAGAGTATCATAACTCCTTCAAAGATGGTAGTTATGTCATTTATAAATAAGGAAAATAACACTGGGCCCAGATGTGACCCCTGTGGAACTCCGGTGAATATTTCGAACTGATTTGAAAAGTGTGAATTTAGTTTGACTGATATTTTTCTTTTGTGTAGATAACTTTCAAACCATTTCAAAATATTCCCCGTTATTCCTAAGGATCTTAATTTATGTATGAGAATTTTGTGTGAGACTTTGTCGAAAGCCTTACTAAAGTCGGTGTATACTACGTCAGTTTGAAGATGATTGTGCATACTATTAAACAATTTTTCCTGATAGATCATGAGATTCGTAAGAGTAGACCTGTTTGCCATGAAACCGTGTTGTAGATGTGATATAACTTTATTAATCTCAGGTGAAAGTTTAGAGAGCAGTGCAGATTCGAATATTTTAGGGATTGTCGACTGAATACATATGGGTCTATAGTTAGATACATCAGATTTATCACCTTTCTTAAAAATAGGAGACACAAAGCTTGTTTTCCACTTTTCCGGAAAGGTGCCAGTTTTTATAGACAAGTTAAAGATTTTAGTAAGAGGATAAGTTAAAACTGATAAGCATTTCGATAAAAAGATTGGAGGAATGTTATCAGGGCCAGCCGATTTATTTAGGACGAGAGATTTTAATTTGGTTCTAATGTCGCTTTCTTCAAATTTGCACTGATTGAAGTCGATCTGGTTATAATTGGATGTTGTGTAAAGTAATAAGTAAGTATCATAAGTTAAAAGAAATATAATATTTCGCTTTCTTAACTTAAATACAGAGCATATTATGTAGTAGTTTTTAATTTTGTTCCAAAATCTTAAGTTTAAATAGTTTTTTTTTAAAGGTTTTTATATTCTCTTCCGTTTTTAGATTATCTGGAAGGAGATTATAAATGTGAACTCCCTCGTGGCCAATACTTCTCTTGCCACTTTCAGTCTTGACTGTATTTGTGTACAATTTATTGTGTTGTCTTGTATAATGTTCGTGTACTTGTGATGTTTTTATAAATGTTGTGTTTGTGTGTATAAGTCCATTTTGTATTTTGTAGATTAAAAGACATATGTTATATTCGTACAATGTTCTTATTTTCAAAAGGTTCATTTCCTGGTATAGTTTTTTTGTGGGAGTGTCTGGGTTATAGTTGAAGAGTTTCTTAATAACTTTGTTCTGTATTATTTGTAAGTCGTTTAAGTACGTAATGTATGTGTTTCCCCATATTTCTATTAAATAATTTAGGTGGGACTGGATTAAGCTAAAGTATAAGCCCCTCTTTACCTCTGTTGGTAGAAGATGAGCAATTCTACCAAATACACCAATTAATGGGATGATTTTTGTTTTTAGTTTTTCTACGTGTTGTTTAAATGTTAGATGTTTATCAATATATAAGCCCAGGTATTTTTCGCTATCTAGAATATGTAGGTCTCTTTCTTCTATTTGTAATGGTTTATGCGATGGTATTATTCTTTTAGGTGAGCTTAAGATCATGTAACCGGTTTTATTAATATTTATTGAAAAACTTAAAAGCTAGGATAGTTTTTATCTCGATGTTTGACCTCAACATTGATCGACATATCGACACAACACTTGGTTATCTAGGTTGGGTAACCATCCAGTAGATGGCGTTGTGTTCCGATTCACGTAACAGTAACGCGTGGCCGGGTCAGCTAGTACACCTATACAATTTTTTAAAAATTATGATAAATGTAACATTATTTTCCCAAAACATTTTATCATTTTAAATTATAATTTTTTTGTAATATGTATTGCGTTTTTGTTCCTAAATCCTTCTTTTAATTTTTTATGTGAAATGTTTTTCTATTTCCCTAATTTTTGTAATTGATTGAGAGATTGTTGTTTGATTAGAGCGGAAAAGTTCCATTGATTCCGAGAAATATGATTTTAAACCTAATAAAATCTCTGGGAAACAAAACTGATTGAACTAATTAATATACAAGACGGGTTGTTTCCAAAAATTTTAACAATTCATCAAATTTTTTAAGTTAACTTTCACGTTCTGTGTAAGTTCTATTCAAGTTCTGTTATTATATCATTACAGGCCAGCTGCTTCACAAAAATGATATAATCACAGAACTTGAATAGAACTTTCACACAACATTAACATTAACTTGAATTGTAAATTTTTTTTGAACAATCTATCCTAAGTAATTTTATAAAAAGCACAGATTTTTCCAGATTGTTCTACAAAATTTGAACATTTCATCAAATTTCAGAGTTAAAATTCAAGCTCCGTGAAAATTCTATTCAAGTTATGTTATTATTTCAACTGGTCAATAATGTTTTAGTGCACTTCAATGTCGTTAAATTGATTTGAATTCTAGAGACAATCGCCTTTAAACTCTTTATTAATGGAAACAGCATTAAAACACTCGATTCGTAACAATTTATAAACATGGGGTTTGTTTTATTTCTTTAATTATTATTGTGCATTTGCCTTTAATTCCACAAAACGATAAAAACATAACTCAAATACGACAACACCATTAAACGGTCGACTAAAGTTTCTGCTGTGGCTACCTAGCAATTATCAATTCTATGCTCATGACTCCTAATAATTTAAGTGTGAAATTTAATTGATATGACGATCAATCTTGTGGACTGTTATAGTTCTAATCCGTAGCACATTGCTTTTGTATTCTAAAAGTTGTTGTCTCTAATAAGTAGCGCATAGATATTAATTAGACATGGATTTTTTTTTTAAATATTTAACGTTTGAGGTATTGCAAATATTAAAAGTATTTATTTTTTAAAATTATTAATAGAAAACTATAATAGATTCGTAACTACACATTTTATAGTTTTCAAATTTTTTGCTGAATTTTTGCAAGATTTTTGTTTACAAAGTCCTTCGAGATTGAACATGCAACAATGTTCACTTATAATTATGGTAGTAGGAGGCATTAAATTACTAGTATTTTTATTATTACTATTAATTTACTATTATTTTTATTAATAGCCTGGAGTCGGTCTTCCGTAAAGATTCGTCCACTAATGCTACTTTTTACATATTTTGTCAATCAGATCATAATTTTTATTAATAGGAATTATTGTAGGAATCAAAAAATTCAGTCTCTGTAAAAACGGCTTTCAATTTGACCCCAAGCATAACCCCCCTTAAGAATGATGATTTTTCCGCAAATGCTTTGCAGATTTGGTGAAACACCGTTGCGGTGTTTTGTTCCTTTCCCATAATTCGCAGTTCGGCTTGCGACTCGATTCGCAAATGTATACGTAGCGGAATATTTATTCCATATTGGACAAGCAACATTTTTCGCTTATAATGATAGAGTAAGAGGACTTCTTCAAAACATTTGGTTCCATTTTTTCAAATTATACCAAACATAGTGGTTGGCTTCGTTTGGTGACTTAGCAGGGGTGCCCAGGTTCATGGGGTGGGGTTTGTCCATGTCTTGGCGGTGGATGAGTCTGCCCACCGGATCCGAAAGAGACTGGTTGAGGAAGGCCTGCTGACCTTTCCGGCCGGACTCTTTCGGCCTTGTACCGAAGTTGGAGGGATGGATTCATACGTCCGTCACTCCTGGACACACTGACCCCCATATTCCTACCCACCCTTCATACCTTTTTCATTCCCAGAACTTCCTTTCGTTCCCTTCCTTATAAAGACCCTCCACACTAAGAAAATTATTTTTCTCAGAGCCTCCTGTGTGGAGCTAATTTATAAAAAAAAATCTTTTCTAAATGTTAAAAAATTGACAAGTTTTTATCTCCTACTTAGTTTCAAAATGGCGGCAATCAATCCCGAATTTCGTTCCAAATATGAAAGTTGTCAGTTTGGAACTGTCACTGTTGTGTCATGGCTGTTTATCCCCCGTGTTAGTTGGCGGTCTATACGGGTGATCGATGCGACGCTCTAACAATGTACTACTGTATAACATTGGTATCATTATGTAATGCAAACTACAAGTATAGACATGCTAAAGAGGTATGTGGTGAGAATCGTCTCGTATAAATTATTCAATATTGCTTGAATGAATTACCCGTTTTTTATTTATTTTTTATTTATTTATATATATTTATTTTTTATTTATTTTATATATCAACAAACTAGTCCTGCTAAGCCAATTGCATTGGCTTGTCAGCAGGTGCTTATAATTCGATTACAAATACATTTTACAAGTTATAATTAACATCTTACATCTACAGATTCAACATTGCTTTGTACATTTTTTAATACATTTTTTCATAAATATCAATATAAATTTTCTTTTTCTGATTACCAATTTTTCACCATATATTTAACCTTATTCATGAATTGTAATGTTTTCATACATAGAATTATAACAAAATTTAAGTGTGCAATTCACACGCGATAGAAGTGACACCTTTAGAAAACTAAAGTAGATAAGAGATTGGGAAGGCTACGAAGCACCGCACAAATTGGAGACCGATTATACTATCTCATTATCTCGCAGGCTAAAATTCTGTAAATGTATATGTTTGTCTCTTGTAAGTGTCGCTTTTTCGTTTCATCGAGTTTCAAATCACAGCGGTGCTAAATAATTTTTCACTTCAAAATAAGTCTGGCCGGCGTGGTCTAGCGGTAAGGCTCTTGACTCGCAACCCGAAGGTCGCGGCATCGATTCCCGGCGTGGCAAATAAATTTCATTTGATTAATTTGTGTTATTTCACAATTAAATCATTTAAAATAATATGTAGTATATTTGCGGCACGTTCCAGTGTGGAAGATACCCTCAGTGTTGCCCTGGTGTAAGACCACCATTCAGAATTGAAAAATTGCTTGAAATGGCTTTAGTCGTGTTTGGTGACCAGATCTGAATAGTCAGGTACTTCCACACCTTCCTCTCCCTCATCTCCTTCCCCTCTCCACTACCTTCAGCCTCGCAACATACCCGATTGGGGATGCCATAGTCTCACTCGCTCTAAAAGGGAGCATTTGGGTCTCTTGTGCGGTAATATGTAAAAAAAAAAGTTCTTCCTATATATTTAACCCAAAATTGAACTACTTGAAAATACAAATCTATTCAAATCTATCTCGCTTTCCTAAAAAATCTGCAGTAGCGTAGCGTTCAAAATTTTTAACACCCTGGCGAATTTGCAAGCATGTCTTTTACAACGAGGAAAATAAAAATAGATGCGTCTGAAACGTTCGCTAAAGAAGGAGGTAGCGCAACACGGCATAATACTCAAAAATAAAGCAAATATTTGGCCGTGAAAATCTTAAACTGTATATGACATATCTTATAGTTTACAGTGATCGTGAAAACTAGTTCAATGTTTTAGAAGGACGTAAGATCAATTTTTAAAATAATTATTTGTTAAGAATGGTTTCCTAAAATGAAATATTGTCAAAACGTCAAGAGTATGTTTAAAAAACTTGTTGGAGACCTTACTAGGTTTAGTTTTTTAGTTACATTGCCACGGAACCTTTAACCAGGCCGAACATAAGTCTTTTATGAAAAATGAATGCAAAAAGATTTTTCTGTTATAGGAACATTAAAGAAAATGAAGTAGTTTTTTAATTTTTGTACAGTCCGCTTAAATGACCGCATATCGCGACCCAAAAAAATTGTTCCAAATAAGGATGTATAACAATATATTGAGGTTTTTTTATAATTTACTTATACATACTACATACTACGTTTATTCGAATTCCCTCAGTTGTGTTTCAAACTTAATAAAATTTGAAAAACAAAATTCATTCTTCGCAACTAAAATTTGTTACTGAAGTTTGTTCGAATTAAACAGAAGTAAATTAGTATTCATTTCTTTATTTGATTTCTGTTCTTTGGGTTTCTCACAAATAATCGTCTGTCCCGATAAATCGATACACCAATTAAGCGGAATCGATTGTATTTAATTTTTTCTTCTGTGCCTTTTAGAAATATTATGAACAACGTACGTACTGGTGCTATTTTGGTTTTGGCAACGAAAAATGTAAAGTTTATATTAGGGGGATGTAAGGTTTATATTAGGGAAATGTAAGGTTTATGTTAGGGGGATTACCAAGGGCTTATATTAGGGGGAGGATTTAGGGGGTTCATTGCGTAGGAAAAAAGAGAACAGTACCCTTAGATTACATTCCTGGAAAATACAAATACTTGGTTGTAGTAAGCAGAGGTCCCAAAAAACTTTCTAATAATTTTTCCTTAAGCCTTCAAGACAGATTGAATTCTATTAATTTTCTTCCATAATTGGTAAGTTAAAAAATAAATTTGAAAATTCGCATATAAAAACATCGTTTGCAGAACTGTAGTATGTGTGTATGTATGTGTCAATTGGCACATTGTTTCAAGTGCCTGGTTCCATGACCCAGTTAACTGGTTTCATAATGACTTCATAAAGTTGAATTTAAAACGATTTATTAACCAATGCAAAAAATTATATCATTTTGGAATATCGGAACGAATCCGTAATTTGTGGTATTATGGAATCGTTCAAGGCTTATTGTTTTGCATAGACTATAATAATTGAACGTTTTAGATGTTATGCAGACAGTTACGTACTTGATTGTACGTACAAACAAAATAAATCAAGCAATACGCTGATAATGAACAATGTTTTATTTAACACTTCGTATACCGTTTTAACATAGACAGAACTGGCAGCCAGTAATTCTTACATTGTTTTCATGTACTTAAATCTCTTGGTCTTTCCAATAAAATTAAAGTAAAATAACAAAACTTTCAGTTTTATACGTAGATAAATAAAATAGCAATCGATGTATTAGGTGACCGGACAACTCAGAATAAAATCAACTCAGAACTTCCTCAAAGAAATCATTTAGAGTGATAATAAAAATATATTAAAAATTGGTTAAATCGGTTACGTTAGGTTAGGGTTACGGGTATTTAAAAAAAATCATAGTTTTTAATAATTTTAAAAGAGGCGTTGAGTTGACTTGATTCTAAGTTGGCATGGAACCGAAATATTACACAGCAGATACAGTGGTAAATCTCCGATGAAAAAGATAATTTTTTATTTATTTATTTGAAATGTAGACTAAACCACAATTATTCACGAGTATTTTGATTGGTTCCATGTACATTATAGTTGTACAGTTATAAAAAAAATACAAGTGTGCAGTTTACACGCGGTAGAAGAGAAACCTTCAGATAACCTAAGTAAACAAGAGTTGGGAGGCTACGATGCACAGCACAAAGAGAAAATCGATTATTCCATACCATGCTCTCGCAGGCTAAATTTGTTTCTTTTTAGTTTCGCTTTTTTGTTTCATCGAGTTTCTAATCACAAAGGTGCTAAAAAATTTTCACTTCAAAAAATTAGTTCCTACACTGAATTCAAATAAAAATCTTATTAGAGTAGCTCAGGTGTGAAAAATAAATCACATGTCTTAAATCCTTGCGATTTCTCGAAAGAAACCATTCCTTTGTTCTGAATGCAATTATTGATGTTCTCCGTAATGACCTTGAAAGAATCCCATCCTTGCGATTCTTTCAAGGACATAAAGAAACCATTCCTTCGTTCCTAATACAATTTTTAATGTTCTCAAAAGTTGTCTTGATAGAATTTCATTCTTGTGATATCTTGAACGAAACCATTCCATTGTTAAGAATATTATGAACTAAATGTGCAATTTGGCTATCCTGGGAGACCTCCCTAGTTGGACAGACAAAACATCATTTTATAATGTATTTTATTGTAATAATATATAAATAAATTAAATAAATATCACCACACTGCGCACTGTCATAAAGCTTGCTAAAAAAATACCTGTGTCTAACAAAAAAATAATATTTTAAAACTTGATATAATTTTTTTTTAATTCCATAAAAATATTCTCTATTATGATTTTGCCACCGAGAACCACTTTTTCAATGTGAGAAAGGGAGGTAGGTTCCAACCGAGCTATCAGTGGTTGATATGCCATTAGAGTAAACA
This sequence comes from Glyphotaelius pellucidus, assembly GCA_936435175.1. Classification (NCBI taxonomy): domain Eukaryota; kingdom Metazoa; phylum Arthropoda; class Insecta; order Trichoptera; family Limnephilidae; genus Glyphotaelius; species Glyphotaelius pellucidus. The sequence goes on from OW386541.1 coordinate 3,901,914, forward strand.
AAAATATCATGAATGACAATCAAACGAAATTGTCATGTGTGAAACAGTTCTAAAATAAGTTACCAAAATATGTTACATCAATGTAAATTTCAAGTGAATAATTTTTAAATAAATTAACTTATTAAAAGTTTATAAGTACCTACCCATAAAACTGGATAATCCAAATAATCTAGAGACTATCAATAAAGTCGCAGGTGGGAATGTTGGTAACTTAACACAATTATCTCGTGTGATATTTGTGGAGTTATTTTCATGTCAAACCAGCAAAAAATTGAGCCGAACAGAAAAAGAGGTTTCAAAAAGCGATCAGTCAAATCCCTTGACAGGCGAAGGTGCCCACCTAAGGAGAGCACTGCAACGAATTTACGATGCACCTTTTGAAAAAATGTATAAAAGTATTTTAAAATAAATAATACAAATTTTTAATAAATATATGCAATGTTAACATTTAACATCTATCGTAAATAATACCAGTAGTTCTATTTTGATACTGACATTTTGAGGTGGAATTCCATTATAATAATTAATTCAATTCAATTTATTCACTTTAAAAACATAACAAAATTGAAATTTCAAATCGTTTTTAAAGTAGATAAAATATTAAGATTCAAGCATATTTAAGAAATTTAAACATCGATGAACAATTTAAACATCAATGAACAGTTTAAAAAATCATCAATAAAGCACAATCAGACTAACAGCAATAAAGCTTGCTGTCTAAATTGTGCTTCATTGATGTTAAACATATCGATATTCAAAGAGATTCTATTTAACAACAAGACTGCTCTCCCGACCGGCATAACCATTGGCAAGTTAGTTCTGCAAGCCGAGAGATAAAACAGTCTATGCTGTCGGTGACGGAGATAACCATCGGGAACATAGAAACTAATGCTCTCCACGATAGCCGAGCTTTCGAACCGTCCACGAATCAGTCTGAAGAAATGTGTTACAATGAGCACATCCCTTCTGACCAGTAGACAAGAGAAAGTCGGTAGGGCAGAGCCACGCGTAGTATATAATATGATTAAACACACATAAAACTTATTTTCCAAAGCCATCTTAAGACTGGTACAAATCTTTCTTAATATACATTTTATATGCATAACATATGGAGAAGAGGGAGTGGGATAGTCTACAGGGATTTTATTCAATTTGTGTGGTTTTTTCCATATTTGTTGCCATGTCATCTTTGACGATTGGATTTCTATATATCAGTAGAACTTTAAAAACCCGCATAAAAGAAAATTTAAAAAACTGGGTGAATAATAAAGGTGAATTGTCTAATGTAATAGTGGTTGTCTTAGATTCTAGGTATCAGAAAGGCATTCCCTAAAATTTGTGATAAGAGATCGTTCTCCCGCGAGAAGTGCTCTCAGATTTGTGTGATTTTCTACGGCTGTTATTTGCTTTTTCTGTCCGCCGATGTCAAAATTTCAGCTGTGAGCTGTCACGTACTTTAGTTTGGGTCGTTTTAAACACGAATTCCTGCAAGTATGCATGATTATTTATTCATTTAACAGCTGTAGAAAATCACACAAATCTGACAGCACTTCTCGCGGGAGAACGATCTCTTATCACAAATTTTAGTGAATAGCATTTCAGATGCTTCAAACAAGAATATTGTTAGCCCACCTACGAAAACATTTCCTGTTGTGAAAATATGTCTAATATAAGGGATTCTAATATTTAATTCCTGGTTTCAGAGAACTTTACAAATTTTTTGTTAATTTTTGAGACATTCAAAAATGTTTTATTAATTTTACACCAATTGTTAAATAAATCAACCCGTCGCAAGGCTCTGCTCACACACATCGCACGGCTCTCTCATCCGACCGTTTACAACTTAAAACTTTCGTTTGTCGAAATGTAAATACGTGCCGTTCTTATTTCCACAGAGGTCGCACGTCGCATTGTTTTCTATTGCCAACCCTGCGCGCTGCGCAAAATGCCGAATAACACAAATAATATAATATTATTATGTAAGACTGTACTTCATAATATTATGTCCAACTAAAATAAAAAATCAATTAAAAGGTTTGCTGCGTCAAAAACTGCTTACCAATTACAGCTTCAAATGCACTTGCTGACTGTAACTGCTAAAAACGAAACGCGACGAAATGGTGTTCGCTGTAATATGTGTAGGAAAAAACAAGGCATGCAAGAAAAAGGAATAACCAATTACTTGCCAGTTTGCCACTATACCAGATATAGTTATATAGTTCCACCGCGATACATCTTCAATGTAGGCACAACTAAACGAACGAGTACAAAACGATGTTATGTACTTCCAAATTCTCCAAAACGTCAAAATTCCTTTCATTTAACTTTAAAACGAGATTGCGTACACGAAAAACACTAACAACTGTCTTGCTTCTGAGGTAGTCCCAAAACTTTTTCTGTTTTCAAAACAAATGCACTCGAATTTTCACTATTTTTTTGGCACTATTCCAAATTACAAATACTTCTCTAGCAAGATTATGGTTAGGGAGAGGTAGGAACTAGATAAAAGGCGTTCCAGTAGGAACTAAGTATTTTCTCATTTCCAAACCAAACAAGTCTAAAATAATGTAGGTATTGTCTGTCAAATAAGAGTAGAAAATATAAAAAATGGAACTACAAAATTTGTAGGCTGGCAACACCAAATTAACTGTTCAATATTGTGCAATGATACTGAATGTATACAACACAGTAAACCACATTTAAAAAAAAAACATTTTTTGTTCTTAAAGAAAAAAAATTAAAATCGAAGAAGCACTGTTGTTAAGGTACCTACTTAATGACATAAATTTGATTAAACGGTATTTTGCAAAGTGATTTGCTTTAATTTGATTCAATATAAATTTGAATTTAACAGTAGATTAAAAGGAAAAATCACTAATGGTGAGTTAAGTTACACTACTTTTAGATCTGAATGAGTTAAATATATTCAGATCTAAACTTAGAGTCATGATCTAAAGCCCGGGCAACGCTAGGTACTTAAGCTAGTATTAAATAATGTGAGCAATTTATAAACTGTGCTTTATATTTTATTACATTTTCGTTATTCTTAATTATGTTAACACAAAATTGCAAAGGTATAATAATGTTATTATTTTATATTTTCTCGCACATTTTTTTATTGCTTATATGTTAATGTAATATATAAAAAATCGACCACCACAACACGGGCATGTGCCTAGCATGGTGGTCGAAAAATTCTAAAATTTATGTAACAAACTATTCAATGAATAAAGAAAACTTAAAAAAGAAAAACTTAAATGTAATTTTGAGATCAGTGGGTATCTATATTGCAATGAAAACATTTTTTTTACACAGATTTACATTAACACCATGAGTTAAATGTTAAGTATTGTCATTTGATCAACATGCGTTGTATCTACTTTGCCACATAACAAATGTTGCACGTAGGTAGTAGATACTTAAATTTCTAACAGCCTTCGATAATTTATTATTGGGTGCATTTTAAAATTTGTTTTGCACTGTTGATAGAGGCAATAAATCTCATGCCCAGAGGATAATGCGGCGTAATTCAATAATTAGAGTACGGATTATCCGCATTAAATAAATCGATCCACATTTAGTCGGTGAAATTTATTCGAAAAAAATATTTACATTGAATACTAATGATTTCACAACAAAAAGGAAACGTAATAGCTCACACAACGCGTCGTTTTGGTAAATTGCTCGGGTGGATTTCTTTTGATTGAAATATTCATTGTATTGTCACGGCGTCAGGTGATTTTCTGGCTAATTTAATATGACGGGCCGCCGTGTGTGTTTTGTCATGTGGCACATATAAATTTGATACTAATGATCGGCGCGCATGAACGCCAGATAAAATCTAAAATGGGCTGGTAACGACAATGCCTGGGCCATGATTGGCCCCGGGTAATTTGTAACAAATACGAAAAGGAACTAAAAACTTTTCCGCCATATTAATACCGAAAGCTTTCGGCGTTTTGAACCGATCAAACTTTCAAAACAGCTGGTGAACTTTATAAAAAAGATCTCTTTTACGTTCACATGGTCAATACAAGAAAGTGCATTTGGTTTGACATTTCTGTTATGTTTTTAATTTTGGTTGCAGAATTTTTTGATTTCTAAACCTTTGGTGGCCTTTTGACTAGAGTGCGACACATTAAAAATGTATCAAAAGGGCCGCGAAAATGATTTTTTTTTTCATTTTCTCAAATTTGATTTTTTTATCTATATACCTATACTTATATACCGTAAGTGGGTACATATTTTAGTAGCAGATCCTCTACAAGAATCCCAGCTGCCCGAAGCTAGTAGAGTCACTCCCCAATGCGGGAACCATTAAGGCGGCGCTTCTCGGCTGAAAAAGAAGAAGATGGAGAGATACGTAATTACGAATGTTGGACAGAGCGCGCTAATATTTTAAGTGATAAAATTGCAGCAAAAATTGCGAAAAAGCTTAATAAAACATGACTCGTTTAAAATAGAGCAAAAGTCTCGTGGAACGTATCTTAAGTATCTTTTAAGGAAACATTATGAATTTTTTCACAAATATAACTTGTAAAATAATAGAAATAGACTTGTTTTAAATAATTTTCAGAGCATACTTTGCGATTTTTTTCTATCGAGGGAATTTCATATAATTTGCGTTTCGGCATGGAACGGATCTAGATATTATCTTCAAAAATAATATATATATTTTTTAAGAGCTTAAAAACTTCAAATGTTTAAGGGAGATATGTAAGAAATCGGTCGAATTCGGATAGCGGCGGCTTAAGGGGATCCAATAGTCCAGGGAAAAATCGAAGTCGGAATTCACGCCCATTGTGGGAGGAGTTTAAAAATATTTGAGAAAAAGCTTTTGGAACGGTTGAAAAAGGTATTTGAGAATTTTTTTTACAGGTTGATTTCGTAAAGACCTAAAAAAAACATTAACTCCTTTTTTACACATTGTTTATTGTAATAACAAGGAAATTTAAAATTGATTTCACGGAACCGAGCGACGTGGAGTCACACGTCCGCTCCCTGCTCCGGCCAGGGGAGTTTTGAAAGAAAGTAGGGTGTGGCAAGCCAGTAGTCCTTCGGTGAACGACATAAGGGTCAATTTGAAAATCCGCATTCGTCGGCTGCCAGCCGTATTGTGAAATAACAACGCAAATATGCATATTTTATTTTATTTTGTGAATATCGGGCGTAAATATCATATTTTTTTTGCGATTATCATAAAAGAAACTAAATTTGCTACAATAAGCAATAAAACCATATCCGAAAAGATGTTCGTAAGTAGGAGAGTTTGCACTTGGAAGTGTTTTTTCATAGACCTATTACTTTATTTTTTCTAGGCTTATTAAAAGACTAATAAAAAAAATGACCGATATTTTTAAGGGCCAAGATATGTTCTACACGCAGTATTTAATTGAAGCATCTGTAATATTTCTAAGTGATCAAATTTTCAAAACAAAAACACATGATTTTGTGTGATTTTGCTTTATTTACTATGGCTTCATCTTAAGATGAGTCTTAGAAAATCATGTATTTTTATTTTAAACATTTGATCTCTTAGAAGTATGATGCTTCAATTAAATACTGCGTGTAGAACATATCTTGGCCCTTAAAAATATCGGTAATTTTTTTAAGCCTTTTAATAAGACAAGAAAAAAATTTAAGTATTTGATCTATAAAAAACACTTTCAAGTGCAAACTCTCCTACTTATAAACCTCTTTTCGGCTATGGTTTTATTGTTTAATATGACGGCCTCCGATTTCGATTTTTTCCTGGACTATTGGATCACCTTAAGTTTTGCTTTAATCATTTATTATTTTTAATTAAATGAAGACATTATGAGCGAAACTCAATCGAAAATCTGGAAACAGAAAAATCAGAAAAAGATATTGGCACCTCTGGGACTCGAAAAGTTCTAGTTCGAGTTGAATCTTGCAATCATTCATAAAGATGGCAGCCAATAAAAATATGCGTTAAGAAAAATGAAGATAATATGGGTGGTTCTTAGTCGAAGTATAGTACAGTTAAAAGTGACCGAATTTGATATCGACACCTTAGCTCAGTGGATAAGAGCGCCCAACCCGGAAAGTAGGGAGGTCCTGGGTTCGAGTCCCAGAGGTGCCAATATCTTTTTCTGATTTTTCTGTTTCCAGATTTTCGATTGAGTTTCGCTCATAATGTCTTCATTTAATTAAATATTACAGTTTGAGGTTTTACTCATAAAGTTAAAATAATAAATAATAAAATTTATTATTTTCATTGAATTAAAATGGGTCTGCAAAGTGAATTTAACATAATTATTGATTAAATCAGTTATTTAGTTTAATCGAAATTCTGTAGGCTAAGTTGCCAAAACGATTCATCATTTTAACTTTCAAGAAACACTTGCGTCAGTTCTTAAATTATAATAATCAATTTTTATCAATTATTTTCGGTGTGAACAAAATGCGAAAACCTCGTTGCCGCTGCCACGAAGTAAAAATGATTACCCCGATACGTGCCTCAGCCTCGCACGACACCAAGCATTACAATCAACATTCATCTGTATGCATATCATGTCCTCAATTCCGCGTAAGAACCACCGAACATAATTCATGAATTCATGCCAAAAGTGATACCTTTGTAAAAAAAACTGGGGTTTGTTTCACCGTGGCTAACGGACTCTTCCAATATAGCGGGATGGTCTATGGTGTTTAAAATCTTATGCTAAAGTCAAAACATTACTTTCACTTAATCGTTAACGAAATTCAAACGAAAACAAATCACTTTGTAAAAAACTTATTTAATCAATATTATCTACGTTTCAAAACCAAAGGTTTCAGATGTTAATCTTATCTTGAATAATGGTGTTTTTCAAAGGGATTTGTTTTCATTTAAATACAGATGACGCCACAAAGTGAATTTGAAAGGATTGAAAAAGTTATTTATTAATTGTGGTTATTTAAATAGGTTCATAGTTATGGAAATTATAAAAATTACACATCTGCCCTGATGATGGACACTGTAACGCTGTCCAAGACGTTGGCTAAAGAAGGAGGTAGCGCAACACGGCATAACACCCCAAAAACAAAAAACGAAAATAACGAAAAAAAAGGTTCATAGTTAGTTTCGTTGTTTTTTTTTGGGGTGTTGCTGAATTTGTGCAATATTTCTTCTTTGGAGAAGAGTTGGTGGAGGCCAAATTGGGTTTGCTGGGGTATCCAGTTGACAGGATTTAGCAGAGATTCGCTTCAGGAAGCTGACAAATTGGACATTCTTCTACGATATTGTTTTCTGTTGTTTATTTATGTCCATCCTTGCACAATTGGGAATCGCTTACGGCTTTTAGGCCACTGATTCCACCAGTTTAATCGGGCCATCAACATCAACCTGCTTATTGATTCATCTGAATCCATATCTTGTCCTCAATCCCGCGTAAGAAAAACTCCCATCATAATTCATGCAAAAAACCTGCCTAGGAACAAAAAAACTGGGGTGTGTTTAACCATGGATAATGACAAGTTTTGTGTTGGCAAATGCGGATTCGTTCCAGTGTTTACAGCGGTGGTCCACAGTGTTTAGGATCTGGTCACGTCATAACATCCCTTTCATCTGTCACTCATCCGTCATCTGATAGCATCCACAAACCTGGTGATCCCATTGTCGAGGGATGGCTTTTTGTTGACGCGTCACCCTGTGATTCCTGTCTCGCGTTAAACTGATGTTAAAGCTTGTTTTTTTGTAAATTCCTACCTATTTACTAAAAATCTTGCTTTGCTAAACCGACACTGCTGATTGTTATGCCGTCAGTTATGTGTTTTGACATAATTACCTACATGATTTTGATTTTAAAAGGTTCGGTTAAAGGTATCTATGCTTCACCTGAGATTACAAACCCTCTCTACTATTTTTTTTTTAAACTTTCTAACCTATAAAAGATTAAACATTTTAACGCCTTTGCGATCTCCGTACAATTAGTTTCTGCTGAAACAACACACAGATTTTTTTAATTTTGGTTACACACACGCCTATGTGTATCCTTTGCACTCACCCTTCACTTATTAAAGTCAGGTCAGATGCATTCGATCTTCCGAGAAATATGCGGGAAAAATATACCGATTGGAACTGATTTCGAAAATAAAGCAAAACCCACATCGAGAGTCAACTAACAACAAGAAAGTTCTAATTTCACAAAATCTATATCTATACTAATATTATAAATGCGAAACTGCGTGTGTTTGTTTGTTACGCTTTCACGCAAAACCACTAAACCTATTTTTTAAATTCTTTCACCAATAGAAAGCTACATTATATGCGAGTAATAAAAGCTGTATATAATGGTAAGCTCTGGCGTTATGAAATTATAAATATTATATTATAGTATTTTTCTGTCCCTTACAAAAGAGAGTTATTGCTGACGTCAAAAGAAAGGCAAAACATATCGTTGACATATTTGCGGAAAATTTTATTTCAGGCGTCGTAGTTAAAATCTATCTCTAAAAATGAATCGCCTAAATGTATGTACGCGTATAACTTCCGACCGACTACACCAAAGTGGATAATTTTTTTTGTGTTGGTTTTTTTTATAAAATTACTGACGAAGGAGGGTTCGCGGGGGAAGGGAGGGGAGTGGAGTGAGGAACGGGACGAATGGGAAAGGACACGCAGGGAGAAACAATTTCTTTATTAAATGGCATAGCAACGCATTCTGGGTACCAGCCAGTATAATATAAATGTGGTAAATTTGAAAGAAATTTTTTTTTTTTTTATATGAATACTATATTTTCTGCTTCGTAGTTTATTAGGGAAATAATAAAAATAACTGTTTATTCTTAACACGAGGCTGTTAAAATCTATTGTTGAATCAGCAGTTAACCTCAAGTCTCAAGTGCTGGGTAATTATGATCATAAATATGAACGATTGCAGCATTTGTGCAAATGAGTGATTTTTATGCATTGTGAATTACCCGGAAGAGTAAATTGCGGAATAATTCACACGATTCTCTCTCACATTGCCTGCCGCGCATTAAGCCTGTCATAAACCTGCGCAGGGGAGATAATGAGCCTCTTGCACGGATTACATATATTTTGTAAATTAAAATTAATCAAGTTTACAAAAATATTTTAAGATTCTTCTGCTGGTTGCATTCTCGACACAAGTATATTCTAGTGAGACAGGCATAGAAAAACCCAATGTAACTATCCATACTAATATTATAAATGCGAAACTGCTCGAGTTTGTTTATGACCTTTTCACGCATAACACAATATAAAGACTTTGATAATTCTTTCACCAATATAAAGTTAAATTACATGCGCAGACTACAGGTTGTATATGATGGTAAGCTCTGGCGTTATGAAATTATAAATATTAATATATTATATTTGTTATACGTTTTCTGTCGCTAACAAAAGCGAGTTTTTGCTAACGTCAGAAAAAAAAATTTCCATGGAAACAATGTTGATATATTTTTGGGCTCTATGCTGGTAGGTACTCAGTCTACTGGTCAGCTACTACTGCAGAAAATTCAAATATTAGAATTAGTTTTTTTTTTTGGACAAGCTTGGAATAAATGTCAGATGAGAGTTCCCATATTAAAAATATAATTCGTAACGATTATAAAGACTAAATGATAAATAGAGTATTTTTTTTATTATATTAACGAACTTCCAAATATTTAAATAAAAATAAATATCCGAAATGTCTGTAAGCGCATAAATTCCGAACGAATGAACAAAATTGGAAAAGTGATTCTTTTTTTCTTTGAGCTATAGCATTATGAAATTTAGGAGGTAGGCGAGATGTTTGAAAACTGAATGTAAGGGAATGAATATACGGAATGCGGGAGGGGATGGGGGTGGGGTGAGGGGGAGATAATTGATAAATGCAAGCGCTACAGTAATTTCCCGTAATATCATGCGAGCGAAGCCGCGGGGAAAAGCTAGTACTTTATAAAGATAAATAAATAAAAAAAAAACGCCAATTATAATTTTTCTTGTGAACCTTTGATTGAATCCAATGCACGGAAAATATGCAGGAGATATATAATTTATATAAGATTTTTTAGTTATTGATCGACGAAATAAAATTAAACTTACCTTACTTGTGGCACACAGACACGCTCGCAATAACTTCGATTGGTTTGTCAATTTCGAATGTGATTTTTTTTTCATGAGCTTCACACAGGAGGCCCTGGGTAAAATTATTTCCCTCAGGACCTATGTCATCTTTGGGGATGCTGTCTGGAGTTTTTTTTAAGGAAATGAAGGATAGGAGAGTTCTGGGAAGGAAAGGGGTTTAATGGTGGGCAGGAATCTTGGGTTCAGTGTGTCCTGGTCATTCGCCTTCAAGACCTAGACAAACCTCACCTAATGAACCCGGCACCCCCGTTAAATCACCAAACGTAGCGAACCATTTAGGATGACCTATGGCAGAGGTGATGATAAAAATAACAAAAAGCTGTCCAAAGAAGCGAAGCTAGCAGTTCACAATGGAGTGCTGGTACCTACCCTGATGTATGGCAGTAAGGCAGAGGAAGGATGAAAGAAGACTGAATGCTGTAGAAATGAGATCCCTGAGGCGCCCTTATGGTAAAACCATGTATGATTGTGTGAGAGATGTTGTCATCCGCTAAGAATGCAAGGCTCATGTAAGCGTAATGAGTAAGATTAAGAAAGGTTTGGGCACGTAGAACGAATGAACGAAGAAATGAGTGTGTGTGAATGATGACGCAAATGTGAATGGTAGAAGAAGTCGGGGACGCCCGAGGAAGACATTGCACGATCAAGTATATCAGATACTTCAGTCGAACCATGTCATGAATCAGAATAACATAAGAGTGAATGAGACGATGTATGAGTGTGAATGAGGCAAAATGTGTATCCCAAGACGGTCGAGTTGTGTGGCGGTCCGTCCTCTCTACCTACCCCTGCGGTGAAACGGTGTAATAGTTAGTTCAAATTAATCACGTTTACTAACATATGTTTAGATTCTTATACTTGTTTATGTAATATCAATGATTTTCTTATGTAGTCATTTTTATGATGAAATTTTAAGTCTGACGAAGAATTTGATGATTTTAGCTAAGGCAGATTAATTTAATTCTACGAACCCTTTAATAATTGATTAAATCCACTGTATGGAAAATAAGTAGGAGAGATATAATTTTTATAAGATTTTTCAGTTTTTGATCCAATGGTTAATAAAATTTCCACAAAATAAACCAAAATTACCTTGCTTGTGGCTCACAGACATGCTCACAAAATCGGCTCTCAAAGGTGATAATAAAAACAAGATTCTGAAAAAAGCTGCGGTTTCGAAATTAAAAGAAAAAGAAATTATACTGAATGTGTTCTAAACTTTTGTTCCTACCTTTTCTGAATCGAAAAAATATGCATGTTGCTCATTGCGCTGCGCATGGCCGTTTTTATAAGCACTGTACCCAAAAGTGTATTTTCACCTAGCAGTTAATCGTTCACAAAAATAGTATTTGGAGGCAGATTGAAACCACAGATAAAGCGCTATTTTGTAGATAATAACAAAGCACTAAAATGTGTGCGTAATTACGTTCATCGCCTCCATTATAATTTCATCAACTGTGCAATTATATGGGTTTTTTGTATGACAAAACACCGCGATTAGGACAGCCGACAGGTGAAGAAATAACACAGACAGAAAGGTTTAAGGAAAACATTGATCAGTCGAATATATTGGGTACTAGATGAGCAATAGATGATATGATCTTGCCGCTGAGAGCTCTCTTATTTCACCTATTTCGCTTACGTTATCTGTTAGTTTAAAAAAAAGACAAAAATTCTTGGATTACGAATAACCTGACAAATTTTGAAAAGCTCCTGCTTCCATCGGCGTAGTCCAGCGGTAAGGCTCTTTACTCGCATTCCGAAGGTCGCGGGATCGAATCCCGGCGTGGCAAATAAATTTTATTTGATTAATTTGTGTTATTTCACAATTTATTAATTAAAAATAATATTTAGTATATTTGCGGCACGTTCCAGAGTGGAAGATACTCTCAGTATCGCCCTGGTGAAAGACCACCGTTCAGAATTGAAACGTTGCTTGAAATGGCTTTAACCGTATTTGATGACCAGATCTGAATAGCCAGGTACTTCCCACCTTCCTCTTCCCCATCTCCTTCCCCTCCCCACTATCTTCAACCTCAAAACATATTGGGGATGCCATAGTCTCAATGGCTCAGCAGACTCAGGAGCAGTTGGGACTCTTGTGCGGTATTCATACATTAAAAAAAACGCACGACGCCTGGGTGGGAACCTGACGCATTTGTTCGCTCAGCTACTAATCGCTCCACGCATCATTTGTGTGTTAGATATAGATATTGAAACGGATTTATCAAAGGTAAGCGTATGTCTTTATTGTATACAATCAAAGTTATTTTATTTTTATTTATTACAGGTAAAATATTACCAAATTTTTAAAAAAAATTACAAAATTCGTTAATTTATGAAACTTTGCTCATACTTTTTTCGTAGCAGCAATAATGAAGATCAGCAGTGTTCGGTCAAAAAAAATGGTGGAACCCCCCTATGCAGGAATGGGAGGAATTTTAGAAAAAATACTTTTGTTTACAAACTAGATCCAGGAGGAAGTTATCGTTTACTGTGTTTTTATTCGTGCTGAATAGAAAGAGACGACTCCCTAGTCGATGGTATCAATATATATTTGGTGAAATATGACAGTTTTTAGTAAATAATTCATTTAGGCAATCTAATGATTTTTGCATTTCTCGTTCCGTGTACCGTGTTGAGATTCCAACACACGTGTATAAAAAACACTTAAAGAACTGCTTGTGGATCTATCGTGATCTACTTCTTAATTTTTTTCTGTCTTTCTGTGTTCTCCAGTTCTCCTATTGGAGTTATCTATGATCATCATCAAGGCAATGTTCACCCAACAGGCTGCAGGCTGGAGCAACTCTTACTTCAACTCCGAACTTCACGTGCATCTTGGAACCCTGAGTGATGTGTTCTAGCATCATTGAGTAGCGTCCACTCCTGCTGCATTTCAATCAATCGTTCCCTGGATTACCAGTCAAATTGTTTAGCATTTTCATCCGGTATGACGCGACCAAGAAATTAAGAGTTTTTTCACCATCCGGTGAAAAACCACTAAATTAGATACTCTACCAGTTGTTTACAGTATTTTGAAGAGGCTCACAGATAAACAAACAAAAGCTTCCATCTTCCAAGTCAATGCTTGGTTTAAAGTAACCAGATTTCCGTGCTAATGCCAAACAGAAGAATAGAGAAAACATCATCCTACTAATCTGATTCTTATTCAGGTATAAACCTTGGTATAGAGTTAGTGAAGAGTTAACCTTGGTTAGAGAAGAGTTCCTTCACTCAATGGAGGCTCTATGACCATCACTGTTCACCATCGATTCACTCTCAAAAGTTTGCTCAGGTAGAATGGGCAGTCAAAGCATTATACATGATATTATAATCATTTGATTTCCGTCGCTGCTTTGGCCGTTACCTGAAGAGTGTACGGTGTACGCGTTAAGAGAAGGCACCCTATTAGCGATTGGTCGCGGACGGTTAGCTCTCCTGACCACTCCGTTTATCCGAGAAACGTCGGACGTTGTCATTAGCATTACAGATTCGCACCATCCTCTGAAACTCAGTTACAACAGACCAAATCTAAAAGAAATCACAAACCCAAACCTAAAAAAGACCCTACCAAAACAAAAGAATTGATAATATCATCTTAATAATGGTTCAGCATTTTGATTCGGTGGTCTTGATTTGATGGGCAGGTTCTGATTGAATGCCCCGAGGGTGTAGCGGAGGCTTCACACTCAGACGTCATTAATTTATAACCGTCGGTGTTGTTCCACGCTATGATAGCTGATAGCTCATTTGCAATCGCGCTGATAATTTGTGTGAAGATTTATTCAACACTTCGAATCAATTTTATTCCAGTGAAATGTGCAGAGAAATTGTTTTGTCAGTGACCTCTGTACAAATAGCAGTGGGAGTTCCATGTCTATAATACCAGCGAGAGTCAGCGCCCTTGAGGTTATTTTTCACAAAAACGGCGTTATGCAAATAATACAATTACTATCGTTATTATGACGCCAAGAATATGTTTTGATCACTTCAAAGTGTTGACGCATTGTTAAATTTTATAAATAGTACCCCATAATGAAAGCCATACAGTCATATACATTATATTCTAACCGAAAATAGTTTCATCTCCAGAAAGACCAAGGTAGCGCAAATTTCGTAGTGTTTTCAGCTTCAGACACATAATTAAGATTTTTTGTGTAATTATTATTTTCGACAACGGGGATAAAATCTATAATGTTCACTTCATTTTATGGTATAGAAGTTACGCCATACAACAATTAACATTCTATGGTTCGTGAAATACTTACGTGTTGAAGCAATTTTAAAAGATAATAATATATTACGTATGGAGATGTTTATATTTTCAGGCTATTTGGTAATGCGCTACCTTAATAATTTCAGATTTACTTGCGTACGAGCATTCGACATTGCATATTTTCCCCTAGGCACAAAACGCCAATTGAAAATCCGGTGGCTAAAAAACTCTGTACTCGAAAAACAACGCATGTTATTTACGTATATGTACGTAAATTCCGACCGTCTTTACGATAATAGGTATTACGAATATGCATTTTTTCTTGGTCCAATTGTTTTTATAGTTTTGTTCAAACGCTCTTTTGAACTACTTATAACGCCTACTGATATCTCGAAAAAATAACTTGGCTCCTTCTTATCACGTGTGTTTCAATATATTCTCAAATTTCGATTTTTCGGAGATATCTGACTAATCAACTGAACGATCGATAAATAAAATGCTACATTCAAGGATCTCAAAAACTGAAAAAAAAACGAAAGTGTAATATTTTTAGTTTTTTCTGCTTTTATTTCTTTTACAGTTTTTCTATAGCTTTATTTTATATTATTTTTCATTTAAAAAGAAAATAAATACCTACCTACCTTAATTTTATGATTAATTACCAAACACCCACCACAAAATTAGAGTGTGTACGTGTGTGTTAATTATTAATTCACACGCGACAGAAGTGAAACTAAAAAGTCGCTGGATGTCGATTTCTTTTATTTGCCTGTTTATTTTAAAGTGGTTTGAAGCTTGGATATTGATTTACAAAAGTAAAAACTTTAATTTATTTTGGATTTTGTAGGATTCGACGCGCTATGCCGCTGCGCCATGGGACGTACCGCATTATATTAGAACCGACGACCCGCCATATAATATATTTTGATGACGCATTTCCGTTTCATCCAAATTTCAAATCACGGCTAAACGGGGCTAAAGAAGTTTCAGTTCAGTAAAAATATTCCGCCATCCGATATCTTAATGTACAAGACCGTAATATATACAAAAGTAAAAACATTTCACGTATTGATACAAGTATCTATATGTATACGTACACAATATATGATATCCATCAATTCAGCATGGAGGTATTTCTAACTATTTCTTACGGCTCTGCTGGCTGGATGTGTAATTTGTTCGAGTTTCTGTGGTAGGAAGCCCAAGGATCGAGAACAGACAAACGAAAGCATAATAATGCCATAATGCCTGCACATAGTACCTACCCAGTACCCAATGCCCATGTCCAGTGCTCGGAGTAAGATGCAATTAATTTGCAACATTCGCGAAATGGAAGTAGGAAGGTATAAGGTAGTCGGTACACGAGATGCGGCGGCTTCGTTGAAAGGGTTTGTAATGAGAGTCCGAGATGATTGTTTCGAGATATTGGGAATGAATGCAGTACCGTACTTCTGACTTCTTTCAGCCAACCGGGATATCTTCACGCTACTTTATTAGCATATTATTGTGACTGACGACTGTTCCTAGTTCCTAACAGAGTTCAAAAATGATTTTAAGACATATTTTACATACTTGCAATTTTTTCGTATTGCCACACACCGGATGTATACAAATATGCTGTATTACTGATGTTGCATACTAGAACGGTCGATCACCTTATTCTCTGTTTGATTCCTCTTTTTACATTAATTTCCCTTTAATTGCACGAGATGAAATAAACGACTTAATGGGTAAGTAAAGTCCAACATAAGCACATTCCACATATCTGTAATTAAATTATGTTTACCCGAACAACAACAGAGTGAGACCCTTTTTTGATAATTGGGTTGTTCTTCTTTTTAACCTAGATTATTTTTACCACTCTGGCACATTTCCACCACTCTGTCACATTTTGTTTTTACTATAAATGAATTCTCTCTGGATCTCAGAGGGGAAATTGTAGCAAGAGGGGAAGGAGGCCTCAAATGCCTATTGGGGTGACAAATACGAGCTGCGTGTATACCTATTTCGAATGACAACCCACGTGACAGAATTAACGTACGACATAAAAGTTGTAGGAGACAAGTTTTTGAGATTTTAAAAAATATTTTATTAAACATCATTAAAAATAATTATCTCTGTTACTTGATAGGTTATACCTTTTGGAGTTTAAAAATAGTTCTATATTTTATGTCGTCTTATAATTTTTTTGTAACATTATAGAATATACGCAAGTCGAGGTAGCAGAAGACAACTGTGATTTGTATGAAATATACTTCTATCACGGGGAGTTACAACTCTGTAACGCAATTTTGCTACAGAAATATAAACACACATTTTTTAAAACGCACAGTCGTTACGTATTTAGTACGGTAGATTTTAAAGTAATTATAAAATAATAGTATTGGTAATTCTATTGAATTTTTCTCCCCTAACTGGTGGAGACTACTTTATGTAGGTCAAAAAGAAGAACGACCCACTTCATAGTATTTATTGTACATTGATATGTCTTGGTTTCTGGACGGTCAAAAATCCTTTAAATATTCCGGGTTTTGAGGATAATTCAATTGTTTGGTGACTTAGCCGGGGATCCAGGGTTCATGGGGTGAGGTTTGTCCGAGTCTTGGCGGTGCTGCGTGACAGGCCGGATCGGGAGAGAATGATTGAGTGAGTCCGTTTGATTCTCCAGCCGTAGTCTCGCGGAACAACGCCTTGCACACCGCAGTTGGAGGGATGGATTCATACACACTCCTGGATACACTGACGCCCAGATTCCTACCCACCCCTAATACCCTCTTCCTTCCTAGATGAGTGTATTTAGTGTAGGTAGTTTAGCAGCAGGGAGGGCAGGTGGAGGGAGAGAGGAATCTGGTAATAACGGAGGGGATTGGAGGAGGGGAGTGTTCACGGGAAGGACGATGAGAGAGGGGGGAAGGTGGGGAAAGTGGAAAGTAAACGCGAGACGGGTGGAAACGTTGGAGGAGAGGGGCGAAATAGTGGAAAGTGGAAGGGGAACGCGGGAGAAAAAGGGGTCGCGGAAAGGGAAGGGGACGCGGAAGGGAAAGGGGAGATGGAAGGAGAAACAATTTATATGAGGGACATTGCAGCGCATGCCGGCTAATCGCTAGTTTTTTATAAATAATTATAATATATAATTACACATATATATGTAGGTACAATTCGAAGATATTATTCACACAGGCAAATTATTTTGGAAAAGTTTTCTTGTCGAATTGGTCAATATATATATTATGTTATCTTATTATACATTACCACGCACTGACATGAAAGCAGTAACGAGAAGTCATCTCATTAAATTGATATATTTAGGACTCGGCGAATCTTCAACTCTCGAATAATTCTCATTTTGCTCGTGTCTTATGTAGCCGGGAGCGTGTGAACACGACCATTTAATATTGTACTTTAAAACTGCGCTACATTTGCTATGCAGATGTCGGGGGGCGGAGCTAATAACGCCAAAACGTCGGTGACGTGTGTAATTAAAAAATCATAAAAGCTGTTAAATTAAATCACGACGTTCAGTGAATTAATGCCGCGATGAACTGTGAATTCTTAATACAGAAATCTCATAATGTCTGCTTTTCTCGCATGTCGATTAATATTAAGACTGGAAAATAATACAAGGCCATTTTTCAAACTGGTTTCCTTGAACGGTTTTTTTTTTCACATTAAAGCTATGTATTCACCGATTATCAATTCTTTATAAACATTGTTTCAGATACACTGTTTTTCATCTTCCTGTTTCTGAAAAGCAGCCACCTCTGGTCTGGAGCTCCAAAATACCTGAAAATACCCTCGACTTTGTGCAGAAACGAGCGGTCCGTTTGATAGATTCTCCCACCTTAAGCCGCCGTTACCCGAATTTTTACCTATTTCTTGCATATCTCCCTTGAACATTTGAAGTTTTTATGCTCTTAAAAAAATATATTTTATTTTTGAAGATAATATCTATTGTATAGATATCCCCACGCCGAAACGCAAATTATATGAAATTCCCTCGATAGAAAAAAAATTGCAAAGTATGCTCCGAAATTTTTTATTTTCACGTCTGTCTTCTATTATTTAACAAGTTATTTGTATGAAAAAAATCACAGTGTTTTTTTTAATGTTGTTTTGGACAACCCCCATGAGATTTTTGCTTTATTCTAAACGAGTTTTACTAAACGTTTTAGAAAACGTGTTTTATTAAACTTTTTCACAATTTACGCTTCAATTTTATCGGTTTAAATATTAGCGCGCTCTCTCCAACATTCGTAATTACATATCTTTCCATCTTCTTTTCTAGCAAGGCTACGACGCCTTAACAGACGGATTTCAATTTTTAGAGCACTGGCTTTGGGTGGGAATGCTATCCTTGTTCTACCGGTATTTCAATAGAAGATGCTCCGGGAACTAGCGTCATTGATCCCTTCGGAACCGGTGCATAGTCGGGAAACACGCCAAACGCGTGCCCAACATATGTAAACGGTTGACATTTGTCACATGAAAACGGGTCGCTTCTTCGACTCGTTCTTGTATTCAACTGCTCGGTTGTGGAACAATTTGCCGGCCTCTGTGTGTCCTCCTTCCTACAACATGGGTCTCTTCAAGACCAATGTTCATTCCTTCCTCTCCTAAAAAGACCCTGCACACAGCATCTCAGATGACATGACTCCTGTGTGGATAAATGTTAAAAATAAAACAATTAATATGTTTATGAAACAGTTCAAACTGTTGTGGTAAATACTTAAAAACTCTAAAATACTTTTTCTGAACTCGAACAAATTACACCTACATCGAGCAAGCCGAGCTAAATGTAAAAGTTATCTAAATAGAGAATCTCCGTGTTGAGTCCGTGGATATGAAATATTATGGGTTCCTATCTTTACGTTTGTACCTATAAATATGTAAGCCAATGTATGTTTCTGAAACAATTCAAACTGTTGCGGTAAACACTGTGGCGATGGAAGAAACAACGAAATCGGTCTCGTAAACAAACATTTCTGAGTGTGGATGCTTTTCACTTGTTTATAAACGTGGCGATAGTGTGGGACACAATAATGATACACACAATGACACAACACAACAACACTACCTCCTCAGGTGACATATTCGAAAAACTACTGATGTGGACGGCAAGATCTCCGAAATATTGTTTCTTTAAACGTCTACGTGATGTTTCAGAAACTGTGAATCCGAAACATTGTTTCTTGGTGAATGCATGGCTTAAGATTAGTGTCCGACCAAAAATGGACTTTTTTACCGAAACCGATACCGAATCTTCGGTATCTGTCTCAGTTTCGGCTGAATTCCGAAACCGAAACCGAAACCGAAACCGAAACTTATTTAGACATATAAGTTTTTAGATTTTCACGGACAAAAATATTTTGGTCAAGTATTTTTTTTTTGGGGTGTTATGCTGTGTTGCGCTACCTCTTTCTTTAGCCAGCGTTTCGGACAGCGTTACAGTGTCATAACGTTTTAGAAATGTTAAAAATGTATTGTTTACTGAAAGTTGATTTATTTTGTATACTTGTAAAGACGTGTTTACGTACAGACTTAACACGTGTCAAATGATTTAAAAAACAATAATTAAAGTAAAGTAACTATGTGAAAAAATAATTATTTCTTTTTTGATATTACTGCAATAAAACAAACAAAAATTAACACATAAACACCGAACACAATCACGCCGGACCGGCCAGCGAACTCGGTTGATGATGGCGGGTGACACACGAGCCAAGAACTCACCCGAAGTCAGCCGAACGACGCGCGAACGCAGAGTTTCGGAACAATTCACGAACGCAGAGTTTCGGTGCGGCCGAAGGTTCGGCCGATTTTCTGCCGAAACCGAAACCGATGCCGAAACAAGATTTTTTGCCGAAACCGAACCTTCGGTCGGTCACTACTTAGATTGAAAAAACATACCTCTCTTCCCTTGAAATGTGATTGTGATTGTAAATTTCGAAATTTGAATATATTTACAGTAACGATTCGCTCACAGTGTAATTAGGTATTATTCTTAAAAATCTTTTGCTTGTTAAAGAGGTACGGTTGCAGGAAATTTTGTCACACGATTTTTTAATGGCTTGTTCAATTTTTCACAGCGCCTAAGCTTTGTGGTCTGATATCTATTTAATAATTAAAATGGCATTAAGCGTTTGTGTAATGACTTGAAATATTCCTGAAATTAGTTTCACCTGTACCTTTATTAAAACATGCTATACGTATTCTTTTATAGTATGTAATGTAAATATGTATTTTTAACGGTTTATTTTGTATTTGCGGGTACACAGGATGCTTAAAACTGTACCTATATACCCTACTTCTCAGTGATGTGCTTCACCTCTGACCAAGGGTAAATTGTTATAATTTGAGTTAAAGAATAATTTTGTGTTGTTTCAACCCGTGATTTACTGATTTCATAGGTACTTATTATAATTGTGTCAGTAGGTATATTTCGTTTTATTTGAATATGAATGTTATTAGGTTAATGCCGACCAACACATTTTTTATAAAATATTCATTTAATATCATATAAATTTTAAAATTTTAATAAGTAAGATTGCATAACACCTTTGCCGTAGGTCATCCCAAGTAGTTCGCTACATTTGTTGATTTAGCAAGGGTGCCGGGTTCACGGGGTAAGGTCTGCCCGAGCCTTAGCAACGGATGCATCTGCTCACCAACTGTACCTGGTGGTGGGTTTGAAGTGACCGGGTTTGGAAGTGACCTCTACAGCTGGTCTGTCTCCACCCATCTTTCTGCACAGTGGGAAGGATGGATTCATACGTCCATGATTCCTGGACACACTAACCCCTAGATTCTACCCACCCCTATACCTTTTTCGTTTCCGGAACTTCTTCTCCTTCCGTTCCTTAAAAAAACCCTCCACATAGCATCTTCAAAGATGACATAGGTCCCGAGGGAAACTATGTTACCAGGGGGTTGGGGGTTAATTAAAAAAAAACATATCTTTATTCAAATATGATCTGGTGGCTAAAATTTAATCAAATATGATTTCCCAATCTAAGTACCTACCGAACTACTGTAGGAAATAACTGCCACAAGCCTATGTATGACTAAGTAATCCATCGGAAATTCTGAATGAAATAGCCTCAACTGAGTTCTATGCCATATCAAGGATCATGAAATCTGTTAAATCATATTAATTGGAAAATATTTGAACGAGAATTCTTACGTTAAGGACTAATAAGTATCTTAAAGAACATTAGACGTCATAATGATAATATATTAATAAATAAATAACCCATATCATTGATGACGCTTTTCCAAATTCCTGTAATATTCAAAAATCTGTTTCTGAAAAAATTAGAAAATATAGAAAATGAGATTAAAAGAATTTGGCATTCTCAGACTAAAAAAATATTACCTTTAGTTATTTCGGCTACTCGCATCATACCTAGCTCTCTCATTCAAAATTAAGGCTTATTAGATTTGTCAAAGAATTTATATATAAAAATGGAAAAATCAATCATTTTAAATACATGTTGGATTACGAAAGATTTTTTAAATATTTATATTGAGGGATCAGTAGGATTTATCGGTACAGTTTGGAGTTCTATCGAGCCGAACCCTCTGATATGAAAATATCTGGAGTCGTTCAATTATTTTCCGATTTGGTCTTTGGTAGGTTGACATGTTGTTCTTGTCTTGTTTTGTATTTAGCGTGTATTGACTGGATGATCATTTGTGGAAAAGTGTGTGGAAGTATTTGGTTTTTCCTGTGGGGAAGATTTAATCCGGACATAAAGTCACAATAAAAAAATTAAAACAGATGAATTAAAAATGACAATATTATGTTAAGACGTCAGTGGAGTCGATGATACACACGCTCTAGAGTACAAGCTGTTGAAATGAGATACTTGAGAGGAGTGGCAGGGGTTACGAAATGGGATCATAAGAAACTCGACGATCCGAGACGATCTAAACATTGAACAGCTGTTACTCTCTTCATAGAAAAATCGCAACTGAGGTGACTTGGGCACGCACTAAGAATGTCTGATGACCGAATTTCTCCGAAAATACTGAGTACCGAATACGAATAAAAAATACCTGAATACAAATACCTGAATACCGCGATTCCAGAGGGTAAAATACCTGAATACAAATACCTGAATACCGCGATTCCAGAGGGTAGACGTCCAGTGGGCCGCTCCAGACACAGCTGAGCGAGGCAACTCCAGAAACTGTGTGAGGAGATGATGGGACTGCCATGTACGGAGGCCGAACAATCAGCACAAGAGAGTGACTTATGGAGGCGCCTTGTTGATGATGATGAGAAGCCTCGATAATATACATAACGAAAAAAAATACTTCTATATTTAGGGAGGCATTTCATAAACTCAAATTTTTATATAAAGACTAGTTAGGTTCAACTCGAACAATAAGTAAAAATTATTTATCTTTAGCTTAGTGCAAGCAAGACACGTTTGCCTCCGGCTTTTAAAATAGCCTTGCACATTGATTATCAAATCTGGTTATAATTACTACAATATTAACACCTTTTATTTTATATGATCTAATAACCAGGTGCCTATGCTAAAATGTTCCAGGGGCAAATTATTTAGCTGATATATAATTAATTTTAGATTAAAAAATCTTTATAGGCAGGCAGGTACCCACAGAATAAAAACTAGATTTTATTATTATTAAAACGGTGTACACTAAAATACATTGAAATTAGACGCTTTATAATGTATAATCGTAAGTATAAATGAAACACTGCTAATAATAATAATTGGGTAATTTGTAGAGCGCCGTTAGTAAAAATAAATATAACACACGTCGCACCGTGAGTGTAAAACCGAAGTAAGTGCAAACTTTCATAATTTTAGATTGAGGCCCGCTAATAAGTGTTCAAAAAGAAGAAGAATAAATACGAATGTAAGAGGGAGCGCGTTAATATTTAAAATAAATTATAATTAAACGAAATGACATTTAATAAAACACTCCTTTGAAATAGAACAAAAATTTCTCGACAAATGCTTAAGTTGCATTTAAAGATACACCGTGAGTTTTTTCATATCTATAACATGTTATAACAGTACCTACAAAGGGTGTTTTTAATAATTTTTGGAACACACTTCGCGTTTTTTTCTATCGAGGGAATTTCATATACCTAATTACCGTTTCGGCTCTACAAATGTATTTATATTATTTTAAAAAATAACACATATATTTTTAGGAAATTAAGAGGAACGTGTGCGCGGCCCATTTCGGCCAGTTTCACACAAATCTTAAATTTGGATTTGAGATTCAACCAAACTGAAAAATTATTTTTGTAATCAAAAGGTAAATCAAATATCTAGTACGGATGTGAGCTACTTCATTTATTTTTGCTTTGAATTATAAGATATAGGCCATAAAAGATTTTAGTTTTTCATGATTTTCAACTTGGGCAATTATTTGTGAGTAAATGAAAAACAACGAAAAAATAATTTTACTATATTTATCATAGGAAATATAATGAAAAGAAATTTAAACTTTACTTGAAATGGCTTTATCCGTGTTTGGTGTCCAGATCTCAATAGCCAGGAACTTCCCCATTTTCCTCTTTCCCATCCTTCCCCTCTCCACTAGTCTCGTAACACACCCCAATTGAGGATGTCATAGTCTCACAGACTTAAGATGGAGTTGTTAGGACTCTTGTTTTTTTTTTTTTACATTAGCTCCACACAGGAGTCCCTAAGGGGCGAAAATCCCCCACAGCCTATGTCATCGTTGGGGATGCTGTGTGGAGGGTCTTTTTAAGGAAAGGAAGGAGAGGAAGTTCCAGGAAAGAAAGGGCATGACGGGTGGATATGAATCAGGGTTAGTGTGTTCATTACGGACGTATGAATCCTGAATGATGGGTCTCCCTCAACCAGTCTCCCGATCCGGCCCGCCACGCAGTAGGTTGGAAAACGCATTCACCGCCAAGATCTTGATAAACCTCACTCTATGAACCTAGGCACCCCTGCTAAGTCACCAAACGCAACGAACCAATTGGGGTGACCTATGGCTGGGGTGTTGGTTATCCGATAAATGGTTCGCGGGGCGGCGGTACCCATACCCGCCTCCCAAACTTTGCGGTATTCACGTGAAAAAATCTAATTTCACATATATCACTTTTTTCTTGATGTAAAATTAGAGAATTTACTGACTTTTAAAGATAAGTAATATATAATATTACTTTTAAATAAAAGTAATATTATATATTCATTTAACGTAATAAAAACTCATAAAAGATCATGCAAGTACTTTAAAACCTTAAAACAGGAATGTTGAATCAGTAGGTATTATTAATACGCCCATCATAAATTATTGATTATATCTAAAGCACAGAATTTGTACTTGGTTTTACAACAGCGATGCAACATCTTATGTATTTATCTACAATAATAATATTAAAATTACTTACTGACTTTTTTTTTCTTAATTCCCTTGCCAACACAGTCTTCGAAATATTGAAAATATCTCACACTGCCGGATACAGGAATAGACTGAATTAAAAAATGAAAATCAAAAAAACACCACGTAAAAACGAGTCTGAAAACAATTTATGAGACATTAATACCAAATTGACACCGGATAGATCGGTGTGGGGAATGATTAAAGAAGCAATAACAAGTCGGCCCCTGTCTGTTTGTAGCTGCAGCCGCCCTGTAATCATCTCGCCGCCCTGCTATTAGGCGCCCCGCCCATGGGGTGACCATCCGTCGCTAGGCAGCGGTGGCACTAGGCACTACCGACCTCCACACTACTGTAACACTGTAACTCTGTAACACTGTAGCAGTGACACCTATACCTGCTTTATATTGATGTTGCTTAAAGGTTAGGCCTCATTCGGTATTAGATCATTCATATTATAAATATTTAGTCATGAATTCATTATTAATCGTGGAGTTTGCGTGGAGGCTTTATACCGACCCTTATTAGGCGTCGATGATGCGAGATGCTGTGTTAAATAACACCTCACGGTTGTGTTCGAATTTAATGTATTATCTAGAAATCTGAAATTCTTAAGGTTTGGTGTTTAAAACAATGTTAAAATGAGTGTTCCTGCCGTAAACAACTATTAACACGGCAACATGCCTTACGGTTAGGCCCTCCGTTCATGGAGATACTTACAAACTACTTGATTGTGACGCAACTACAAGTACCCTGCAGACATACTTTTCTTTAATGCTGGTTTCCGTACACGGAATATACTGAGCTTGATCATTTTTCTCGTGCAGCCGTGGAGTTAACACGATGTCAAATGACTTTTTACAACATCAACCCATGCCTTCTCCACAAAATCCTTTCTTACGTATTCTGGTAAAGTTATATAAACATGATTTTTTTCCACTTCCAGAACAAATCTAACATTACTTTCATGTTTAGACACCATTTCTGTCAAACGTTAAACGAATAGCAGCAGAAATTAATCATGCAACGCGTAGCGTGCGATCAGCACCATCGGTGGCGTGAAACTGACTTCAAACCGACGACTGCCGCGTACCGCCGTGCACGAACACTAGCAAAATCGTACGGTGGGTACTCACGAGCGGCGCGCGTATGAGGCTCGAGTAGCTTGTAAGTAGCGTCATGTACGGAGGCACTTAGAGTTCCAGTCGCAGGTGATACTTTCGAAAAACAACACAATTTTGAGAAGTATAATGTGCCCACGTGCATAGATAATTTTGAGCTTCCTTGTAAAAAATTCTAAAGCATTACAGAAAACAATGATTCTTGGTGAGCTTTCCAAAAGATGTTAGATGAGAAGTCGTCATTTAGGTAAGTAGATCGTTCTTGGGAAACCCTCACACACATAGTGGCATGTATAAGTTCACAGTACATTGATAACGTACCATCAATAATCAATTAACCTGTAAATAATTCTTGTAATTCGTGTACAACGGAAGTGAGAGCAATGGTCACCGCAAGAAATCATCTTAACCCAAATTTAATTCTAGAACTGCAAAAAAAATATTAAAATCATCCATTTTCCATGGTGTTATTTGCCACACGCAACGTGCCAAATGATTGCTTTAACTTCCAAATGACATTTTTTCTTATTCAATTTCCCCATGAACCTCCCTTCCCCCAAGATCACAACCTTTCCCCCTACTCTCCTTCAATCCTATGTCGGCATCCACATCACAAAGGGTTCAAACGAATAAAAAAATCCTAATGGAACAACACCCAAATTAATGTTGCTTACCACTCTAAGGTGTTGTATAAAATTGACGGTTGGGCAACGTCTTTATAAATATTATTATTTAGGGTAATTTGTGAAGATATAACATTTCATCAGAGTGGGCTCATTGGGCAGTGCAGTGGACTGGGAGAGCAGATCAACGCAGAGGTAGAGAGGCAGAGGCGGAGGTTTACAAGGGCCGGGCCAGACCTGGTATCTGCACCCGGCCTGAGTTTGGGGTTAATAATAATTGTGCTAGGATCACTAATGAAAACTATATTTTACTGATAACCTTGTGTCAAAATATTTTATCGTATGCAAATGTAAGTAAGTAGAAAAAAGACACTCTGTTGGACGATTTTTTTATTTGTATTTTTCTTCCTGATGAGTTAGAAAACTCACTTTGGAATGGGAGGAATATACAAAATAGAAGTGGGAGGTAATACAAATCAACATCCAATTGCATTGTTGATCAATAGGAGGGTTTTGTACTAGGTAGGAAGTCGATATTAAAAAAAAAAATCAATGGTCGGGATACAAAATTATATCACAAGACCGAATATTATGTAACACTATGCACGTGTTCATTTATTAATAATAATTCTGTGGTTTGTTTACAAAAGTCATCTTTTTGATTTAGGCACCTCTATTTTACCAATTTCGCGTTAAAATTGGATTATCTTTCGAATTCTAAAATACCCTTTTGATTTCGAGAAAAGAATTTTGAAATTTGCGTGCCAATACACTACAAAAACGCTTTTCTTTAAATTAGTACTTGCCAAGAAGAACAAATAATTCTTCATAGGAAGAAGCAAAATACCTACCTTTTTGTTATTCACCTCAAGTAGAAACTCTATTACTTTTCTAGTCTAGTGGCTTATAACAAACTAGACTAGTGGCTCATAACAAATAACCGTATTTGTTAGATTTAACCCGGCGTTCTCACAGTTGGGTCAATTTGACCCGCGCCATTTTAAAATTAGCTTATTTCATAAAAAAAATTGTGCGATGTTGCCATACTTCTCAGTAGCTGGGGCTAACAATCTCCCCTCCCCGCTGGCTATGGCTGTTCAGTAATAAAGTGACCGCAACGGTGGATAGACGTGGCTAAACACAAAAAAGGTAAATATGACCCAACCATACAATTCGTGTCGTAATTTCGGGATATGAGGTAGTCTTACATATTATCGTGCAAATGATAACATGGAAAATTAACTCATGGGAATGATGTATTATTCTTTGTCCTACTATAGATCTCATTCATATCTATGATATTAGTTCACATTTTGAGAAAAAAGTTTTTGTTTATTTAAATTTTATGATTTTAAGACAGAGGTTGTCTATTTTGTTAAAATTTTATTATACTTTTATAAAAATGTCATTAAAAGATAGTTTTATATGAAGTTGTTTTATTTCACCCAAAATCTCACAAAAAATATAGTTTTTTTTATCAAATTATTGCAATATGTTACTAAATTTCTTTTAAATATTGAAATTATCGCGAGTTTTTTATTCGGGTCTCCTAGACCCAACCCTACTATCGTTGTTACATATTTTGACTGTGCTGACGCCGGGTTAAAAATTTTTTTTGTAGAAACATGTTTCTTATTGATAAACATATGATATACATAAACACATCGTATCTTACCAATTTTTTGCAGCTAAATAGATATATAGAGGTACCTGTTTCAAAGCTCCTTTGAAACAGGTATATTTCAAAGGAGATTATTTAAGATATATTTTCGCGGAGAAAGTAGTTACCTTGGCCTTTCAATTCAAGACTTAAAAGTAGTACAAAAGTTAGTTTTTTTTTTTTTTTTTACATGAGCTCCACACAGGAGGCCCTGAGGAAAATAATTTCCCACAGGGCCTATGTCATCTTTGGGGATGCTGTGTGGAGGGTTTTTTTAAGGAAGTTTAAGGGTTTTAAGGTTTAAGGAAAGGAGTTTAAGGGGTGGGTAGGAAGGAAAGGGGTTTAAGGGGTGGGTAGGAAGGAAAGGGGTTTAAGGGGTGGGTAGGAATCTGGGGTTCAGTGTGTCCTGGTCATCCACCTTCGAGACCTAGACAAACTTCACCCCATGAACCCGGGCACCCCTGCTAAATCACCAAACGTAGCGAACCACTTGGGGTGACCTATGGCAGAGGTGTTGGTTATCCAATAAAGGTTCCCGGGGCGGCGGTACCCATTCCCGCCTCCCAAATTGATTGAATTGTTATGAGGGAATAACCAGAAAAAACCGGAAATATGTCATTTATAAATCAAATTTTAGACTTATTGACTATTTTTACAAAAAAATATATAAATTGATTTCAACGGACTTTTTTTTTACCTACTAAAGCGATTTTTTAAATTTTGAGAAAATGTGTTTGTTTTTAGTACAATAAAGTTTTACCGTAGGTCGTTGGCAGATTTGTTAAATTTTCAAACAAAATTTTGTATTAAACAACCTACGTTTCAAATCATAAAATGCAGTAAAATAAATCAATAAATTTTTTGGAAAAGCAATTTTTCAGAATTTTAATTTTAGTTCAAATAAAACCATTAAAAAAAGTTCCGCGCCCTTGTTTTTGTGACGAAAATACTACTACTAGTAGTACTACTACTACTGTCTATTTATTTACGGTCTTACAAACCAATACATTTAAAAAAAAAATCTTATTTTGCTTAGACATTATTGAAAAATTATAAATACTTGTGATCAAATAATAATTACAAAAGTACATAATTTTAAATGTTTTATCATCACGAGTTTGAGCATTTTTGAATGTGGGTATTTACCAAAGCAAATTTGGAATGAAATAAAATCGATATTGAGTGATTATGTTAAAATGCTGGTGTAGAGAAAAATAATCTTTCTCACGGAACTGCCCTGTACCGTTGCAAGGTTACGAACGCAAGATCATCGTTCGACGAAATTTAAATTCTCGGCCGATGGTTATTGGCTCGGTTGGACGAACAATCTGAGTTTTTGTATGCATTTAGTGGTATAGAAACAATGCAAAAATAGTGTTTGGCCGAACTAAGGCGATGGTCGGTAGGCGAAAAACTACAAAGCCGGGTCTGTGTTGTCTTTATGACCCGGCCAAAAATATTGACCCCACGGCACCTCTGCCAGAATCCAGGAGAGCAGAGAGCAGAGAAGAGGGAGGCTTCTAATGGACAGCGAGCAATTTGTGTGTTGGTGCCGGATTACCAGCGGCCAGACATGTAATCTGCCATTTTGTAAATGCTCTCAGCACCCTCGCTGGCGCGTTATCGCCGCCTCCGCTACAGGAATAGTAATACGGTCTCATTTCTCTCACTTCTCCCCCGATAGACGCAGGTCATTTATCACTTACCACGTACCTATCCACGGCCACTTTTCGCCAAATCACCATTTTCCAAAATCGTTTGAAAATTGGAAAGTTTTTGACGAGAAAATAATTGTTGTGAAGCTGATTGCTGGTCATTATGGATTACACAAGCCCACCTTACTTATAAATGCGGAGTAAATATATCGCGGGGCGAAAGGTCGGAACAATGAAAAACTTGACTTGTTGCCACGGCGTTTATAAGGTTAAAACTACAAATTGTTTTTTTCATATTTTTTAACAAAATCACGAGGCAAGTCTGGTGGAACATCCAGTTTTACTACGATTCTAACAAGATTCGAATATTTCAGTTACTTTTCAAATTTTAGAAGTCAAAAAGCATTCCTCAACTAGGCTCTCTCGATCTGGCCCGCCACGCAGTAGGTGACCAGATGCATCTG
This sequence comes from Glyphotaelius pellucidus, assembly GCA_936435175.1. Lineage (NCBI taxonomy): Eukaryota > Metazoa > Arthropoda > Insecta > Trichoptera > Limnephilidae > Glyphotaelius > Glyphotaelius pellucidus. The sequence goes on from OW386541.1 coordinate 3,932,147, forward strand.
CCGCCAAGACCTGGAAAAATCCTAACCCATGCACCCCTGCTAAGTCACTAAACGTAGTGAACCACTTGGGGTGGCCTATGGCAGAGGTGTTGGTTATCCAATAAATGGTTCACGACACGGCGGAAACCATACCCGCCTTCCAAATTGAATTCCCCGTATTCTGAAAGCTTTTAAAATTATAATTTCGTTTTAGATAGGTCCAGAAATCTTCATATTATTATAATAAACATGAATAAACACACTAGAAATCCTAGAGATAACAGTCTAATATGAATCCTAGAAATGCCTTCGTGTATATCTGAATGGAAACGAATATCGCCACTGTCTTAGTACTTTTAGTTCCAGCCCATTTAGCACATGCTTTGTCTCTCTTACACTTGACTGACATCGTATATCGCTATCCAATTTTAATTTCGTAATGATGAAGAAACACAGTTTTGTATTAGAAATTTGAGCAAAGAATAGTCTGACTTTTGGATCAGGAGACACGCTTATATCATGTTTCTTGTGCTCTTTTTCCATCTGTATGAAAGAGTAAGAGCATATTCACATGTACGCATGTAAAGCTTTTCCAGAAACCCTGTGATAACTTTAATATAAACACAACAAGGTCCAAGAATAATTAGTGCAGTTTCTTCTACGAATCAGTAAAAGCTTTCGCAAAACTTGTACAAATAATGCACATTTTGCATGTATTCTAAATATATTCTGTGTGCGCCTCTCTCCTTGAGCACATTTTATTACCCGCGGGAATGATTAGGGATGTGGACCCCACATTAAGAAATAATATTAACTCTTCTGCCTTCCCTGCAGGGGCAGCCAGTAATGATACGCACATCATCTTTAAATTCAATTTTGAACTATAAATTCGAGGTGAGTGAATTTTAATGGCACTCATGTAAAATACCCATAACTTAGCACGGTAAATTGTCGGTTTTTATTTTGGTTTAAACTGGATATTCGTAATATTTTTGCACATATTTTAAGGAATTTTATAAATTATGAGCCGGACCACTAATATCACTCGAGGCACGAGTATGTAAGTACAGATTATGGAAGTATTATGAACATCAGATACCCTCAAAGTTTCAATTCTACCCACCGCCATCAGAACAACCCAATTGTGAGAATTTCTTGTATGTCTGAAGCAACTGGTATTTTTTTGGAATTAGTCAATAATTAGACACTTAGTTCAAATATCTTATACTAGCTTTTCCCCGCGGCTTCGCTCGCATGGTATTACGGGAAATCACTGTAGCGCTTGCACTTATCAATTATCTCCCCCCCCCCCCACCCCACCCCCATCCCCTCCCGCATTCCATATATTCATTCCCTTACATTCAGTTTTCAAACATCTCGCCTACCACCTAAATTTCGTAATGCTATAGCTCAAAGAAAAAAAGAATTACTTATCCAATTTTGTTCATTCGTTCGGAATTTATGCGCTTACAAACATTTCGCATGTTTATTTTTATTTAAATATTTGGAAGTTCGTCATATTTTTAATACAGGAACTCTCATCTGACATTTATTCCAAGCTTGTCAAAAAAAAAAAACGAATTCTAATATTTGAATTTCCGCAGTAGTAGCTGACCAGTAGACTGAGTACCTACCAGCATAGAGCCCAAAAATATATCAACATTGTTTCCATGGAAAAGGTTTTTTTCTGACGTTAGCAAAAACTCGCTTTTGTTAGCGACAGAAAACGTATAACAAATATAATATATTAATATTTATAATTTCATAACGCCAGAGCTTACCATCATATACAACCTGTAGTCTGCGCATATAATTTCGCTTTATATTGGTGAAAGAATTATTAAAGTCTTTATATTGTGTTATGCGTGAAAAGGTCATAAACAAACTCGAGCAGTTTCGCATTTATAATACTAGTATGGACTAGTATGGATTATGTACCTAGACAATTTTTTTATGTTGACCTATTTATCTATTCTATAACAGTATTGCATTTTTGCATTTTCGAACATATTTTATTGTTCGTGCATTTCACACGATTGTTTTGTAAAATAATAATTATTATTTATTTAGAATGCAACAGGAAAATGGTAAAAAGTTCATCAAACCCAAGCATCTATTACTATGAAAAATTCAATTTGGGAGGATATGGGTACCGCCGCCCCTGGAAACCATTTATTGGATAACCAACACCTTTGACGTTTGTCACCCCAAGTAGTTCGCTACATTTGGTGACTTCACAAGGGTGACCAGGTTCATGGGGTGTGGTTTGTCCGGGTCTTGGCGGCAGTTGCGCCTTTATCACCTGTTAGGTGGCAGACCGGATACGGAGAGACTGGTTGAGGGAGACCTTTTGTTATCTCCTGCAGGACTCTCTCGGAACATCGCCTTGCCCCACAGTGAGAGTGTTGGATTCATACGTCCGTTACTCCTGGACACACTGATCCCCAGATTCCTATCACCCAAATACCACCTAAAAGTTCCTCTCCTTCCTTTTCTAAAAAGACCCACCACACCGCATCCTCAAAGATGACGTAGGCCCTGAGGGGAATAATTTTACTTGTGGCCTCCTATAGCTGCAAAAATAATAAACAAATCGCATTTAAAAATTATTTTATTCTACGAAGCACCGCACAAAGAGGAGGCCGATAGGCTATGAAGCACCGCACAAAGAGGACACCGATTAATCTATCCCATTCTCTCTCAGTCTAAATCCTATAGATGTATTTGTTTGTCTCTTTTTAGTGTGCTAAAGAAGTTTTCATTTCAATAAATAAAATAAATTTCACCACTCGCCATCTCTAATATTATTGAAGTACTTATATCTAAACAACCAATCCGTTTGTAACAACCGCCATAGTAAAAAAAATGAAAAATTTAAATTGCACTCGATACCCAAAGATGGTCCTTACCACAACAAGCAATTCAGTAGATGGTTCCTACAAAAAAAGCCATGACCATTTGATACGCAATATTGATATAAATTAGGAGTTTTTTTTGTGAGGGAATGTTTTACTTGGCGTTTTTGATTGATGTGTGTTATAGGTCCTCACTCAGATCATAAAGCAGATTGCTAAGTACAGGGCAATAAACAAATAAAATGTTCAGGAGGTATTTCTAGATCCTGGTAATGGGCACCGTATGAACGATGGTAGTTACAAGGTATGAATGTGGGTGGCCCAGACTTATTTTCGCCGCGATGTTTGCTCCCAAGTTATTAGTCTGGATTGGGGGTTCAATTCCTGTCGCAGCACAAATAATCATTCTTGTTTTAGATGCGCGATGAAAACTAACATTTATTTTATGAATTTATTATAGACATTTTCAAAACGCATCGAGCATGCGAAATTATGGAAGCAGTGTTGAAAACCTCCAAAGCCCATTAATATTAACAGAGGCGTCAGGTTTAAGCTGAATGTATTTCTAGGTATCTAGGTATCGATGGCCGGCGTAGTCCAACGGAAAGGCTCTTGACTCGCATTCCGAAGGTCGCGGGACCCGGCATGGCAAATAAATTTTATTTGATTAATTTGTGTTATTTCACAATTTATTCATTTAAAATAATATATAGTATATTTGTGGCACGTTCCAGATTGGAAGATACTCTCGGTATCGCCCTGGTGTAAGACCACCATTCAGAATTGAAACGTTGCTTGAAATGGCTTTAGCCGTATTTGGTGACCAGATCTGAATAGCCAGGTACTTAACACCTTCCTCCTCCCCATCTCTTTCCCCTCCCCACTACCTTCAGCCTCACAACATACCCCTATTAGGGTTTCCATAGTCTCACTGGCTTCAGATGTGAGCAGTTAGAACTCTTGTGCGGTATTAAAAAAAAAATCCGGTACTTGACGGCTACAGCAAAACCAAACGCCAAAAACCACATTTATTTTTAATCGTTATACTGAAATACCAGCCCTGAGGATTGATGCGCGCAAAGAGTACCACTTCTACATACATAAACACACACTTCACCACAATCTACAGTGGTTCGCTTCGCTTTGTGCAGAGGTGCCCGGGTTCATAGGGGTGAGGTTTGTCCGGGTATTAGTTGCGAATGCGCCTGCCCACAGCATGGCAGGCCGGATCGGGAGAGACTGGTTGAGGAAGATGTTTTGACCTCTCCAACAGGACTCTTTCGGAACATCGCCTTGCACCGCAGTGGGAGGGATGGATACATACGTCCGTCATCAATTGACCTCCGGATTCCAATCCACCCCTCATACCTTCTTCCTTTCAGGAACTTCCTCTCCTTCCTTTCCTGGACAAACCCTCCTCACAGCATCCACACATGACATAGACCCGGAGAGGAATTATTTTCTTCCGGGCCTCCTGTGTAGATCTAATGTAAAAAATGCCATAACGCTGTCCGAAATGTTGACTAAAGAAGAAGGAAGCATAACATGGGTAAACATTTTATTCTTTCGCTTCGATTTTTTATTATTCCATGGGTTTTCTAAAGAATTCGTTGTGTTTGTCGTGTGGAATTTATAGATAAGTGAAACTATTTTCATTTCGTAAGATAGCTATCTAATTTTCACAAGACCTGTAGAACATGAGCTTTCTTTGTCAATAGTTCAAGAAGATATAATAAGTTATAAAGTCCTTAAGAGTTTTTCATTGAATATATAATACTAAAATATTGTGAAATTATTTTTTTTAAATACAAAATCACAAAGAAATCTGCCAGGTAAAACTATTAGTTTATATTAGAATTCATTTGGGTTAAGAAAACTAAGAGATAGCAGAATACTGAATTTTGATTACTGCTCTACGATGTTATATTTGGCCAATGTAGGAAATTTGAATAAACTAGAAGTTATAAAGAACAAAGCTATGAGATGTATACTGGGGAAAGGCAAATATGCAAGTGTTAATCAAATGAGAGAGGAGCTAAATTGGATTCCAATAAAAAAGAAACTGCCGTTTAATGCATTAATTTTTGTGCATAATGTAATGAAAACCCAAATTCCAAAATACTTTAAGAATAAAATTATTTTTGATGGTACATAATTATGAAACAAGAAATATAAATAGAGTTAGATTGCCACATATGAAAAAATCAAAATCACAGAACTGCCTAAAATATAGAAGACTAAAGATGTATGATGAAATGCCTGAAGTATGAAAAATGAAGAAAGAATGAATGTATTTAAAAATAAATGTTATGCTAACTGTAAAAATATTTAAATTTATCTAATGAAATGTTACACTGTACTTATTAGTTTAAATTCTTGTAGTATAAACTAACTCAATAAATAATAAAAAATAAAAATAAAATAATACACGTAATCTTCCATCAATCCGAAGGTCACGTGATCGAATCCCGGCGAATTTTATTTTGATAAATTAGTGTTATTCACAGTTAATTAATTTAAAAATAATAGAGTATAACTGCGGCATGCTCCAGAGTGGAAAATACTCTCCGGATCGCCCTGGTGTAAGACCACCATTCAGAATTGAAACGTAGCTTGAAATGGCTTTAGCCGTATTTGGTGACCATATCTGAATCCCACCTTTCTTTTCCCCGTCTTCTCCCTCCCAAAATTAAAAAAAAGCATATACCTACTTACCCACTGAAATAATTTTTTTTTTAAATCTGTATTTCGTTGTATTTTTATAAAGCCGACAAAATAAAATCAAAGCCACCGACTCCAAGAAAAGCACATAACTTGAATATCTTCCCATCCGCAAAATAAATTTCCGCGGAAAATTCAGACAGGCGGCCTTCCCTGCTAATAGATTTCCTCCGGAGTGATTCCTCAATCCTCGCGTCCCTTCATTAGGCCACGGGCGTAAGCCCCGGGAGATTATCTGGCGGGATTGCCGGGCAGCCCCGGGGCAGACGGCCTCAGCCGCCTGAGCCCGATACCCGCCAAGGATCAGCGCATTAAGCCTCCCACAGATGCCATCTAACAACTACCATCTATCCCCGGAACAGAGAACTAAAACGGGATGATTTAGTACCAGTAGAAGAAAAGAGGCATTTTCTTGGATATTTTAAACTCAAAACGAAGAGGATGAATTGGACAGATATTTTTTGAAGAAATATTAGAACAATGTCTGTTAAGACGAAGCCACGCGAAATAATGCAAAATCATACAAAATCAAGTATTTTTGTTTTAAAAATTTGATATTCAATTAAATACTGCGTGTAGAACATATCACCAAGTCTTTTAATAAGCCTGGAAAAAAATAAACTATTAAGTCTATAAAATAACACTTTCTCCTACTTACAAACCCCTTTTCGGAAATTGTTTTATTATTTAATGTGTCAAATTCAGTTTCTTTTATAATAATCGGAAAAAATGATATTTACGCCCGAACTTTACAAAATATGCATTTTCCTGCAAATGAATTTGGATTTTTAAAGTGAACCCCTTACCATCGGCACAAGAACCATGCACTTGGCACAACCATTTTGTATCAGTTACGTCCCGCCTGCGAAAGGGTATAGACATCCTAGACTCCGCGTCGCTTGGTTCGGTGAAATCAATTTTAAATTTCCTTGTTATTACAATAAACAATGCGTAAGAAATGAGTTAATGTATTTTACAGGCCTTTACGAAATCAATCTGTAAAAAAAAATTCTCAAATACCTTTTCCAACCTTTGCAAAAACTTTTTCTCAAGTATTTTTAAACTCCCCCCAAAAAGAGGCGTGGACTCCGATTTCGATTTTTTCCTGGACTATTGGATCACCTTACGAATCGCAGTTTCCTCCCACCTTTGAGTGTGGTAGTCAATCCAAATCTGGATCATCTATTATCTACGTAAGTACATGAAAAACATTAAAGTTTCATTAACCACACCCAAAAGCGAGTAAGCGATGAAGAAACATATTGAGTTGGACGTATTCTGGTGGAATGAAAGAGCTCTTAATTAATGGTGTAAGAACCCCCAGTGCGCCCCAGTGTTGAATTTAGCTGCCGCCTCGGGTACCTCCCTAGAAAACTGAAAAAACCTCACGACTTTGTGCAAAAACGAACAATCCTTTTTATAGTTTCCACTATCTTAACGGACGTATTGAAATCTTTAGAATATATATAGATTAAGGGTAGTGTTTTTTTTTCTGTCAGCATTTTAATAGAAGGCGCTTCTGTATGGTGAACTACTGTCGTAAAAAGACTAGCTATTGAGAAAAAGGGTCGTGGAATAATGATTCACTTGATTTGGGTGGCGAAAATGGGTACCGCCACCCGGGAACCTTTATTGGATAACCAACACCTCTGCATGATTTAGCAGTGGTGCCCGGGTTCACGGGGTGAAGTTTGTCCAGGTCTTGGAGGCGGATGACCAGGACACACTGAACCCCAGATTCCTACCCACCCCTTAAACCCTTTTACTTCCCAGAATACTCCTCCATTTCCTTTCCTTAAAAAAACCCTCCACACAGCATCCCCAAAGATGACTTAGGCCCTGAGGGAGATTATTTTCCTCAGGGCCTCCTGTTTGGAGCTCATGTAAAAAATAAAAATAATTTTTTGCTTGTCCCCGCTACATTATGGAGTTATTCAAGGCCTATGTTCACACTTTACTTTTCTTCAAAATATCCTCCCATTATTGAAAAATTACACAGGCTCTGAAGGAAACTTCGGGGAAAACGGAGGAAAACATCTTCAGTTATTTTGTTGCTAGGCTGCTGAAGTATTGGCCGCGCATTGCCGGAATCAGATTAAAACTTAGCTCCGGTATCTGGTCATCATTCCACGCCGCCACATCTACAAGTCAAAAGCGGAGAAAGTAAATTCAGCCGAGATAGCGATCCGCACGCTAACCAATAGCAGTGAAATATACTGTTGGCGTGCTACGGTACTACGGTGCTACGGTGCTACAGTGGTACGATGCTACGGTGCTACATTATCGTAGATCCCTCTACATCTGTGCCAGGCCATTCCGGGCGGAATTATCGCGCCCGGCAGTCGTTCGCCCCGCACTTTGCCGGGTACACTCGTTTGCTCCACAATTTGTCGCTATATTATTTCGTTATCTGAGAGCGGCCGGGGGCAAAGTGCCATCACTGCGAACTGCCGTCGACGAAACTCCCTTATCTACAACTCCGCGCACGGCGTTAAAATAAGAAAAGGATTGCGGGAAATGTGCTCGCCACTTTATTCTTTGCTCTCTGCTCTCCGCTCTACTGGGAGGTACTGGCACATGAAAATGTTACTAAAATACAAAAATACCTTTCAAAGATAGGTAGGTACCTTACCTTACGTTCAAATAAGTACATGCTTCTTGAATGCTGTGTCAAATATAGAAAAACTTTTGTATTTATTTCTAAATAGAAATCGATATAATTACTGCCCTCTACTGTTCGAGTCATCGCTGAGAGTGTTCCCATGGTACCGACAGTCTATGGGATGGTAAAACAGAGTACTGTTGCACGTACATATGTTGTTTCCTGTCCTCATTAAGTAAAAAGAAAGGCGGTAAACAAGGTTTACCGCCTTTCGTTCTCTTGAACTGAGAACCTGGCTATAATAGAGTAATTTGTCGCATTGAAAGTGTCCTATCATGGACAAACCTAAATTGTGAATAAAAAAAACTCAATCTCGCGGAGTGTTTATTTTTTGAAGAAAGACCCTACAAATCTTAACAACTTGTATTTTGTAGTAGCAGGCTAATTGTGAGGCTGGGCAATGTTACAACTGCCTGCAACCAATGAAACCATAGTATCCCCCTTTGTGGAATATTGTAAGGCTGAAGGATCTAAGAGAGGGAAATAAGAGGAAGTAAATGGTTGGTAAGTGTCATACCTAATCACTAAACACATAACCAATGCCAACATTTCGATATTAAATACGAACCAGTGCAATAAAAAAGGCGTAAAGATGCAATAAATATATTTGAGGTGTAATAATTGTTCGACAATTTAAAAAACAAACAATTTTTTGAAGTGAAACTTCTATAGCCCCGAAATGACGCACACAGCACCCAGCATCAAACTCCTCTCAAGGCTCCTATTGTTTGAGATACAAAACGGAAATGACGCTAGGTCTGCGCTCGTTGGCCGCTTTGATTATGACATCACTTTTCAAGGCTCCTTGGTTCTTCATTGGTTGAGATTGTTTTGGTAAAGTTTCGCTTCTACCGCGTGCTAACTGCACTGAATTTTTTTTATTTGATGAATGAAGAATTAATTAATCAAAAATAATATAAAGTGTATTTGCGGCACGTTCCAGAGTGGAAGATACTCTCAGTATCGCCTGGTGTAAGACCACCATTCAGAATTGAAATGGCTTTAGCTTTGTTTCGTGAGCAGACCTGAATAGCCAAGCACTTCCCAACCTTTTCCCCCATCTCCTTTTCCTCCCCATTACCTTCAGCCTCACAACATATTCCAACTGGGGATGCCATAGTCTCATCGGCTTCAGTGGGAGCAGATGGGACTCTTGTACGGCATTCATATGAAAAACGTTTTTTTTCGATGTAAATACTGAATATTTGTAAAATAATTATGAATTACAAATCCATGCCTGTGCTACATGGCGTAGCTAGTCGCGAAGAAGATAATGGCCGCCCTCCCCCGCCGCCCCAGCCTCCCGCCCTCGGTCCGATCAGATAGCGCTCAGCAATAATATGACGACACTTCACAGTGCTCGCTTTTTAGCGTTGTGAGCATTTCGGTCCCGAGGGCGGGGGGGTCGTTGGGCGGCGGGAGTGAAGGGGGCCTCCGTCCTCCCCGCCCACCCCCTCCCACACCCTCCCGCCCAGCCGGCCAACTTATAAAGGCACTTTACGTGAGGGCAGATAGGGATGCTAATAGAAGTTTTCATGAGATCGCTGCGAGGAAACGTTTGTTGAGAGAACGTTTTACGATGGGCGGCGGCTGTGGGCGGCTAAACTTTCTGGAATCTAAACAGAGAGCGTGCTCTCTGGAATCAGAAGCCGATATATTTATTTAACGAATCACTTCTTCGTAATCTATTTCGATGAACTTACACCTAAAGTCTAAAGTGGAAGATTCTCTCAGTATCACCGTGGTGAAAGATCGCTATTCATAATTGATACATTACTTGGAATGGCTTTAGGTTGGTGACCAGATCCGATTATCCAGGCTAATCTCCTTCCCACTACCTTCAGCCTCACAACATACCCCTATTAGGGATGGGTCTCACTAGTTCCAGACGGTTGGGATGTTGGGAGTAGTTAGAACCCATGCAGTATTCACATTTTGGAAGTGAAAACTTCTTTAGCACCGTTGTGATTTGAAAAAGCGACACTAAAAAGATACAAACACATACATCTATAGGATTTGATAATATTGCATACTTCAATCCACTGTCTCGAATGTTTTTTCTATATAATACCTTTGAATGTGACCATGTAGATATTTATGCAAACAATCTCATACATTTTATAAGGCAAATTAACAATCTTCTACCATGATATGTTATGTAGATCAATTACGCGATTGCTATATTATCATTTTATTTTTATTTTGTTTCTTTTCTTTCCCTTCAGGTTATGTTTAATATTGACACTACTATGTTTTATATCTCATTTTGTAGCAACAACTAAACATTGATTACACATGCTGTTAATATTTATAATTGGAGTATTAATACCTATGTACATTCCAATGGCAATTTTATAACTATAATAATTGTTAACACTTTGTAAATGTTTCAAACAATAAATAATAAAAAATTAGCCTGCGAGCAAATGAGATGAGAATAATCGATCTTCTCTTTGTGCGATTTCCTCCCCATTCTTGTTTACTTTCGTTTTCTGAAGGTTTCACTTCTACCGCGTGTGAACTGCACACTTTGTTTTTTTGTAACAGCCAGTAATCACAACATATTAGGTATGTCTTGGGCAAGTTATTATGCATCAATAAGTACTGTAATCTACAATCCTTAGCATAATCGAGCATTAGAACATTTAAATTGCCGAAATATTTTAACGAGTGAGTAGGTACATAAAACCTATCACTATCCTAGCGTTCAAATGAACTCATCAAACAACCGCTTCTTATCTACACAAAGATTAAACGAGTCTCCCTACTAATCCCCTCGAGTATCCTGCAGAAGATTCCAATATGTCTCCCCAACCGGGAAACGTCGGGAAAGCGCCGGGAATCTGCCGGGAAGCTTCCAGGAAGAAGAATTGTCACGAAAGAAGTGTGAAAATGAACAGTATAGTCTTAAATTACACACTCACAAAGTTCCTCTAGTGACGGCCCCGAGCCAATAACCGGCTGTTCCCCAAACAAGATTGAGAGTGTGCGGCGAGGACAGGCGTATGCTAAGACTGCGAGATGGAGGGAGTCGGGAGCCGATTGGGATTTGCGCGCGTTTCTATCCAATTACACGCTCGAGCTCCGCCATTGTGATGCTCTTGGCGCGAAAAAAGGCGTCGGGCGGGAAAACTTCCGGCAGCTACACTAGCGACACCGCCGGTGAAGCACGACACTACTGGTACCAGATATTATATGTTCCAAATTCAAATTAAATTCACGCTCTCACTTTGAGCTTCCTGGAACATTTTGAGTATGGGGAGATGCTTGAATGTTTCATTCTTTACCCACCTAATAAAAAATCTGAGAAAAATGCTAACTTAGTTAAGGGTTTCAACTCTTACTATTTTTGTCGTACAAAAAGATCGGGTGGCGGAATTATTGTATATGTGAAGGATCATCTTACTTTCGAAAAAATAAATATAGTAACAACTAATTTTGAATGCGTTTACGGCACCATTTCTATTTACAAACATAAACGTATACATCTATTGGCAATGTATAGACCTCCAAACACAAATAAAAAATTATTTCTCCATGAACTTGAAACCATATTGTGCAATATTAACATTAAAGAATCCATTTTAATACTTGGCGATTCGAACGTAAACATTTTAAATGAACTCGAACCGATTGTAATACAATACGAAAACCTGATGGCCAACTTCGGATTGGTCAAAACTATTAACGATGTGACACGTGAAGCAGTATTGTCAAACTATATAACGGCTACTTGCCTAGACCATATTTATATAAGAGAGAGGGAGACCACAGAAATCAGTTCGTGCGTATGTGAAACAATAATAGCTGACCACTACCTAATTGCAACGACGATTCATTTCTCTAACTACGACAAACACATTTCAGACAAATCGCACACTGAGTACTATACTGCACTCTCTGAAAAAAAAGTTAATCTATTTATTTCAATCACTGATTGGAATGAAATGCTAAAATTATCTGAACCAAATGTATTGTACGAAGAAATGAAATCGAAATTTAAAAATATTTATGAACTAAGTAACATCACAAAATTTAATAAAAAATATCGCAATTATCAAAAAACTTGGATTAATGATAGCCTCATTGAAAATATACATACACGAGATACTCTTTGGAGGAAATGGAAAAACTCGCCTAACAACAAAAAATATGAAATCGATTTCAAAAAATACAGAAATAAATTAAATAAACAAATAATAAACACAAAAAAATTATACTATAACTATAAATTTAATCACTGTTTCAAAGACATTAAAAAAACATGGAATGAAATTAATAAAACTTTAGGAAGGAAAGATAAATCCGGTTGTGATGAAGTCATATCAAAATATTTCTTAAAATCCAAATCTAAAGATGCAGTGGCAGAAAATTTTGCAGACTTTTTTGATGAAGGGGTAAATAAGTTATTACATATATGTGATGTCCGAGCGTCAGAATACACGCCGGAATATTTAAACCACACAATGTATCTACCACGAGCAAATACAAAGCAAATCGAATTAATTATCGGAGGTATGAAAAATTCCAAGACTCCAGGCATAGATTTAATTCGTATGTATGATTTGAAAAAACATGTGAAATTACTTAGTCCTACAATCGCCCACTTAATTAACAGAATAATTGATACGGGCCATATTCCCGATGAACTAAAATATAGCATTGTAAGGCCTATCTTTAAAAATGGAAATCACTCTTTAATAAACAATTACAGGCCGATTTCCTTACTTCCTGCATTAGAAAAAATCTTAGAAAAATATATATCAATAAATCTAGATAAATACTTAAATAAGCTGAGTATTATTGATGAATGCCAGTATGGCTTTCAAAAAAATAAAAGTTGCGATAAATTGCTCGAAAAATTTTCTAATCATATAAATTCACAACTAAACTGTAAACAACATGTATTGGTTCTATTTATTGATTTCTCAAAAGCCTTCGACACACTTAGCCATATACAAATAATTAAAGTACTTGAATTTATAGGGATCCGGGGTAAACTCCTCTTATTCTTTAAAAACTATTTGTCAAATAGAAAAATGAGTGTGAAGATTTTAAATATAATTAGTAAATCAAGATACATCAAATCAGGAGTACCGCAAGGGTCAATTCTAGGTCCAAAATTATATATTATATATGTAATTGCTATGTGTAAGATTTTCAAAAAAGCTCGTCGATTCATTTTTGCTGATGATACTGCTCTTGTTGTATCAAATGAAAATCCTGAAATTGCTATACAAGAATTGCAAAGAGATTTTAACGAGCTTCTCAAATGGGCTCATGATGTAGGATTAATTATTAATGTTAAAAAAACCAAATGCATGTACATAAAATCTCCAAGTTTGAAAATGTGGAATGTTCCTAAAATAACCGCTCATAGCTTTAACTGTATACATAGAGGAATTGTTAATGTTTGTGACTGTGAAAAAATAGATTTCACAAATGAATATACTTATCTGGGAATAATTGTTGAACAATTTTAAGTGGGATAAACAAGTGGCTAAAATTTGTAACCAGCTCAGATCCTTAGCTAGTAACTTTTACAAATTAAAATTTATTTTGCCTCATTGTACTCTTAAACTCATATATTTTTCTATGGTCGAATCCATCCTTAGATATGGTATTCCAACTTGGGGTCATGCAAGCACTACTTACATTAAATATATTGAAAATTTACAAACCGCCATAATAAAAAAAATTGTCACAACTAAGATTTACAAACAGAGACATAACTTAAAATTACTGTATGGCTCAGAGAGCCTACTTACAATAAAAGGTCTCCACTGGTTCACTACTATTATGGATAATATGGGGGAAAGCCCTTACAAACACCTACTTGTACACAAAAATACCACAAGATTTAGAGAAGGAAAGGGCCTAAAAACTCCTCGAATATTAAATAAATATGGAAGCCGTACTCTTGAGTATCTGATACCAGTGATTTTCAATAGAATCAATAATAACATGAAGTTTGAAAAAAATGAGAGACTGAGTCCTAAAATGATAAAACTATGGTTGATGAATGAAAACTCCATGTATCTTTGTATATCTTAATATAGCTGTCTACATAGCTTTTATTAGGTAGGTATATTGAAATATCTTATATATTTGTAGTTGTAAGTTAAATTATCTAATACTACTATCTATTCTAATGTTTCCTTAAAACTTTAAATGTATTTACAAATTTTTTCTTGGATATTTTATTATGAATGTTTGAATTGTTGGAACCTGCAGACAAGCTGCTATATGACAGCTTTGTGGATATACAAATTCTTGTACAAAATGTTTTTTCTTTAATTTAATAAATAAAAAAAAAAAAACGAAAAAAAAAAAATAAAAAAAAAAAATAAAAAATCTAACAAAATATAATATCCCTTACAATCAGAAAGTTGTTAAAGAAAAAAGATTTCTTCAAACACAAACTTATTTAGCGGTACCATTTTGCACAGCGAACTTATTTAGTGGTACCATTTTAATTAAAAATAATCATCACCTAGTTTTCCACTTTTAATGTTTTCTTAACATCAGCTCCACACAGGAGTCCTACGTCATCTTTGGGGATGCTGTGTGAAAGGTCTTTTTAAGGAAAGGAAGGGGGAAATTTCTGCGAAAGAAAAAGGTATGAGGGGTGGATGGGAACCTACGGTTCAGTGAGTCCAGGTCATCCCATAACAATCGATGTTTTTTAAGTAATGCTCATTTCTTCAGGGTTTACTTAAAACTAAATTAAAGAAGTGACTGGATATGTGAGAGGGAGAGAGAAGGGGTGAATTATAAGTCGAATCTCTTATTAACTACTAAATATTATATTTTTCAATTATAAAAAAATAAAAAAAATAAAAAAATCGGTTTTTTGCAGTGACATTTTCCTTTGATTAACTTTTTTCCTTTTTTATGAAATATTCACAATAAATAAAATCCGATTATGTGCTTAAATCGACCATTTCTCGACTCCGTCCGCCAAGCGATTTTTATGCCTACCACCTTTATTTGTGGTAATATAAGATGCAATAAGAGTAGACATATTTTTGGCTTGTATATTTCTCAAAGAAAATGGGAACCAGCAAAACTCTTTCAAACTTATTTGAATTTTTCAATTGCTTAGATTCACTTAAATAAAAATGTATTAATATTTTACTTCTCTTAGATACGAGTCATTGGCCTTTATTGTCACGATGTAGATGAAAGAAACTAGTTTTAACCCCTCAGGCTGATTTGTTCGCTTTTCGGAACAACTCATATAGGTCTCATAGAAATCGTTATATCTCCCTTACTATCATAGTGAGAAATATGATCTAACGGTATAGAAAATACCATGCTTTATATTCAAATCTCAAAGTTACCCACAAAAAAGGAATCAAAGTTTCCGATAGCAAATTTGAAAAAAAAAATTAAAAATGTGAATTTCTTATTTCACATAAAATGACAAAAAAGGGAAGTGATGGTAATGTGTTGATCAATGAAATATGTGTGGGTTTTTATTTCTTATTATTATTATTAAGAAAAAAAATCTAAGGTGAGCCTTTTTAAAACTTTTTAAAGTTTGCAATCAAATTTTTTTTAATAAAATGATTTGGTTATTTCTAATAACAAAATTTGAAAGCACATTGTAAAGCCTTAAAAAAATTGGTTTTTAGTTTTCGGATTCGTTCACGAATATTTCATTTATTTCGACTTTTTCGCAAATCTAAAATATTCTGACCGAATATGGACGAGGCCTGTGGGATTAAGATCTTAGTGGTCCGTGCGAAGATTTTCCATAAAAACATACACCGTATAAATTTTCAAAACATTTGTAAATAAAATATTCAATTGAAACCGGTCAATGAATTTGAGAAGAACGAAAAAATGCAAAAAAACATGTTTTTTATCTGATTTTCACGTAATGCAAAATTAAGTATGGTTGAGCAATTTCAGTTGGGAACTATTAATATTACTGAAAGCACTTCTTACTACATGTAATAAAAAACAAAAAGTAACTTAACCTACCAAATATTATTTAAGACACCGGATCAATCTTAAATTTTATTTACAATACCACGATTCTTCTCAGATCGAGATTAATGAATTAAGCCCCCATTTGGTTGATTTAACAGATTGAATGCATTGTAGTCCCTCAATCTTTCATATTTAAGGGTTGCTACTTGCCAGGATATGGCAACCCACTGTAATCCCACTAACTACCAACCACACACGGGTAGGTAGTGGTAGAGCAGCACTTCCCTCCGAACCAACAGGGGTGTTATAAATATCCGGGAATAACACAATCCCGGCAGTATAATGTGATATGATGTGGCAAATTGAATCACAATCGCCCGGGGAATAAACGCATCGCCGTAAGCAATAAACTACCCCGTGATCTGTCTCTCTTTGTAACAATATAATAAATTACATTTGAATAAAGTGCTTTGGTCACAAACATTTTTTCTGCTAGTTAGAAACGGTTTGATGTTTCAATAAACAGGTTCCAGTGAATTAAATTGATATCAAACTGTGTGATTTAGGTTCGAGCTTTGTGAGCTTTTTGTATTTCGCCAGAAACTGCCTTCTCGGATGCATAAAAATGTTCTAACCTATTTTTCTTTTTCTGTGAACCTTATTAAATCAATAATAATGTTTTGGGTATAAACATTGCCCCTTTTCTGGTAAAAAACGTTAACTTGCTATAGTTAATGTTGTCTGTCAGAACAGGGTGATACAATAAAAGTATTTATACGATTTCGCATTGCTGTTTTGATATTGTAGGAATAAAATAAGAAGGTGAATCAAAAATCAATTTAACCACTCCGATCTTTTGCCTTTGTGCAAGTTTTTTGTCTTAAACGAACTGTCAGATTTATAAATCCTAAAAACTGTTATGAAAGGTGATAAAATACGCTTTCAAATTGTATTGTTACAAGCAAATATTAAAATTTAGGATGCAAACCTAAAAAATTGTAAAAATGACTCTTCTGATGTTTTTATGTGTAAATAGTACCTACTAAAATCACGGTTAAGGTAAAAAAAAAACA
The DNA here is from genome assembly GCA_936435175.1 of Glyphotaelius pellucidus. Classification (NCBI taxonomy): domain Eukaryota; kingdom Metazoa; phylum Arthropoda; class Insecta; order Trichoptera; family Limnephilidae; genus Glyphotaelius; species Glyphotaelius pellucidus. Next base: position 3,949,375 of record OW386541.1, read on the forward strand.
CTTATTTTATTAGGCAAATGTATAATAAACAATTTTATCACCTCATTTTTTACCATTTCATATAAAAATATTTAATAAAAAATTAATTAAGTCTAACGGCTTATGCGTTTTGGCGGGTGAAAACTGTTTTTACAAAATAAGTATTTCTTATATTTTTCTATGAACAACTTTGAATAGAGATGTAAAGCGTGGTTTATTATAGATTTTCTCCTTTTTGTTTTAAGGTTGTCACTATACAGGAACACGCGCGTTAGCTCGAAAACAAGCTTATTGTACTTGACTTTTATTGATATATTGTCTTGAAAACAAGCTTAGGGGTCGGAGTGGTTAAATATATAGGATAAAATCTGTATGCACATAAATCCCATTAAAAACACCTGTGCGGTGGTGGCCTTTGATGTCATGAAATTTACGGATGTTTTTCTGCATTGAAAATCTAGACGATTGGAATTATTTTCTGCTTCTAACATTGTTTCTTTCTTAATCGATAGAGTTTAGAATCAATAATTTCATATCGTTTTTATCCGTAATTTTCCGGTGTTCAATAAGAGAGATGATAAAAATGAAATATCTGGCAAAGCCGGTAATGTACTCCATCATCAGCTCATCTGCCCTGATGATGGACACTGTAACGCTGTCCGAAACGTTGGCTAAGGAAGGAGATAGCGAAACACGGCATAAAACCCCAAAAATAAATAACAAAAATCCACCATACATGTTGAAGAAGTAACGTGACATACATGTAAAAGAAGTTACATGACATGCATGTTGAAGAAGTTACGTGACATACATGTTGAGAAGTTGCGTGACATACGTGTTGAGAAGTTACGTGACATACATGTTGAAGAAGTTACGTGACATACATGTTGAAGAAGTTACGTGACATACATTTTGAAGAAGTTACGTGACATACTTGTTAAAGAAGTTACGTGACATGCATGTTGAAGAAGTTGCGTGACATACATGTTGAAGAAGTTACGTGACATACATGATAAAGAAGTTACGTGACATAAATGTTGAAGAAGTTACGTGACCATTTGTGGAATAAAGAAGAACACTAGAAATGCCTTCCAAAAGATTTTGAATCGAAACCAATGTCGCCAATGAATTATTACCTTTTGGTTTTAGCACATTTAGCACACATTTATCTCTGTCTCTCTTACCCACACCTGGCATCGTATATCGACATCCCCTATGAATTTCATAATCAAACATTGTTCTGCATACTTAAATTTAAGCAAAGAAGTACATGGATTTTCTTGTATTCTTCTTTGGTACTGTGTTTTCAACATTTATAATTTACTAGCTTTTACCCGCGGCTTCGCTAGGAAGGTATTAGAGGGCCATTAGAGGGCTCGCGTGCCATTTATATAGATAGATAGATATCAACTACGACGCCTGAAATAAAATTTTCCGCAAATTTATGAACATCATTTCCACGGCAACGAATTGTTTTCTGACGCAATAAATCACTTTTGTTAGCAACAGAAAACGTATAATAAATATTATGTATTAATATTCATAATTGCATAACGCCAGAGCTTACCATTATACACAACCTGTATTACTCGCATATAATGTAGCTTTCTATTGGTGAAAGAATTTTTAAAATCGGTTTATTGGTTTATGCGTGAAAGCGTAACAAACAAACACACGCAGTTTTGCATTTATAATATTAATATAGATTATTCTAGTTGATTTAAAACCAGAGAAAAATAATATAAGAACATTTTTCAATACTTTTCAAACCAGTTATTCACATTTTACAATACGGTAGCCGACTGTTGGGTAAACCGGATACCACAGTCTTGCCCCAACTCGTGTAATAAAATATAAAATCCTATGTCCGGCGCTCGCATATCATAATGAGACATTTCTCCCCTAACTCAGCGCGACACCGCCCAACCAAACAATCCTAACCGCGAATGAAATATCGCCAACCCTGCTCTAAAAAGGACCCAAGCCCAGTCGCCCAACAGTCGAAAGGACCTATGTCCAGACGATATGCTTGTCCATAAGTCCTTTTGGGTTTGGAATGCAGGATGACTTACGCCTTTATTGGATGTGATTCGGTATTCAAAAAAGGTAAAGTGATGTTATTTCGAGTGTAATATGGGTAGCCTGGAAGCTGTGACACAAAGGTTCGGTTCGCTGCATTATCTGGACAAAATATTGTTGAAAAAATTGTGACGATAAAATAACAATAATGCTTTATGGTGTATCCATCACATCGACATAAATAATCTTTAAATTTATCTACCACAATTCTGTGGTTTCGGAGAGGATTGTGAGGAAAGTGAGGATTTTGATTAAGAACTCAAATGTTTAGAATATTATCTTGGAATAAAATAGAGATATTTCTGTTTGTTTTTTTTTTGTTTCTAGCCAAAACTTTGTTATTTCTATTATTAAAGGTTTTCTTTTGCTGAAAAAGTGTGACATATTAATACACGCATTAACGCACATTAATAGGATCTGGAATGAGAAATGATCTAGAAGCTGGATAAGTACTTATCGTCATTATATTAACGGTATAGTTAGCTATCTTCTGCTTTGTTAAAATTATTACGGGCGGTGCGTTTGATATATTCTCTCATCTTAACAGACGAATTGCAATCTTTAGAGCACAAGCGTCCGATGGAAATGCTATCCTTGTTCTACTAGTATTTCAATGGAAGGAGGAACTAGCGTTATTGATCCCTTCGGCACCGGTGCATGTCGGGAAACTTCGCTCCACGCCAAACGCGTGCCCAACATATGTACACAGTTGACATTTGTCACATGAGAACGGTCGCTTCTTCGACTCGTTCTTGTGTTCAACAAATCAGCTGTGGAACGATTTGCCGGCCTCTTTCCTCCTTCCTACAACATGGATCTCTTCAAGACCAATGTTTATTCCTTCCTCTCCTCAAAAAGACCCTCCACACAGCATCCCAGATGACATACGCCCTGAAAGAAATTATTTTCCTCAGGGCCATGGCATGGAGTTAATGTAAAAAAAATTATTTTTAAGTAAATGATAAATTTCAAAAATTATGTGTTACTCCATTTATTAGAAAAATATGATAAAATTTAAAATCAATGGTATTTTAGCCTCTAATCCAAAATTAAAATTAAAATTGTTTTCTTAATACTACACGATTACTAAACTTTACCCTATTATCAAAATCGTATTTTTGGCGATCTAACATTAAAATTCGGACGTATGTGCGAAGTCGAAAAATTCCAGTGGTTTCTGTACCTAGGTGGAAATGGTCGGATGATGTACGGCAGGCCAGGAAACTTCGGCCTCCAGATTTAGTTACAAGTGGATTCCTTCAGTGGGTGGAATAGGACACGATAAATCTCAATTTCGGTGGATTTATGTAAGCGCCCATTTTTTTTGGGATCCAATTAAATATGTAAGTAGGAAGGCTCAAATATAAAAAAAAACGCGTCGTAACTATTAGCTTTTTTTAAAGTTTAGTGATTTCATTTATAATTTCAAATTTATTATGTTTTAGATGAAATCTAAAGCAAAGCAATTAACATGATTTTTCAAATTCCAAAAATAATAAATTCTTTTAAATTTAATCGTCTTTTTTTAACAAGATTTAGGTACATCAAAGTTTACATCAAACGAAAGATAACATAAATCTTATTGAAATGACATGCTAAGATTAACCAGTAAAATTGTTAGTATTCTACCACTCTGTATATATTTTTTAAAGATTTATTTTAAACCGTTATAACTTTTTTGTCCTTTTTACTTAAGTATTTGTATACGCTTGCGCTAGTTTATTGTTGCATTTAGGCAACTACTGATTGTTTTCCCTCTACCTCAATAGTTTCAGTTGAATTTATTTCGCCGCGGAGGACACAAGTCCTCATAAATCGCAACGCCTTTTCGTTGATAAAACTTCAAAAACCAACGCAATAGTTCACTAACCTCACCGCTAAAATATCGCTTGCTTACCATTCGCTCCACAAAAGCAAATACCTATCACAATACCTCCTGTGACGTACACTCAGTGCATGGAGAGTACTTAATAAAGGTATTGGTAACTCAATTCCAAACATTTTAAAACATCTAACAGCAATCACAATTTATAGTCCACAAAACACCGCAACATCATTTGATCCCTCAAGCCATACAAGTATGTATTATGCATTATGCGTAAGGGATGAGAGGGATTGCACTAACCTCCCCATATTCTGGAATTGAGAATTTATCATTATTAATATTTCCACTACATTAATCGACCATCATATTTTGACAAAAGACTCTTGGTTTATGCCTCTATGGAAAGGTCTTGACTGAAGTTTAAAATCTACTAATGTTACTGGGTCGTTCTTCTTTTTAACCTACATAAAGTTGTCTCCACCAGTTAGTGGAGAAAAATTCAACAGAATTGCCAATATTTTATAATTCCTTTAAAATCTACTGTACCAAAGACTGCGTGCGTTTTAAAAAAATATATTTTATTTTTTATTAAATTAAAAAATTATATTTTTATAGTAAAAATTACGTTACAGAGTTGTAACTCCTCGTGATAAAAGTGTATTTCATACAAATCGTAGTTGTCTTTTGCTATCTCGACTCGCGTATTTCTATAATGTTTCAAAAAATGATATAACGACATAAAGTGGACATCTTCAGTTTATCTTTAAACAAATATAAAATATTGTTACTGAGGCAGTTCCGTTATGTACAATAAATATTGTATTTATTAACATTCATATGTAAAAGCCCTGAAAAAGGGCGTTTATCAAAAAAATAAATAAATAAGTAAATAAATAAATAAATAAAATATAAAACTATTTTTAAACTCCAAAAGGTATAATATATCAAGTAACCGCGATTATTATTTTTAATGATGTAAATAATGTTTAATAAAATATTTTTTAAATCTCAAAAACTTGCCTCCTAGAACTTTTATGTCGTACGTTAATTCTGTCACTTGGATTGTCATTCGAAATAGGTATACATGCAGCTCGTGTTTGTCATCCCGAATAGGCATTTTAGGCCTCCTTTCCCCCTTGCTACAATTTCCCCTCTGAGATCCAGAAAGAATTCATTTATAGTAAAAAATATCGCATCCAGCGCCCTTGAGGTGATTTTTCACAAAAACGGCGCTATATAAATCATCCAAATATTATTATTATTATTATTATTGAATGGCAATTATGATACAATGCAACAGAAGATGATAAAGAATAGATAATGTTAGGTTTGGTTAGTTTACATTTATCCTTCACTTTTTTTCTTCGTTATGTGTTGTCATGGAACCGGCAGACGTCCAGATTTTTTTCAAGAGAAAAAACTTTCCAATACTAGCGTGATTAATGTATTAGTTGTTGTTTAGATCGGTCAGAGTGTTCCTGTAAATCTTATTTAACACTCCACTCACCTCGGAGAAGCTCGCAGCTCCTGGGATGCTGTAATCTAATCAGCGCACGGGACCAGGTTCGGCTCCCATCACTCTCTTTCATCCGGAGTTAGTGTCGGGTAGATCACACCCCGCTAATCTAGGGCTGCTCGGGAACAAGCCGGCAGGGTAAGGGGCGGGCGCTAGGGCGGAACTGGCCAGCCACCCCTCGATGCCTTAACATTACACATGTTCAAAGGGATCGAAGAAGGGTGAATGTTTACTAGAATATCACAGTAATTGAAGCAATCTAACAAGATATGTGAAAATGTGATTTCAATTATCGCTGCAATCTCATTTTCAATTTGCAATAATTTTTATTCGTAATCCCGTGTTTTTATTCAAGAATGTGTTCTTTTGGTTAAATGGTTATTGTTTCAAATAGTTCAAATCAATTTACAAACACTTAAATGTCTCGGTTCCTTTAACCCGTTTAATCACAGGAAACCAAATTAGTCCCAACTCACGTAGATCTTATATAAATCGTCGTTTTTCCCTTGCTGTCGTGGTGAGAACTATGATATAAACGGTGTTAGAAATAGAAAACTCCACGCTTTATATTAAAATCTAGAATGAAATCACCAAAACTTTTTTTTTTAAGCCGAAGTTTCCCAAACCAATTTGAGAAAAATGTATAAAATTTCGAGAATTTTTATTAAATATTTTTTTTGTGAGACGATAAAAAAAGTGAGGCGACAATAAAGTTTTTAAGTTAATAAAGTTTTCTAAAGTTTCTAATAAATTTTTTATTTGTTTTTATTTATTGTCGTTATCAGTAATAAATTTTAGTTAGAAAAAAGGTAAAGGGTTTTTTATATGAATACCGCACAAGAGTCCCAACTACTCCCGAATGGAGCCAATGAGACCATGGCATCCCCAATTGGGGTATGTTGTGAGGTTGAAGGTAGTAGGGAGGGGAAGGAGATAGGGAGGAGGAAGGTGGGAAAGTACCTGGCTAATCAGATTTGGTCACTAAACACGGATAAAGCCATTTCAAGCAACGTTTCAATTCTGAATGGTGGTCTTACACCAGGGCGATACTGATAGTATCTTCCACTCTGGAACGTGCCGCAAATATACTATATTTTATTTTTAATGAATAAATTGTGAAATAACACAAATTAATCAAATAAAAAATTTTGCCACGCCGGGATTCGACCCCGCGACCTTCGAATTGCTAGTCAAGAGCCCTACCGCTGGACTACGCCGGCCGTCGAATGAGAAACTTTTACTACACCTACAACTAATTACATTGAATCCTTTCTATTTTTTGACCAACTGTTCTGGCGGCCATATAATTTAAAGAGGTAGTTAGTTGTAGGTAACCATCCTTGCTATTAGCTAGATAAAGCACCTAGCTAAATCACCGTATGAAATTCCGTCTCAATCTCTCGCTGGCGGGGATCCCGCGCCTTGCCCCAGATTAGCTTTTATATGTCACTTAATCCCGCCTGGTGGGCGGCGGACGGCGGGCGCCGGGACGTGAGGTTGTGAAGTGACGGACAACGCTGGTGTTTTATGGGCGGCGTGAGGCCTGATTAGCCCGCCCTAAGCGGCCCATGTATCAGAGCCGCCCCGCCAGATGTCCGTGTCCCCCAGCCCGCCGCTAACTTAATGAGAGCTTAACTATTTGTCCCAGGTATCCGAGGACCTCTTCTCCCCTGGGACCCGGGATACTTCTGTATGCGACGGACGCGCATGTCCGTCAGAGGAATGTAATGAGACTAACCTGTAACCTCGTGCGACCGTGCCGAATAAGGTGAAAATATTTACAAGAACAGATTAAACCCTCGCGTCAGATGTAAATGCAAATGAAACTGGGAAAATGTAATGTTAAATTACAAGAATAAATAGGTTATTGCGTGGCAAACAAATTCGTTTTTAATATTTTTGTTTTAGCAAACCTTTTTAATTCTTCCCATTCTTCAAATCACTCCTTCACACAACCCCGACTAAAGCATTAAATACCTTTTTTTAATCAAAATTTCCCTATGTTCAGGCTTTGTTTCAGAGTTTCAAAACATTTTTTTTCTTGAAACCATTAAAAAAATGTGGATCAGATGTTGAATGAATATGGCAATTGTTTTATTTATCGAACCTTAAATGTATATTTGAATGGCATTACAAACTAAAAGTAAGTGCATATGAATTCGGAACTCCAGTGAAAAATATTATGGGTTTAAAAAAATATGTTCATATAGACCAATAAACGCTGATTCTGAATATATAAGTTGTATTAAATAATATTTAACGTAGAGTTTTAAAAAAAATATTAAAAAGTCCATTTTAAAACAGTTCATTAAAACACCCTGTCAAGTTGGTATTATTGAATTTGTGAGGCGTGACGTCACCGCGTCCATAAAACGCTCCAATGCTGAAATTCAAAATGGCCGGCCATGATCAGCTGATTCCAGTTGCCTACAAAATTCATACTTCGGTTGGTCATGATGACGTCACACTAGATTCGGTGGTTTTCGGGGATCTTAAAAAATTAAAACTTTGACATTTATTTTAACTATTATTTTATACATTTATTTTATAAAAACATAAATAAATATGCAGTTATTTAAGTTAGAAGGTCATTATTCATTTAAAAAAATTTAAAAATTGGACTGGAGTTCCTTATTCCAGACAATGTGAAAATATTGAGACGCCACTCGCAATTTTTAATGAGACAAACAAGACGTATACAATTCGAACGTAAGATATTTTTACGTAGACATTCTATTAAAATATTGCATACTTAAAAATCACATGCTTATCCTAGTGTCGTGTATAATAGGGGATTTTAGTAATGAAGATTTAAGAAACGGCGACGGTACAAAAAGGCAATAAACATACGTTCCTTATCACAATAATGCTGCAGCTCTTTCTTACACATCAAATAACGGTGATACACAAGATGAGACACACAATAAACGTATGTCTATTTCCTCCAAAGGAAAAAAGTAGTGCTTTGTGTCTGTTGTGTGTTGTGAATCTCATATTTTGTCTCACCATTATTTAATGTGAAAGAAAAAGCTGCAGCAATATTTCGATAAGAAACATGTGTTAATTGCCGTCGTCGCTATCGGATGGGCACTGGAGGGGACCCCACCACTTTCCCAACGGCGTAATAAGGAAACATATGATTTCCTCCTTCACTGCACTCGTCAAGACTCTATTTTTTATTGAACGAAGCTACATTTATTTGAACGACTCTAGACCCTCCAACGTCCATGCATACGGGGTTAGTAAGCAGTATGCAAGTACTTACATTAACATAATACAAAAGAGAAGTAGAAGTATCAGCCCGTGGAATAATTCCTCTAAAATCGGTAACATAAAAAATAGAATGTTAGTAATAATAAAAAAAAATAATAAATAAATATCTGATGGGCAAAAATTAGACAAAATTAATGGTGGAAATTGATTTTTTTGCAGTTGCTAATATGAGTGCAGTTCAGTGAAGATTGCCTTAACGATAGCCAACCCCCCCACAGATGAGGGCATCAGAAAAAGAAGAAGAAGGTAGATACCGCTCAATGTAGTAGGTACCTGCCTACAACATAGGTGCCAAAGGTAGGTACCGGAATCAGCATTACCTTATCCCAACGATGGCACGGAGAGTGGTTCACACTGGCTTGTGCCCTCTAATCTCCAACTCTGTATAAGGATTCCAGGCTCACAGAAAGGAGTGTATACGGAAATGTTTCTCTAACTGTGGTAACTAAGGTAAACTGTGTGCTTGGTATGATCCTGTACCACACTGAATTTTATCCTCGACCTGAGAACTAGATTACATTCATTAGTGTGATATTTGATTTTCCCACAAGCTTTAATATCACAGATTTTTTAAAACTAACAATTTGACCACTTTCTACTTTTTTTTAAAATAGATGACAGTGACCATGTGACGCCTTTTTTTAGAGCAACGCTCATGTTAAAAAGGCGGAGAAACTTAGGTAAATAGCATTGTGACGTAAAATTTTCAAAAAGAATAAGAGAACAACAGATAAATAGAACAAATTTTTACTTAAAATAGAACAGAAAATAAAAGAACGACAAAAGGAAAAAATAATATCTAATATTATGTGTGAGAAATATTATATTATATTATAATATTATATTATTTTACAAGCTTTAGTAAATGAGATATACTATTGAAATAAACCTGTGTAACTTGTTTCCAACTCTATATTCACAATTAATAATTAGAAATTATTTCCCTCCAATAGTTTCCAAAATTGTTGGGCTGTGGTGTTGTCACAGCATGGGACAGTTAAAGAGCCAAGGACAATTATTGTTGGGCTGTGGTGGTGTCACAGCATGGGACAGTTAAAGAGCCAAGGACAATTATTGTTGGGCTGTGGTGGAGTCACAGCATGGGACAGTTAAAGAGCCAAGGACAATTATTGTTGGGCTGTGGTGGTGTCACAGCATGGGACAGTTAAAGAGCCAAGGACAATTATTGGTGTATTAATTACTATTTGAAAAAAGTGTTAACTTTTCATTTGTTGAAACAATCTTTGTGATTTTGTAAAACGGTTGTTTTTTATGGTTCCATGCCAACTGGGAATAATGTCAACTCAACACCTCCTTTAAAAGTCGTTAAAATCTATGAAAAAAATAATTTTAAATTAGCCGATAACCCTAACCTAAGATAACCTATTTAACCAATTTTTTATACATATTTTTTTATCACTCTAAATGACTTATCTGAGATGGTTCTGAGTTGGTTTCATTCCGAGTTGGCCGGTCACCGTTTTTTATACGTAATTTGCAGTGAAGGGACGATCCAATGGTCCAGGTAAAAATCGAAACCGGAATCTACGCCTATTTTAGGAGGGATTTAAAAATACTTGAGAAAAAGCTTTTGGAAAGGTAGGAAAAGGTATTCGAGAGTTTTTTTTACAGGTTGCTCCACGCATTGTTTATTGTAATAACAAGGAAATATAAAATTGATCTAGGGACGTCTATTCCCCACCGGGGCGGCGCTGATACAAAATGGGTGTGACAAGTGCATAGTTTTTACGTCGATGGCATAAGGTTCACTTTAATAATCCAAATTCATCGAGTGCCGGCCATCTTGATTTTTGTCAAAAATAACAATGCGAAAATGCATATTTTATTTTATTTTGTGAAGTTCGGGCATAAATATCAATTTTTATTGCAATTATTATGAAAAAAAATTTTTTTAAACATTAAACAATAAAAACATATCCAAAAAGGGTATGTAAGTAGGAGATTTTGCACTTTTTTTTTTTAGACCTAATACTTTATTTTTTTCTAGGCTTATAAAAAGATTTATAAAAAAAACAATCGATATTTTCTAAGGTTAAGGTGTGTTCTAGTTGCAGTATTTAATTGAAGCATCTATAATACTTCTAAGGGATCAAATTTTCAAAACAAAAACACATGATTTTGTATTATTTCGCATGGCTTCATCTTAAATAATCTGATTATGGCTTATAAATGATTTTTATTGATATTCTTTGGATGATTTCTAAAGGCAAGAGAGAAGCTTTGAATGGACCACCCATCCAAAAATTCCGTACAGATTGAATTTGAAGAATTTACGAGCAAGAATAAAAATTAACCATCACCGTTTTGAAAAACAATTTATTGTAGGGACAATTTTCATTTAAACTGATGACCTTAACTATATGGACTGTTTAATATCAGAAGCAGCAAAAAAAAGAAGAAGAGTGAAATCTGGTAACATGAGTTTTTTCTGAAATTTTTGGTTAAAGCAAGTAATTTCGGCTCCCAACTTCATTTTCATTTTGAGTAATAATAATTCAAAATAAAAAAAAAAACAAAATGTCGTATGTGGCAGAAAAATGAGCATTACATATTTTAAAAAAAGATACAGAAAATATATTAAATACTATAAAATGAAAGTCAAAGCGATATTGTCCCTAAACGTTTTCGACAACACAAAGGTGTTTCGAATAGCAACATATTAATCGCGCCCCACAGCCTCACAGATTAGGTAAGTAAGTACTAACTCCTCCCTGCCCTGTACTCCCGTGCTCCTGTGCTCCTAACCTCTAACTCCTATGTATTGTAGGGCCCTCTCCCCTGATGGGCTCATCCGGGAGGGCTGCGCCAACTTTAATTATTAGCGCCCTGGTGCAAAAATTATAACCTATGCGCCTAAAGTTCGTCGCCTTGTTGGACAAGGTTCTAACTGATATTTTTCTTCAAAAATGACCTTTTAATGTAGATCTGTGTTGTATTTCCGTAAATACTTGAATGATGAAGTGATAAGCTTTTAAATATTTAATTTATTTTACAAGGTTCTAACATCACTTTGAACCTTTTGCAATTGCCATTTAGGTTTTGGTTTCTGACTGTTGATCGTTTTCACGATGCGCAGTTTAGTTCGTCATTTTGGTCGGATAGCATTCTAACTTCACCTTACCATGTTCTGAGGTGTCAAAGTTTTCAAATTATTATTTTTATATAATAATTATTATTATTCTTATAATCAATTAACAATTTCTGATTTTAGTGAAGGTTCAATCTCGTCTAAAATATTTTAGTTTGACATATTTTAAATTAAGACGTTTAAATGGACGTCGCGCTATCTTGAAATGGCTAAGAAATATAGTTAGAACTTATTATGCCCTTGCTGGTTGCTTATGGCTCTATCTGCACTTTTAGGTATGTTCTAAAATGGTTATCAGAAATTCGTGAATCTATTATGAGAAATCGTTTTTGCAAACTTTGACATTTCATATCTCAGAACAAGGTAAATTGAAGTTAGAATCCTTTGCAACCAAAATGAGTTGTTACTTGTTACATTGTTGTTGTCTGTAGGCAATACAGCCGTTAACCAACTGGAACGCAGCACTTTAAGTAAAGGAAATTCAATTTTTTTAATGTGCAATTTAGGTTGTGTGTTTACTCGTTTTACTAATCTACACTGCCAGGAACAACATTAAATTTCAAGGGAGTGTGCGGACGGAGTATGTTCAACGCATCTTAAAATGCCATCTCTTTCTTGCTGTCTGTTTCTTGAACAACATAATTTGCACCGTATATGAATGACTATTTCTGTCTCTTTTTGTTCGTCTAGATGTCTAGTATTTATCTGCTATGCACCCTTTACTGATAAATGTGACTCCTCAGTCCTCAGCAACGAGATGCCCAGAACGAAGTGCTCCAATAAATTGATCCAACATAAAACCAGGTATTTCTGTGTGGTTTGAAGGAGCGGTGGATATCATGATTTTGTAAAAAAATACAAAAAAAAATATCAAAAGGAAAATTCTTCTTTTTCGCTTCGCACGCTTTACACTCCAGGTTGAATTTTCACACATTTAGCAGCTTCTTAGCTTTTGGCGCAACCGTGCGCCACACTTCTTCGCCTCTCCTGAGTGCCAGCCCTGCAAACAAGCCCCAGACCCCAGACCCAGGGGTTAGTGTTTTACATTTTACCTTTGTTACCGGCTAAGCAGCCACCACACGAGGGGTTTTACATATTTAATTTGTTTCGTTACATGAAGGCATTAGGCCCGCATTACACAGCCACCCTAATACCAGAGATAACAGTGCGATGACATAAACCCACAGATTTACCTTAAATATTCTTGACGTTATAATAATGCTCAGGAATCCGCGTATGCTAATCATTATTTTACGGACGAAATGTGTTGCCATATTATTAAAATAAAACATTGTTTTGAGGCCACTACTCTATGGCTAAATTTAAAATTCGTCGACACGTTTTCTACATCCACAATAATTGGTCGCTTATATTAAATGGTGATGCTTTATTATTGCTTTTCCTTTCTTCCTGATACCAAAAAACTAAATAAGACGGCAACTGTAGCGCATCGGTCTAGGCAATTGATTGACTAGGAGGTTGCACATTCGATTTTCGCCCAATGACCTCTAAACCCAAAGGTACGTTGTGATTTATTTATTGCAAATAGATATTAAATCTTGAACTCGTATACTTACAGGTGTTTGTCCCCCGTTTCAGAGAGAACGATTCTGGAAGATATAAAGGGTCTTCCAATAGAAACTTTTACAGTTGATAGCGGCCATATTGCCGAAGCGATATCTGCCAAATTGGCTGCCATTTATTCAAAAGGAAACAAGAAGAGCCGAAAATATGCAAGAAGAAGGAAGCCATAAAGAAGTGATTAAAAATAAAAATCATAACGCTCAATCCATTTTTTTATTCTTGCCCATCCTAAATTCCAATATTGGCTTACCATATATACCGGTTGATTAAACTCCAACCTCCTTTCCATCCTAAGGGCACGTGTTCCAAGTCCTGACAAATCAGTGCCCCTCACCTGTGCACCTGGTGCACCTGTCTCACCGGGACAAGAGTGCTCCTGGCTGAAGAGTACAAACAAAAAAGAAGTTGCCGTTTAAAGGTTGGAGTTTAATCGACCGGTATACATGGCAACCTAATAAGCCAATATTAGAATTAAGGATGGGCAGGAATAAATGAATGGATTGAGCCTCTTTTCGAACCTTCTTGACTCTTCTTGTCGCTTGTCTCTTCTTGGATTTTCTCTCTTTTTTTCTTGTTTCTTCTTCTTGGATTTTCTCGTCTCTTCTCGGCTCTTTTTGTCGCTTTTTGGCTTTTCTTGGCGCTTCATGATTCTTCTTGGATCTTCTTGCCTCTTCTGGGCTCTTCTGTTGCAAAGAGAAGGAGGCAAGAAGAGAACCAAAAACCTCTCGGTACTCCGTTTCCTCCCGCCTCCGCCTGATTCCTCTCGTCTCTTCTCGGCTCCTCTTGGCTTTTCTTGTCTCTTCTTCTTGTGTCCTTGTCTCTTCTAGGATCTTCTCGTCTCTTCTTGGCTCTTTTTTGCATCTTCTCGCCTCTTTTTGACTTTTTTGGTATTTTGTCTCTTCTTGTCTCTTCTTGAATCTTCTCGTTTCTTCTCGACTCTTCTTGGTTCTTCTTGGATGTTCTCGTCCCTCTTCTCGGTTCTTCTGGTCACTTATTATCTCTATTTGTCTATTCTTGTCTCTCCTAGTGACTCGTGACCCTGCTTGCAATCAATGTAGAAGCTCACCACTACCGCATACCACTCAACTCTCAAGAAATTAGAAACATAAATAATAAAATCCAATTAATAAACACTGTCAAAAATAATTTAAAAATAATCTTTAAAAAAAAATTGTTTTGGCCTGACTTAATATTAAAAATATTTCAAACCTCAGTTTCCTCAAATGATATTTATTCCCTTCTCATAATTTTAATTTTGTTTTATCATTAACAACTAAATACTACATATTATACTACAATATTTACAATTATAAACAAATAACAAATTGCAACTTATTGTTTTCTACCTGTAATTTACATATAGCATAAATAATACATAAATGTAACCTTATATTGTTGAAGACTGTTAAATATCTGTAAAGAAACAATGTACACTACTCTTCCAGCCACAAGCTAATGCTTCCGTGGAAGAGTAGGTAGTTAAATGGAATAATTGTTTACATGTACTTATATATATAAATATTTAATAAATTTAAAAAATTAATAAATTAAAAAATATTAAAAAGTTTTCAGCTAAAAATGTGTACAGTAGGTAGGTACTCAGAATGCATACATTAAGAGATCATGTTAATCTCTCAATAATATGTCGTAACATTATTAACCGCTGTCTTTAACATTTAATCGCCGATAAATTATTGCATATAATATTTAATGTATGTTTTACATTTTCTTCGGTCTATTTAAATTATCTATTGACAAACTTGTATTGGTATGATGACATCACGATATTATGGCAAATATTTTTTTGTAATATGAAATAACCGATCGTTTAGCATTTTTGAAATTGAATGAAATAGAAAGGGAAAAAATTAAAACGGGATACACAAACTACGCATTTCAAGACCCGATGCGCCGTCTACAAAAAATTAAAAACAATGTAGGAAGCCTTAGACTCGTAGTTTAAAGTAAAAGCTTGTGTAAAATTCTGAATATGCGTTTTAAATAATTAATAATCTTTACATATTATAAAATGAAGTCGCTCCCGCTGTCTGTTTGCTGAGATCTTTTAAACTACGATTAACGGATTTAACGGATTTTCATGCAATTTTCACCAATAGATAGAGTGATTCGTAAGAAAGGTTTTTAAGTGTGTAATTTACTTAAAGAGCGGGCTAGCAAGCAGGTAGTGGGCAGCGGGCAGCGGGCTGGCAGGCGGGCGGTGTGGATTTGATACGTATGCAAATTGACAGTTGGCGTTGGTTATAAAGGGTTGGGTAAAGTTGGGTTGGGTAATGGCGTTGTGTTTCGTTAGCCACAGCAACGTGTGGCCGGGTCTGATATTAACAATAAAATTAAACACAAGCTGGCATCTTTATTTAAATATCATAGTGACGTTGTTATTTTCAATTGCATTTTAATCAATTATGGTTAAAAATAAAATCTTTTAAAGGGCGGCATTCATAATAAATTCCGTTTTTTGCAATAATGCAATCTATTTTTTTTGGAGTTTTTTTAATTTTTTTTTTTTTATTGAATATAATGGAACAGAGGTTACAAGTTTTTATAAATTAAATAAAGTTTTTCTTTTAAAAATACATTAATTAATAAGTATTACACCTTTTTTTAGAGCAGAGCTCGAGTAAAAAAGGCGGAGAAAACGAATGTAAAGCACAATTTAACAAAGAAAAAAATAGTAATTTTTTTTATGTGTAAAACAAAAGATAGGAATTTAACAGTGAAATAAGAAAAAAAAGGTCATATATGTAAGTATACACATACACACACGTAGATATACACACACACACCTACATATATATACGTATACAAAATGTTATCGGCATGTGTACATATATAAAAACAAATGCATATGTGTACACATACATATATAAAAATATACATATATGAATATAACAGAAATGAAGTTGAGGAGGTAACAAAAAAGAAAGGAGAAAAATGAAGAAAGAAAAAGGATATCCGTATACTACAATTGTGTTGAGAAGTATTGTATTATAAGATGTAGTCATAATAATGTGTTTTTATCGATTTTTTGAATTTTTTATAATTAGTTTCCAATCTTAGATTAACTGGTAATTGGTTAAACCATTTCACTCCAGTATATTTATAGAATTGTTGGGCTGTGGTAGTGTTACAACTGCTGTTTGAAAAATTAATAAGGTTCTCATTATTGAAGCAATCTTTGTGTATTTGTAAAATTGTAATTTTTTTATAAATAATGTGAAGTGAAGGTACTTTAAAATCTTGAAATAGTTCAATGGTGGGGTAATCATATGACTTTTTTTAAATTATTTTTATTATTGTTTTTTGAATGATTTCCAAAGGTAAAAGAGAAGTTTTGAAGGCACCACCCCAAACAACAATTCCATATTGTAGCACTGATTGAATTAAGGAAAAATAAATGGTTCTTAACATCGTTATATTTAAAATGTTTCGAATTTTAATGAAAATGTACATTAATTTTCTTATTCTCTCAACTGTTGAACTGATTTGTATTTTCCACTTTATGTTGCTATCTATAATTACACACAGGTATTTAACGTTGGTTTTAACAGTAAGTGTAGAACAATCAGGTTTACATGGATATGAATTTGAATTACAATCATATGTGTGGATACATATGTTTACATTCTCAGGGATAACATTTTTATTTAAAGTGAATGGTATAACAAAAGTTTTATCAGTATTTAGGGATAGTAAATTTTGATCAAACCATTTTTTTATTATATTTATATCTAATTCCGCCGTTCTTTGAGTTTCAGTCCAGGTTAATCTCTCAGTTAAAATTGCTGTGTCATCAGCATATGATATTAGTTTGGACTTTATGGTGAGTTTAAAAATATCATTCACATAAATGATAAAAAAAAGTTAATAAATAATTCACATAAATGATAAAGTTCTTCGAGGAGATTAAGTAAAGGAATCCTTTAATATAGTTGATGGTACCGAAGTAACCGAAATCCTCATATTTTTTTTAAATTTATATTTAGTACACAATAGACAGAAGGTTTACTTAAAAATTGCAAATAAACAAGAAAGAATAAACAGGTACCAACTACCCAATAAAAGGTGTTTTAAATTTGTAACCTACATAAGAAAAAATAATGTGTGGGTCGAGTGAAAACAAAACAATGTTTAGGTAAGGCTATCTGAAAGTGCCCTCTATGACTACAGTGTGTTTAAAAATCGAGTAGAAACTCTCATATTGCTTAACCGAAAACCTGGGATGTGCGATTATTCAACTTTTTGTTTTCTCGAGATTTGAATGGGCTTCAGTTATTGGCAATGGTGATTCTCAATACCGTAAATATAAGGAAAGGTGCCTGATTAGGTATTTGGACCAACAATTCAAGACCGTTCAATAAAAAATAAAAAAAAATTAAGTCTAAAAGAAAATAAAGTCCCCTCATGCATTATTCGCACTGCAACAGTTAGTAGCTTCACCTGGCGGCAGTTTATTAAGTTACATCTCCCCCACACAGCCGAGTTTCCCACCCTCCCAGGGGGACGGAAAAAATCTGTAGATGTCACTTGTTCACCGAACGTAGGGTTACTAAATAGACACCAACAGGGGGCAGGGTAATACTGTCAAGGTATCGGGAGCTGACACGGACAAATGTTCGGTAAAAAGAAAGCGAACCAAATAGGATTAAAGCGGAAATCCAGCGTAAAAGACAAACACATCAGATTTATAACCAGGGGCTACAAGCGAACAAGCGGCAGGCAGCTCACGAGTAGCGAAAATGCATATTATTATCGTTAAATTTGTGTATAAAATCGTTTTGTTTTTTCTCGAGCAAAATAATACCGACATATTATTTTTATAATATCGTATAAGTGGTGCTTAATAAAGTGTTTCAACATAGCTGCAGTGAAGAGGAAAGAATATGTAATTTCTCCGTTTTTTTTTCCTGTTTAAAATAAGAAAAAATATATTCAATAAAAAAAACATTGTACGTTTTCGTGAGTCCTTTCAGGGGTAAGTCCTTCAATTGTGTTATATATAGGGTTTTAAGGGACATACTTGACTTATTTTAATCGGTGATCTCTTTAACAGGCTCCGGTGACATTTTTTATGTTTTGTTTGTCCACTAAAAACATAAAAATAAGTAGATATTGGACAGTTGGAGTCGGGGTAAGATCTTGGGCTGTTACTCAGATAAGAAACCAATGACGACATGAAGGAAAAAATTGGCTCGATTTTGAAAAAAAAAAACATTAAAAAGGTCACAGAAGGCGAGGATCAAAAGTTCATTTACATTTTTTACTCCAAATAATGACAGGAATCTCTGGTTAAGAGTTAAGTAAGTCAAGTATGTTCCTTAACACCCTGTGTAGAATTATTTGTTCCGAATTTCCGTCGAATGACGATTTGATTTTTAAGGTAAGTACATGTGCTTTGTTTGACAAACTTTGTAGGTAGTAGCAGAGGCGGCTCCTGCCTTAGTGCATTTGTGCAATGCACTGCCGAACATCGACAAACGTCAGAAGTGTAAATTCGCACATCCACTCACGAAGAATTCCCTCCAATTCGTTGTAATATTCTTACCAATTGACACTTTCATACCACCTAGACACCCGTGCGTACGAAAAAGCAATGCGTGCACCGTGCATCTTTCGTTATGCCGAGACGTGACGTCACACGAAGTGATATTTCTACTGGGACTATCTTCAGGGGCTGGGCCCGTGAAATGAGCAAGACAGGTAGAGACCCATATCGGAAATTGATGTGTTAGAATAGTGAAGATTGACACACGCGTGCACTAGCGGAGGCATTCTGCTTTATGACATAACCTTAAACATGCGTGATATGGTACCGAACGTATGGAGTGAGTTAGTTAGGACTAACGCATTTACAACAAATTAACAATGTTATATGTTAGCCCTTCCAGCGCACCGGGGCGGCAAAATCAAGCTTTTGGCAGATCACTGATATTGATAGTGATCAGTATTGAAATCATTTTAATGGTTTTTCGCTAGTTTCGCTCTGTAAAAAATTGTTGCGATTAATGACGACTTTTTTCAAAAGTAACCGAATTTAATTTGAGAATAAATTGTTTTTGAAAAATAATGGCCCTCCAGAACCAATGCTGAATATCCATACTAATATTATAGATGCGAAACTGCTCGAGTTTGTTTATGACGCTTTCACGCATTAACCAAAAAAAAGACGTTGAAAATTCTTTCACCAATAGAAAGCTAAATTATATGCGAAGAATATATTTTGTATATGATGGTAAGCTCTGGCGTTATGAAATTATAAATATTAAAATATTATATTTGTTATACGTTTTCTGTCGCTAACAAAAGTGAGTTTTTGCTAACGTCAGAAAAAAAATAGTTTCCATGGAAACGATGTTGATATATTTATGGGATCTATGCTGGTAGGTAGGTACTCGGCCCCCTACCTACTGGTTACTAATCCATAAAATTCAAATATTAGAATATGTTTTTTTTTTTTTTTTGAAAAGCTTATGTTTTGGAATGAGATTTGACATGAGAAAGTCAAATGAGAGTTCGTACATTAAAAATATTATTAGTAACGATTATAAATACTGAATAATAAAAAGTGTAATTTTTTATTATTTTTACAAATATTTAAATAAAAATAAACATCCGAAATGTTTGTAAGCGCATAGGTACATTCCGAACGAATGATCAAAATTGGATAATTCTTTTTTTCTTTGAGCTATAAGCATTATGAAATTTAGGTGACAGGCGAGATGTTTGAAAACTGAATTTAAGGGAATGAATGTATGGAATGCGGGAGGGGGGATAATTAATAAGTGCAAGCAGTAATTTCCCGTAATACCATGCGATCAAAGCCGCGGGGAAAAGCTAGTAATGTATAAGCTTGTAAGGTTAATTAAAAAAAAATGTGAATAGAGTTTTTAAAACAAAGTATTAAATATTCGAAAGCATCTTGGCTTTGTGAATGTGATCGTTTGAACACATTTTTTTTGTTTTCTAGTTTTTGCATACACCCAAGCACATATATAAATAACATAGGTATTGCAATTCAGTTGGTTTACAAGTTGATATAAGATTACAATTTGATGTTCAATTATATTTTCCCGTATTAATGCTACCATTTTTTGTGAAATGCACTGCTGCCAAATTTGTCACGGGCCGCCTCTGGGTAGTAGGTAACTTTATCAAGCAGTATTTAAATGTCATAATAGCTTATTTTTCATACTCCACTACTACCAAAAAAGGAATGTGTTTTATTATTACTCAGAACGGATTTATTTCCAATGAATTGACTGATTATTGTGCAAGTAGTTCGCACCGTTTGGTGACTTGTGAGCAGGTATGCCCGGGTTCATTGGGTGAGAAGTGTATTGTATTGACGGCGAACGTACCAACTTGCTCACCAAACTTTGACCACTCCAGGTGCTCTCTCTCGACCCATCGCCTTGCACCGGAGTTGGATTCATACGTCCGTCACTGCTGAACACACTAACCTCAATTCCTACCCAACCCTACATATTTTTTCTTCCCAGAACTTCCTCTATTTCCTTCCCTTATAAAAACCCTCCACACATCCCCTAATATGATACAAGCCTTGAGGGAAATTATTTTCCTCAGGGCTTTCTGTGTGGAGTTAAGGTGCAAAAAAATATGGATGAGGTGCCTATTTTATTATCAAACATGGGAGAACGTATTATTACGTACCTGCCCGAGCTTTATTTTCCTTTTTTACGTGGCATACATTTGGTGTGTTTATAATAGCCTCCCGTAGACTTACACGTCAATCACCGGCGAGCATTGTCTCAAACAGGTAGTTGAATTGATTTTCGGCTTGTCATTGTTTTAAAGGTCTACGCTTTCTGGCTAAGCCACGTGCCCAGGCCTTTAGCCTCCGACACGCTAAAGCCGAAAGCCTAAGCGGGTATCCACTGAGACTGGAAGGCTCCGCTATTGTGACAGTCACCTCGTGTCGCCGTAGTGTTTAATTAGCATAAACAATATACGGTGTACAATATACACGTCTCTCGGAAGCGTTCACAATTGATTTGAAATGTACAGTGCTTCCTGAGAAGCGTAAGATGTGTTTTTAAGAAACACGAAATACACATGTACTAATGATATTAATAATTATGTTGAAACGTTTGTGATTTATACACGAAATGACTTCTGTAATTCTGTGGCGTGCCATAACTTTCCTTTCAATTTTTCCTTACAAAGTTTTTGGTTGATTTTTTTTTGTAGAGAACCAGTAGTAATGTATTATTAATATCTTCCATATTTTAATAAGTGACTTAAAAAATTTTCTCTTTTTTTTGTATTTGATTTTTTGGGCTCATGGTGGAAATAACTTTTCTAGGCAAAAATTATCGAACCCGTTTACATTGAAATTTTAGAAAGAAATATCACAATAATATAATTTGGGAGGCGGGTATGGGTATCGTCAATATCCCTGCCATAGATCACACCCAAGTAATTTGCTACCTTTGGTGACGTAGCAGGGGTGCTTGGTTTCTTGGGGTGAAATTTGTATAGGTCTTGGCGGCCTATGCGTTTGCCTTCCTACTGTGCGGCGGGCCAGATCCGGAGAAGATGGTGGAAGGAGGCTTTTTAACTCTTCAGCCCAATTCTCTCGACCCATTGCTTTGTATCGTAGTGGGAGAGATGGATTCATACGTCCGTCACTCCTGGACATATCAATCAACAGAATCCTATTATTCCCAGAATTTCCTTTCCCTAAAAAGACTCCACACAGCATCTCCAAAGATGACATAGGGATTTTTTTTTTCTTCAGGGCTTTCTGTGTGGAACTAATGTAAAAAGAAGACAAATTTCGTAACCCAAGAACTCACCATCCCAAAGTGCTCTGTGAACCAGTGCAACAGATTTTCCTCAACCTAGTAAAGTTTCTTTTGTTTAATTGCCGTTTGAAAACCTGATTTTTTTGATGATTTAAATATAGAAAAAGGTCGTCGGAAATATGCAGCTATGGACAGTATTTTAAATAGATAATAGATCCTAAAAAGTCAAAAAAATTAATTAAGATTCGCTAGCAACTACTGCCACTGAGTAACCCCTGAGATGTTTTGTTTGAAGATAAAATTATTACTGAAGAAATTATTTTAAAAGGTTAGATTTCATCTATTTTTCGTACAATTTTACCTTAAAACGTAATTTCAAAATACTGAAATGTATCTGCGTCTCAAGAATGAAATATTACAGCAACAATAAATTAACCAAGTTTTAAAGAAACAAGTTTTATTATTATTGATTTTTTTATAAATATCATTTGGTTAGTTAGGTTAACAGTAGGTCTATGACGGCATATTTTGAACATTTATATTCTGGTAGGTACCTACCTACCTCATAGATCGGTATGCCCCGGGCCGCCCCCCACTAAGGACCGGATGCCGAGAACTTTACTTCTGATGATAGTAGGCAATTCCTCTTTTTATATCATTGTCATCCGATCCCATACTAACACCAAATTATTGTGAGGAATATCGTGGTAACCATTCATTGGTTGGAAAATTCTTGATTGAACTTTTTTTATATTTATAGATTTCTAAAAAACTGCTATTATGTTTTGTTAATTAGTTTGCTTTTGGCACCTACCTAGTTGTAATTTTTCTTTGAATCCTGAACTGTTTTTATATTAGCTCCACACGGGCGGGCCCTGAGGAATAAAAAGTGCGTCATCTTAGGGGATCTCTTCCGCCATCTTGTGTGGAGGGTCTTTTTGCGTTTGAATTCGTCTCTCCCACCGCTGTGCAAGGTGCTGGGTCGAGAGTTTGGCTGGAGAGGTCTAGGTTAGATCTTCTTCAACCAGCCTCTCCCGAACCGGCCCGTCACGCATTAGGTGGGCAAACACATTTGGCCGCCAAGACCTAGACAAATATCACCCCATGAACCCGGGCACCCCTGTCAAATCACCAATTAGGTATATAAATTAGGGTGACCGGCCAAGTCGGAATGAAACCAACTCAGAACCATCTCAGATAAGGTATTTAGAGTGATAAAAAATATATATTAAAAATTGGTTAAATAGGTTATGTTAGGTTAGGGTTATCGGCTAATTTAGAATTATTTTTTTCATAGATTTTAATGACTTTTCAAGGAGGTGTTGAGTTGACATTATTCCCAGTTGGCATGGAACCATAAATTGGAGTCTTTTTAAAAGACGAAACATAAATGACCTTTTAATGCTTTATAAAATTGTGAATAATCGAGTAGTTAGAAACTTAGTCAATCAAATCAAGTTATATGCCAGGCTCAAATCTACCAGAAACCTTAACATATTTTGGACCGAAATTTTTACTAATAATACTGGATATTTTAATCCTATGTCTAGAATGTCTCGATCATACAACGATCTTGCTAAAACACACACTATAATAGATATTTTTATAAATAATATAACTTGTTTCAAAAAATATCTCCACGATTTGTGCACCTAAAAAAAGTTGTTTGTTATTTTATTATTTTTTAATAAATACTTCATAAATATTTTCTACTTATTATATATTTCAAAATTTCTATTTAAGTTTTTAAGTTATGTACAAAAATACTAACATTGTTTTTCACGTGTTTGCTTAGGTGAATATGCAAATGTGATTCCTGCAGACACATTAGTCTAGGGATATTTATATTTGTTTTAGATTAACCAAAAAAATGTTCTATGAATATCCTGTTTGTGTCTCAAATAAATAAATAAATAGCGAACCACATGGGGTGTTGGATATTCAATAAATAATTCCCGGGGCGACGGTTCTTATACCCGCTTCCCAAATTGTAATTCTTTAACCCAAAAATAAACAATCTCGAGCAAGTTTGCTGATACTATTTCAATTGATATAATTTGCGCTTTTCTTAATTCACGACAAAATAATTAGTGATAAATTATCTTTTTTCACACAGAAAACACATTAGCAAATTGATCTAGCATACTTTCCTACATAACATGTTTCTGTTTAAAACATTCCTTGGGTTGATTTTCATTTAGTTTTTTTTTTGAAAAGCAAAATCATGAAGACAAAATTAGTCTCTTACTTCTACATATATATTTTTTACAATAGCTTCACAGAGGAGGCCCCTAGAAAAAAATCTAAAGAATTAAAGAATACTCAAAATAAGCTGGATGGACAGAGTTACGAATATGATGTTATGGTTCTGATGAATAAAGAAAAATAAGCTGTTAAACTAAACTAAAAACTAAAGATAAAAATGGAATGAAATAAAATTAAAGATATCCCAATAAAGTTGATCAACGAATGTACACATGACCATATTAATATATAAGCCCGATTCAAGTGCAGCACTCACTATATTATTAAAAATCAACAGAGTCTTGTGAATGAAATTCCAAAAAACAGATTTTATTTTACGAGGCTATAAATAAAGCCAACAGTTTACAGTCCGGCCAGGGATACAGCCCATTTTTATATTCATTATATTTTTAACAAGTGGACAAACGACACCACGACACTATTTCATGGCGGTTACCCGTACCCTCTCACCTTGGTGTTAATATCAACAAATTCTTTGACCAAAAGGCATAACATTTTTAGGTGTAATTTTCATAAATGGTGTTAAAAAATAAGCACCTGAGTAAAAAAGGATGCAGTCAAATATATGAATAAAATTTTTTTCTAGATCTTAAAAACATGTTATTGTCAAATAAATTCAGTAAATCAAATAAGCAAGACTTTTAACTTAAATATTTATTAAACAATATTCAACCACATAATTTATATTTATATGAGAGTTAATTTATGAAAGTGGGGAAGCAAACACAGGAGCAATTCGCAAGCAGTTCAGTCGACGGCAATCGGAAACAGAATGATCTGTTTTTAGCTCGGCCTGTCGCATCGCTGATGATAAAAGGTCCGTGTCTACTATTGGTATGCGAGCAGCAAATAGAAGGTATCTGTCTTAAAAGGCGAATAAAACGATCTAATCACGATATCACATCTGTTACTTTCTGGCCAATATTGGTTTTCAGAATAATTCGTTTTACCAGCATTGAGGGTGATGAGATTATCATCTAACCAATTCTTTACAAGGCCTATGTCGTATTGAGCTATGTTGAATGCTCTTTTCTAATTTTTATGTCGAGCTACAAGCACAGTATCATAATGTGTAGGTTACAGAGTTTATTGATGTTTATAACAAAATGTATAGAACAAAATAGGGCCCAGAGCACTTCCTTGTGGGACTCCGAATTGGATTAGTTAAGGGTTACTTAAGGGGATCCAATAGTCCAGGGAAAAATCGAAGTCGGAATTCACGCCCATTGTGGGAGGAGTTTAAAAATATTTGAGAAAAAGCTTTTGGAACGGTTGAAAAAGGTATTTGAGAATTTTTTTTTACAGGTTGATTTCGTAAAGACCTAAAAAAAACATTAACTCCTTTTTTACACATTTTTTATTGTAATAACAAAGATATTTAAAATTGATTTCACGGAACCGAGCGACGTGGAGTCACACGTCTGTTCCCTGCTCCGACCAGGGCGGTTCTGAAAGGAAGTGGGGTGTGGCAAGCCAGTAGTCCTTCGGTGCACGACATAAGGGTCACTTTGAAAATCCACATTCGTCGGCTGCCAGCCGTATTGTGAAATAACAACGCAAAAATGCATATTTTATTTTATTTTATGAATATCGGGCGTAAATATCATTTTTTTGCGATTATCATAAAAGAAACTAAATTTGCTATAATAAACAATAAAACCATAACCGAAAAGATGTTCATAAGTAGGAGAGTTTGCACTTGAAAGTGTTTTTTTATAGACCTGTTACTTTATTTTTTTCTAGGCTTATTAAAAGACTTATAAAAAAAATGACCGATATTTTTAAGGGCCAAGATATGTTCTACACGCATTATTTAATTGAAGCATCTATAATATTTCTAAGCGATCAAATTTTCAAAACAAAAACACATGATTTTGTGTGATTTTGCATTATTTACTATGGCTTCATCTTAAAGCTATGTTGCTAATTTTCACGGTTTGTGATCTACCAGTAGAAGTTTTTGAATACTTAGATAACTTTTATTTCCCAGAATAGTGCTTATAATTTTAGGTGCTTACAATTTTAGGCCCTTCGATTTGAGTGAAAATGTCGTAAGAATGGTCTCACGTTGTACATTAAAGACTTCTTTATCGATTAAGGAAATAGAGTGACGTTTGCTGGGCTGTGTATATAACCCGGCTGGTTCGTAATTTGTTTTAACTGGCAGCTTATGATTCAAGTATTTAAATCGTAGGAATAGCAGAGAATTCTCAAGAGGAACAATGCATTCATATTCCTTAACACAACGGCAGTAAGGCAATATATGCATCAAAAATATAACGAGTGTTGCAACAAATGGAAGCTTTCGATGAGAGCTCGGCTTTTCTTGAACAGGTAGAGTCGATCTGTATAATGAAGACCACCTCCGCTACCTGCAATAAATAACCCAATATTTAGTCCCATGATTCAGGCGACATCTTCCCAATCCGGATTGTGGACATCCACGCATTTGCATAATGCAATAAATTATCCCCCGATTAACTTTATTTTAGATTCCAATAAAATCCGACTGTAACGTGTCAACGATGAAATCATTTCCAGTTTT
This sequence comes from Glyphotaelius pellucidus, assembly GCA_936435175.1. Taxonomy (NCBI): domain Eukaryota; kingdom Metazoa; phylum Arthropoda; class Insecta; order Trichoptera; family Limnephilidae; genus Glyphotaelius; species Glyphotaelius pellucidus. The sequence goes on from OW386541.1 coordinate 3,976,333, forward strand.
AAAAATTCCAGCATTTTGTTTTTTCGCTTTAACGTTCTCTATTATTTATTGCCGCCATAAATTGCTTAATATTTAATTTCATTGAGTAATATTGTAAATTATACTCAGCGTCTGAAATCATGTGTTACAGGCATACTCAGGGTAAGATTATCTATTTCACAAGCCTATTGTATTAATTTATACATTAAGTAACATGCTATCAACGTTTGAAGGAGGAATTTATTGTAGGTAGTGCCAGATAATTAAATAATCATCATTAGGTACTTTTTTACAATTTGAGAAGTATTTTCTGAAAATTATTTTATCTATTCGGTTATTAATTATTTTTCGCAAGGTCAAAATATTTCGGCGTTGCAATAAAATCCAATTAAATGGAGTATTTCCGAACGCATCCGAAAACTACAAAACTGTTTTAGAAAGGTGATGAAATACGTTTCCAAATTTTATAATGCCAAGGAGGAAACGAGGTAAATTTCGCCAAATTTTGACTTTGACGTAATATTTTGTGGGTTTATTTTGTGCTTTCGTATATTATATTTACTGAAGCTTAAACTATGCATAAAAATAACATTACGAGCGTTTATTTGATAAATTTATAGGTTTTTCGATCTTTTTCACGACCTACGACGCTCATAGTTTGACAGCTCAAATCCCATGAAAAATGAAGGGTCGATGTCATAGACAAATTTAATAAAAATTATTCCGAGTGGCTAGGTGTATTTAGGATACCTTATACGTCAAGAACAAGAATGCCCCAAGCGATTCTGACCTTCACCTTCGTACGTTTTCTTTATACATAAGGGTTAAATCGCATTCCAAAATAAAATAAAATTGAAAATTTTGGCGTGTGCGCCGGCGCACAACCGGCAATGGACGAGTTTTAAATTAATAAATATAAAATTTTTGGAAAACAAAAATTTTGGATGCAAGCATAAAAAAGTTTTAAAAATGGCTCACCTTACATTTTTCTTATTAAAATTAGTGATAACGAAAATTATTTTATTAAGCAAATGTAGTATATACGTTATCGTTAATTAATTCTTTTCTCGATTCATGTAAAAGTAATTTAGAAAATATTCCCAAAGCTTAATAATTTTTTCCGTAGTGGTTTTTTTTGGATTCATAAAAGTGTACATTTATCTTATTTGGTGGTCATTTTTTAAATTCTAATGTAAAACGTAGTGTTTTCTCTTTTTAACACTTTATCTTATCATTGTAGTAAGGGAGACACAATGATTTATGAGATCTATATAAGTTGTTCCGAAAACCGAAAAAATTAGGGTTTAAAATAGTTAAATTTAAGGAAAAAGTTGTAATTACTGATTAAGTACTTTGAGTTTTTTCTTTTCTTCTTGTAGGAAGAAAACATTATTGCATTAATTGTAAAAGCGAGTGAGTGGAAAAAAATGCTAGAAAATGTTTTAATCAAGAAGATTTTCACTATTTTCCAGTTATGTTAAATTCTTCACAGCGAAAATAAAGTAAATTATAAGGTTTTTTCCTCGGAAAATACATTTTACCTAAAGATAGATTCGACGTCCCAAAGGACATTTTAACAATACACTTTTGTCCTTAATACCCTAAAGTACTTTTACAAAAACAAGTGTCCCTCGTTCATGAAGGCGTAAAATAAATTAAAAAACGCCTTTCCAGGTATTAGGGAGATCCGTGTTATTCTGCTAAATACTATGCTAAACGTTTCAGAAAGTACCCACCCCACTCCCAGGGGTGGGTCCGGGTAGTAATGAATAGCCGGTCAAGCCGGGTCCTGCGGTAGAAGAAAATCTGTCCTAAACGGGAAAACACGCGTCACTAGAAAAGGATGTATTATCTTCTCCTATTTGTTTAATGTAGTCTGTATCTCCCACCTCCCATCTCTACTCTCTGCTGTACGGCAGTTACTTTTATCGGGATAGGGTAAAAGGGTAATTTAACATCTGACTACTGCTTTCCAGTTTATCCTGTACTAAGCCGTTATTTCTTATCGTCATTTCATGGCTTTGCCATTATTTATCAACCAAGACTTCAGGGTGAGATTAAAGTCTCATCTTTTCAAAAGTCTTTAACACAATGGAGTTGAAAACTTGATATTCATGGCAATAATGCTTATTTGCAATAATATTATATTTCACATTAGCGCAGTTGGTCTTCTTTACTTAGTATCATACGAATTCATAGCGAAACTCACATCTGCAGAGAGTCAAATTATATCTGTGAATATGTCTCAGAGCTGAAAATTTTTTTTCACGACAAGCCCGTATTAGACAAGGTACATTTTAACAAGTTTTTTTTGGTGACCGGGCAACTCGGAAAGAAACCACCTCAGAACCATCTCAGATAAGTCATTTAGAGTGATAAAAATATATTTAGATACAAAAAATTGGTTAAATAAGTTACGTTAGGTTAGGGTTATCGGCTAATTTAAAATTATTTTTTCCATAGCTTTTAATGACTTTTCAAGGAGGTGTTGAGTTGACTTTATTCTCAGTTGGCATGGAACTGTTTTTTCAAGCTGCTATGGACGATTCTCTTCAAGATCTCAATGCAATTTGATCTCCCTCTCTATGCCATATCGATAAGTAAATGTTATTTAATTTTAAGGTTTTTAGTCTTTAAGGTTTTTAACTTTCCCATGAATAACACATTAAAAAAATTGTGGAAACTTCATGATTGGCAATATCATTTTTTTTTAATTAGAGGATGGTTTTTTTGTTATTTTTTTAGATTTTGTTGTCGACATTCCAATAAATAAATTTTTTAAAATTAAAAACTTTTTTCATAGCTATCCCGTAGTCCATATCTGTATCTAATTACTAGGGTTTTGGCTATTGTCGAATTTTTTATGTGAATACCTCACAAGTGCCCCAGTTAGACTATGGCATCCCCGATTAGGATATGTTGTATGGTTGGAGGTAATGGGAAGGGGAAGGAGATAGGGAATAGGGAGGTAGGGAAGCTCCTGGGGTCTGGTCACCTAACAAAGCTAAAGCCATTTCAAGCAACGTTTCAATTCTGATGAATGGTGGTCTTACACCAGGGCGATACTGAGAGTATCTTCCACTCTGAAACATGCCGCAATTATGATCAATTCAGAACCTAACAGCTACAAAAAAGTCGCAAGATCTGTAAAATCAACAATCATTTATTTCATACAACCTCTTTACATTCAAATATAATTGACAAGTAGTTTTAAATACATTTTAAGCTGATTTCAGCTTTGTAAAGCATTTGCTTCAACGAGAAAAATTACGCTTCATAGTAGAGCCCCGTTATTTCTAATGCGATCTCGTGATATCTTCATTCTATACCTAATTAACAGTGCGTTAAGACATGTTTTATATGAATATGCATTTGAATATAACAACTTAATCACAGTTCGGTCTTAGTGTTTAGAAGTCGATTACATACAGTGATTACAGCCTACATGAATCGAGTGTTTGCAGTATTATTTGTTAATAACGCGTACTGGAGATTTAGTGCGACGGCCGCCCACGAAGCGCCGAAAAATAGATATGCCCGCAATTAAAACAAACATTCGGCATGGCGACTCTGGCCTCTCCCCGCACAGCTTGTTTAATGTATACCTAAATGTATAATTGAGCTGTCTGTCCGTCGTGATTTAATTGGCCGATCACAAATTAAATATAATCGCCCTAATACAAGCGTGTCTCAGGTGTGGAATTTGAATTCGATTGTTTTTACACAACGTTGGAAGTCTAAATCAGAGTTTTCAAAACTAATTTACCTCATTTCTGTAATGTCTTTTTCTCTGTAATCCTTTACAGAGATATTTATCTTTATTATTGGTAATGGACCGTTCCTCAATGACTGTTTATTGTTACTACGCACAATAGTTTAAGTGGAACGTTTGCGCGGCCCTTTTCGGCCCGTTTCATACAAATCTTAAATTTGGATTTGAGATCAAAATACCCAACCAAACTGAAAAATTATGTTTGTAATCAAAAGGTATATCAAATTTCTAGTACGGATGTGAGCTACTTTACAAGATTTTAGTGATTCATGATTCTATAGGCAACTTGGGTAATTAATTGTGAGTAAATGAACAACAATAAAAAAGTATTTTAACTATATTTATCATAGAAATATGATGAATATATAAAATAAGAAATAAAAATTATGAAAAAAAATCATTTTGATAGGTGTAAATTCAAAATATAAATTACCTATTTATGGCGGAACAAAAGTTTGTCGTTTATACATTCAAATTACTACCCAAAAAAATGCATTTTTACTAATTTTTTATTGTATTTGTAAAATAAACAAAGCAAAATTATTTTTTAATGTTTTTCGTTTACTCACAAATAATTGCCCAAATTGCCTCTAAAATCATAAAACACTAAAATCTTTAATGGCCTATATCTTATAATTTAAAGCATCCGTTCTAGATATTTGATATACCTTTTGATAACAAAAAAAATTTTCAATTTGGTTCGGTATTTTAATGTCAAATCCAAATTTAAGATTTGTATGAAACTGGCCGAAATGGGCCGCGCATACTTTCCTCTTAAGAGGACATTTCCTTCAACTCGCCGGTTATAACATTAATTTTACGTTAAAAATGCTTTATTTTCTAACGTATTAGTAAAAGAATAGTTCATAAAGGCGTGCCCCTAATAAATAGATCTAATTTAGTTTCTCCATCTTTCTAAAAAACGACACATGTAACAGAAATATAGTTTAAAGACGGGATCTCAAAGACAGAAAAATTAGAACGATCCTTGTGAATTGTGTAAAATTTTAGGAAATATTTTAGCTGACCCCCTTGCTGCCATGGCTCCTGAATATCTTTTTGACTTTTAGATTCACTGGTTTAAAGCGTTCCCAGCACGTGGTCCGCACAGGACAGCATTAAACTAGTGAAATATGATAGGTGGACGAATAAACACCCTCGATCTGAAATCTCCAGTCTCGACCAGTTGTATGTAGCGTCCAGTGTATCGCCCACGTAATGCGTTCCTCACATAGTTAAACGCCTGACGACCGGTAGTCTGGGAGTGTTCAATGTTCGCTGTTCACTGTTCATGTTCATTCACTCCTCCTGAACACGGCTGCCTCACCACTTGGGTCATCCTTCACGGCGGGTTTGAATACCAGTTCTTGAATAATACAAGTCAAAGTGTGCCACCGTGGGTTGAGGACGCCATTGTTCAGTTGGACAGACAGTCGCTTCTGGTAATCGAGAAGAAGAATGGTCCCAAGAATTCGAGAAAAAAGTTCAAGAATTTACCTGAATATTAGTAGCGTTGTAAAGGGTATTGATTACACATTGAATATCAATGAATATAATGGTTTTTAAACGGTCAAAGTATATCCTAGTATAATTTCACACTTTTTTTGAAATGTGATATCGCGTAAGAGTCTCAATTGGCTGGAGCCAGTTTTTCTATGTCCTACGAGGTGTGTGTGTTTTGAGGCTGAAGGAAGCGGGGACAGATGGAGTTGGAAAAGAGGGAGTTGAAAAATAACTGACTTTTTAAGTTCTTCTTTTGTATTTTGGGGGTGAAAGATTTTAAGATATCTGCGCAAGGCCTCGTCAAACAGACGGGTAAGGTTTCAGGACTGCGGACCTCGTCAATTCTGCCGGGGAATTCATGAAACCGAAAATTGTGGCACACTTGCTCGGAATGCTGAACCTCAGTGCATCCACACATACTGCCTTCAGATATGGTAGTTTTTTCTCGCTAATTTTCTTAAGTCATTTCACGACTTTTCGAAACTCGAATTTTCAAATGGTCGTCTTTTACCACTTTAGAAGTGTCTTCAACTTTTTGGTTCAAGCTGCCAAAATAAATTCTTAAGAGAAGTGGCAGAAGTTTAAAAACGGGATCGAATGAGAAACTCGACGATCCGGCGCAGGCATAAACTTTCTTAGAAGACTAAGAATAAAATTAAAAAGAAATACTGCACAGCTCATTTATAAAACTATAGTTGCTCCACATTTTGATTACTGCTCTATGATGTTATATTTGGCCAATGAAGAAAATTTGAATAAGCTAGAAGTAATACAGAACAGAGCTATGAGATCTATACTGGGGAAAGGCAAATACGCAAGAGTCAATCAAATGAGAAAGGAGCTAAATTGGATTCCAATAAAAAAGAGACTGCTATTTAATGTGTTAAATTATGAAAGACCAAATACCAAAATACTTTAAGGGGATCCAATAGTCCAGGGAAAAATCGAAATCGGAATTCACGCCCTTTGTAGGAGGAGGTAAAAAATATTTGAGAAAAAGCTTTTGGAATGGTTGAAAAAGGTATTTGAGAATTTTTTTTACAGGTTGATTTCGTAAAGGCCTAAAGAAAACATTAACTCCTTTTTTGCACATTGTTTATTGTAATAACAAGGAAATTTAAAATTGATTTCACGGAACCGAGCGATGTGGAGCCACACGTCTGTTCCCTGCTCCGCCCAGGGGAGTACTGAAAGGAAGTGGGTGTGGCTAGCCAGTAGTCCTTCGGTGAACGACATAAGGGTCACTTTGAAAATCCACATTCGTCGGCTGCCAGCCGTATTGTGAAATAACAACGCAAAAATGCATATTTTATTTCGAATATCTAAAGAAACTAAATTTGCTACAATAAACAATAAAACCATATCCGAAAAGATGTTCATAAGTAGGAGAGTTTGCACTTGGAAGTGTTTTTTCATAGACCTATTACTTTATTTTTTCTAGGCTTATTAAAAGACTTATAAAAAAATGACAGATATTTTTAAGGGCCCAGATATGTTCTACACGCAGTATTTAATTGAAGCATCTATAATAATTCTAAGCGATCAAATTTTCAAAACATAAACACATGATTTTTTGTGATTTTGCATTATTTACTATGGCTTCATCTTAAGGATGAAATTGTTTTTAATAGAGATGTACATAATTACGAAACAAGAAATATATATAGAATTAGATTGCTAGATCAATTACACAGAACTGCACACTAAAGTATAGAGGACTAAAGATGTATGATGAAATGCCTAAAAGTATGAAGAACGAAGAAATGTTATGCTTACTGTAAAAATATTTTAATTTTTCAAATGAAACGTTACATTGTGCTTATTGGTTTATATTCTAAAATTAAAAATTGTTTATTAGTTTATATTCTAGAATTTTAAAGGATGTATTATTATATACTAACTTAATAAATAATAAATTTAAAAAAAACGCCTGAAAGACAAAGAAGAGAAGTTGAGACGAGATAAAATGTTTCCAGGGGAACAAAAAAAGAATCTACCATTCGAAAAGATGCTAACGGTTTGCGCCAATCAATGTTCTTTTTGTTTGATTTAGTACCTACTGGAAAACTGCTTTACCCAAGTACCTGCCCAGTTCCTTTATCCAAGTACCTAACCATCCCACGCCAAGACAAAACTAAATAAAACGTTCGATTTCCGCATTCACTTGTTTTTTATTTGACTTGTTGAAAAACGCACCCGCTTCGAGTACGGAGAAAATTTGTGCATTTTACTTAATTGAAAAGTAACGCCCTAAGTTCAATTTGGGAACTTATTGGATCACCGCCGCGGCTGCAGAAGTAACCGTGTTTACGTATATAAGTGTACAAGTGAACTATTATAAAGACAAAGGGAGAATTGTTGAAGGACCACAGAACCAGCGGCAAATGTTGAGTGAACTCGGTGAGTTTTGGCAATACCTATCCTTTTCCTTTTCCTTTGAGTAGTTTTCCAGTGATTGTTGTTTTAGAATCACACCGCACCCGCCTGCGAACGAATTGATTTGCGCACCCACTAACTTTTATTATTATCACGTTGAATAAAATAATAAATTAAAAAATATAACATCGTAATGGTGATATATAATTTGAACATACGTCATTTAGTGGTCAAACATCTCTCAGGGAGGTAGGTGGTGATTATTATAATATTAATATCCAATGATCGCTGCTAATGCCTTGCTTTAGTAGCGTTTAGCTGGCTTGGCTGGCTTGGCTGGCTTCGCTTGGGGGCATTCGAGTTTTTGCTCTCCTATCACTTTTGTTATCATTTATGCTAATTATTATCTCCGCGCCACATCCAGTGGTGAAATAGAACCACTTTGGTGGTCTCCTATAAGGGGACAGGAAATAGAAACGATTAAAAACTAAAACATTATTTTATTACACAAGTAGGCTACATGGCTTCGCCGGAATTTCAACACTCATTTTTAGAAATCTTTTGTCGTATTGAACAATTTGATAAATGTGGAACAATCAGTTCGGCACACTTCTTGTCAATTATAGATTCAAAGTTCTGTTGCTCTTGACAGAAGTGATGACGTCTTCTAGGCCCAAAATTTGTGCAATTTTCGTAGTGCAAATTTCAAAGAAATTTCGGTTCGAAAGGTTTTGCAGCTATGGTGTCAGTACATTTTTATAAGATTTGAAATTAAACCTTTTATATGGACCACCAAGTAAAATTTTTAAGCCTGATGAACATTAAGAAAAGCTTCTGCTTCCCAACCTTCATCTGCCCCATCTTCCCTTCCTCAATCCATTCAGCGTTTTTGCGTTAGCTCCACACAAAAGTCCCAGGGAAAAATAACTTCGGGCCCATGTCAACTTTGTTGATGCTGTGTTAAGGATATTTTTAGAAAATGAAAGGGGGGAAGTTCTGCGAAGGAAAAGGTATGAGAGGTGGGTAGGAATTTGAGGGTCAGTGTGTCCAGGAGTAACGGGCGTATGAATCTAACTTTCCCACTGCGGTAGAAGGTGGTGTTCCGAGAGTCTTGCTGGAAAGCTCAAAAAGGTTCCCTCAATCAGTCTCTCCCGATCCGACCTACCACGCGATTGTTGGGTAGATGCATCGCTTATAGACCTAGACAAACCTTTCCCCATGAACCCGGGCACCCCTGCTCAAACACCAAATATAGCGAACCATTTTAGGGTGATCTTTAACTATTGGTTATCCAATAAATGGTTCCCGGTGCAGCTGCACCCAAATTTGTCCCCCAAATTGACTTCAAAACATACCAGAATTATTGGAAATGCCTTAGCCTCACTAACTCAAAAAATCATGTTTTTTTTTTTCTAAAAAATCATTTAAAATAAAATAAATTATTACAATTATATTTATTAGGCTTTTTAGTAAAAAATTCTGCCTGGGTTTGATGTTGATAGTAGGTTTCGTAATATGCAAAATGCTATCTTTAAAGTGTTATCTATTATCTAGAATGTTGGGAACTGAAATGAAAAATAAAAGCATTTTTGTTATTTATTTGTAGGGTGTTATGCAGTGTTGCGCTACCTCCTTCTTTAGCCAACGTTTCGGAGAACGTTACAGTGTCCATCATCAGGACAGATGAGCGCTGTAACGCTGTCCGAAACGTTGGCTAAAGAAGGGTGTAGCGCAACACAGCATAACACCCCAAAAATAAATAACAAAAATACTTTTGGCCGTGAAAACCTAAAATCATACCTAATAAAAGCATTATTTAATAATTGAGATGCATTTTATAAGGAATTTCTTGTAAAATTCTTTGTGTGTTTGAGACTCCACATTACCTTATTAAATTAAAACACATTGTTAAATTTTACAATACCAAACCTCCTGGAACAACTTCCCTGCAGGGGGCGCTTAACCTTTTATTACCCTCCCTCGCGACATGACCGCTTCACCAAAAAATATTTTGAACATAAGTCAAACAAAAAACTACGATTAGAAGATTGAAACCTTTTTACTGATACTGCTTATATTATTTTCTTATGTTTGTGGTTTTTGATGGTTCCGGATCAGATTTTTGATGTGGTATCTGGAATTTAAAGGTGACACTTGTAGGTGTCGTGCGGCGAAGGAATCGTTACTCTCGTTAACTTTTTAACATTATTGACTGTTACTTTTTATTCATTCGTTGCTTTAATTCATAAACATGTTTCATGGGCCTAGCTAGGCGACTATTTAAATTACATTATTGGCGGATATGGATATTTCATGGTGTCTAGCAGACTGTCAAAGGAAATATTATATTTCTGTTGATGTCGACAATCTGTTTTTAATAATATGCTTAGCAGATATTAACGCAACTCTGATTTCTGAACTCTCATCTCTGCGCCAATCAATGTTTTTTTTTGTTTGATTTAGTACTGGAAAACTGCTTATTCCTTTGCCCAGTTCCTTTACCCAAGTACCTACCCATCCCACGCCAAGACAATATGAAATAAAACGTTCGATTTCCGCATTCACTTGTTTTTTTATTTGACTTGTTGAAAACGCATCCGATTCGAGTGTTCGGTAAAAATTTGTGCATTCTTACTTAATCGAAAGTAACGCCATAAGTTCAATTTGGGAACTTATTGGATCACCCGCCGCGGCTGCAGAAGTAACCGTGTTTACTACTATAAGTGAACTATTATAAAGACAAAGGGAGAATTGTTAAAAGGCCCACAGAACCAGCGGCAAATGTCTAGTGAACTCGGTAAGTTTTGGCAATACCTATCCTTTCCTTTCCTTTGAGTAGTTTTTCAGTAATTGTTGTTTTAGATTCGCACCGCACCCGCCTGCAAACGAATTGATTTGCGCAACCATCTCCCTTCCTCCATCCAAACTTCTGCCCATGTATCTATTCTCTGACAAGGTGTGTGGCCAATATTACCTACATGTGACATTTGGAACAATAGTCATCAAACAAGGAACCATGAGTTTATTGAAGTTACCCGTGCAATGATCAATTGACGGCCGGCGTAGTGCAGCGGTAAAGCTATTGACTCGCATTCCGAAGGTCGCGGGATCGAATCCCGGGTGGTAAATAAATTTTGTTTGATTAATTTGTAATTTTTCACAATTTATTCATTTAAAATAATATATAGTATATTTGCAGCACGATCCAGAGTGCAAGATACTCTCAGTATCACCCTAGTGTAACACCACCATTCAGAATTGAAACGTTGCTTGAAATGGCTTTAGCCGTGTTTGGTGACCAGATCTGAATAGCCAGGAACTTTCCCACCTTTCTCTTTCCCATCTTCTTCCTCTCCCCACTACCTTCAGCCTCACAATATACCCCAATTGGGGATGCCATAGTCTCACTGACTCCAGACGGGAGCAGTTGGGATTCTTGTGCGAAATTCATAAAAAAAACTTCTTTATTGATCTCTCAGTGCTTTAGTATCAACTATGTTAAAGAATCCTTTGTGCAATGATCAATTCCATTGTGATTTATTACAGCGACAGCGCATTTTAAAACTTTTTTCTCCGTTCGCTCGAGATTTTCTGGTGATAATTTTGAATATTTTCCGCCCACATTAAAAAAATCATACCTCCGAATTTAACATATGGAGTATACAAACTGATTATAGTTCTTTATATACAATGAATTTGCCTGTATTTTGTCGATTTTCACTTATTCGTAGAATTTATAAAAAAAATATTAAAACATCCTTTTTTAATATTTTTAACTTTAAAACTGCGCGAATCCTGCGTGATAGTTCCATTGAAATTGCCGTAAGTGATACTTTTTCCGTCAACATTTAAATTTTCGACTTCTACTTATTGTATAAGGTCTACTTAATAACCCCAGAAGCAATTAATATATTAAAAACCTCATTTTACTAACCTTTCAGAAAATATTGCCAAATCTTTTTGGGTTTCGCCATTTTCATTCTAACAAAAATGCAATGTGACAGCTGGTTAAATTGTTATATCCTGGATTAAAAGTTTAACCAATCAATTGGAATTTACGTGTTTATCTTTGTTATGAATCCCTCTAATTGAAAAACTATAGTTAAAATGCACACATCAAGTGATTAGATCGATAATTGTAAAAATAAATACAATGATCGGATGAAATTAGAAATTCACTTTCCACTCGCGTAAAACATTGAAAAAGTCATGTCAATATTGTCTTCAATTATTAACTCCACACAGGAGGCCCTGAGGAAAATAATCTAAGTCATCTTTGAAGATGCTGTGTGGACGGTCTTTTTGGGAAGAGGAAGCGGTGAACACATTGGACAAATTTCAACCGTGTATATATTATGTTGGGCACGCATTTGGCTTGGTTCCCGACTATTCCCTACGGTGCCGAAGGGCATGACACTAGTTCCTCCGGGCATCTTCCATTTTAATACCGGTAGAACAAGGACAGCATATCTACCTGACGCCTGTGCTCTAAAGATTGCAATCCGCTTGTTAAGATAGGGGAATCTATCAAATGGACCGCCCTTTTCCGCACAGACTCGGTTTTTTCAGGTATTTTGAGCTCCAGACCATTACTGCCAAATTTACCAGTGGGACGCACTTGCGATTTGTACAGGGTCAGCAGTTGTGTACTATCTGCGGGCTCTGTGCTGTACGCCCAGCTTCTGAGAGGCTAACTTGACTCGATGGAATGTGTAAACTAATTTCTGTCATGAACTACGCAGTTTTAAAATCCTTCAAACTTTAAATCAATTAATACAGGACAATGCTTATTTCATCGTTTATCAGCGTTTTTCAATGCGATAATATAATAAAAATGTTTTATTTAAAAATCCAATCGTGACAAAATCAACCAGTTACACTTTTTTATGTAAAACTAACTTTCGTTACTTCACAAAACTTCAATTATCTATGAAACCTATTCCATCCTGATTTTTATGTAACCGGAAGAAAAAAATACCTACAAGCGTTCGCGTATAAAATTTCTACAGATAAAAACGGTTCTTTCAGTATTTACAAAATGAAAGAATGTTAGTAAAAAATCAAGTGGGAGGCAACCGATACCCTACCCAACCTGCTTAGTCATTTACCCCAGAAGCCTGGCCACTGTCCATTGTTCATGTAAGCACAAGCAGCCACTGATCCAAGAGGAAGTAGCCACATTTTTAACCTTTGCCATCTCTAACAGCTTCCATAGAGTCTAGTATCGATTAGGATTGTCTCATATCATGTCATTTATACCCATCCAATCCCACACACTTCCTTTCTTCATTAGATAAAAACCAATGCCACTTTGAGAGCAATACTTGTATCTACAGGTAAACATAATATGTATGCTTATTCATAATGATTTATGAAAATGACGTCAAATAAAAAAAATATTCTTGTTCAATTCTGTTTTTTCTATCGGGTTCTTAGTAGACGGGAAAGATACCTAGATAACACCGGTATCCAGAACAGCAATATCACGAAGTTATCTTTTTGGTTTCTTTTCTGTATCACCGGTAGCAGAGAAAGGATAATAATTAAACTCTGGTTTTTAGAAAAGCAATGCAATAAAGTTTTTAAATACTTTTGTATCTCTTATCTATTTTTTTTTTTTTTTACGTGAGCTCCACACAGGAGGCCCTGAGGAAAATAATTTCCCTCAAGGCCTATGTCATCTTTGGGGATGCTGTGTGGACGATTTATTTTTAAGGAAAGGAAGGAGGGGAGAGTTCTGGGAAGGAAAGGGGTTTAAAGGGTGGGTAGGAATCTGGGGTTCAGTGTGTCCCAGTCATCCGCCTCCAAGACCTGGAACAAACCTCACCCCATGAACCCGGGCACCCCTGCTAAATCACCAAACGTAGCGAACCACTTGGGGTGACCTATGGCAGAGGTGTTGGTGATCCAATAAAGGTTCCCGGGGCGGCGGTACCCATTCCCGCCTCCCAAATTATCTATAATATCTTATCTCTCTCTTATCTCTTGTCAATATATTTTGTATCTCTTCTAATTTACAGAATAAAGGTAAAATGGCATTAGACGGAGTCTGTGTCCAGAATGGCAATATCACAAAGTTAACTTGTTGTTTTATATTCTGTATCACAGAATAAAGTTTTTTTTCAAGGTTTAATAATTTATTTATTATAAATACAAAGTAATAAAATATGAAAAGTCCCAATAAACTACTTTTTAGCAGTTTGTCGATGGGTACTTTTACTTTGGAGATATAAATAAACTTATTTTACATAATTAAATGCAGTTAGAATTTTTGTGTTAATCTAATACAAATTATTTCTTTCGGCGAGCCAATTTTTCAACAAAATATTTGTTTTACCATTTGTACATTTTTTTAATTTCGGCAGGTAACATATTTAAGCAATAAGGTATCATATAGTCCAGCGTTCTTTGTCCATGTTTGTTTAAATGCTTAGGTACAACTAGTCCTTCGTTTAACGTAAAACGAGTATTGTAAGTGTGGTCCAGTTTATTTATGTATATGGGGCTATTCATAAGCGGAAATATAATTTTATACCACAGAATTGCTCTTACTGAGAGAATTTTGAGATTTTGGTAAAAGTACGGAACATTATAAAACATTATTATTCGTTGAATAGCGAAGAAGCATAATTATTATTAAACTCTGGTGTCCAGAACAGCAACTTCTTCTTTCGTATGGCGGGGGTGTCAGAGGGGGACATCTAGGTCTGCGAGCCAGTCTAGGGCCTCAGGCGTTGCCCTGTGGACCTCATTAATCCCTTCGGGGAATGAATGGAGCGGGCATTCGTTGACCACATGTTCGGTGGTCTGCACCGCACCGCATTCACACATCTCTGACTCTTTAAGGCCCCATCTATAGATCAAATGGGCACAACGGCTATGGGAGCACCTTATCCTATTGATGGCGGACCAGAGTTGCGAGACAATGAGAACCCAGGCTGTCTCTCAGTGGGGTCTTGTACGAGATGGGCGTTTTTCACGTATCTTCTGGGGTGAGAAGTGATTGGAGGAGTCTTTCTCCTCCTGTCCAGAAGGGTTTTCGGGGCTTCAAGCGGCATGCCGGTGTGAGACAGCATCATCGTGCAAAGGCATAGCGCTTTTTTGCAGCACCTTCTTGTACTCCCTTAGTGCTGCAATCTCTCGCCTGATATTTGGTGGTGTTATGTTTGCAATTACGTGGAGCCAAGGGAGAGGAGTAGATTTTAACAGGTTTTCCGACCAAGGGGAATCATTAAATATCGGGAACAATTAAAAATATTATCCCTGAATATTGAGGGAACATCTCACTCGAAGAACAGCAACAGTGCCCAGGGAATCGCTTTCCGACATTCCTTCTGTCTCACGGAGTAAAGGTTGTGCTGCACTGAAAATACACGTGGAAACTTTTCAGTGTTAGTTTCTAATTCCTGGTCGATTTTATGAGATTAATCTTACGTGTGCATCTAAATAGACCACCATACAATATTTTCTGCTTGCAGCGTACAAATGCACACCTATATTTATTACTGCAGTAAAAATCGTAGCTAATTTTAGGTGGTACTTAAGTAGGCAAAATGCTAATTAAAGTAGAAGCAGAATATCAGAAGATTATAAACAAACAATAATTGGAAAGTTGCTTCTTGCTTCCGATGAACGTACAAATAATATACTACGTGATTGCGTTTTAATCAGAGGAAGTAATTTTCGCAATGCTTTTGGAAAGCGTTCCGCTCAATATTAACGGTCCCATCTCACGCAATTTTCTTCATTCGCAGCACCGGAGCAAGAACTGTTTGAGAACTTAAATGATTGTAGTTTGTATTGGCTCATTATTTATGTACGTAGGCATTATTCACGCGACCATAAGCGGCGCCCGCGATTTATTCTTCCCGCCTCGTTTGCCCGAACCGCACCGACTACGTACTCCATTGTGGAGTCAGTGGAGTCACTGGCGGATAATTTTACAAGAGTCTGAAAGTATTAATCTCGCCACGAAGTGTTATTGTTCGCCCACTTTATGGGGCTGTTGAATGGACGGGTGATATTTGATATCGAACGCCGGACTCCTGGCTCCGGAGCCACACGAAAATGCAGCACAAGCACTCAAATATGGAAAGGACAACTTGTGAATCATATTGTTACTTTGAAAATTCATACAAAGTGTTGGATCGTTATCACCAAGAACTCAGTCGTTTCATTTTGCATTAGTGAGGCTAAACGCTGCGTTTTTCTTCCACAATGCAATTATTTATTAGATATATGTGTTGGATTTATAACACAGATAAGCCTCAATTATATTAAACAAGTTCATGTTTTTCACGTCTTCCTACCCAGGATTTTACCCACACTCTTCTCTGCCGTTTAGCTTTCCTTTTTAACTCTTTTTTATAATATGAGCTAAAATAACGCTCGAAACAGTTCTGTCGACATTTTGTAGGAAACTGACAGCTCGCAGCTAGCGCCACACGGTAGCCAATAACGGCTTCCGCCCGAACTAATTCTGACAGACGAAATCAGCTGTACCAACAGCCCACAGGGCCGCCGTCTTTAGGCAAACACTAGCAAGCAGCGAGTAAAGTTGACCACCTTTCAACATTTTTCGTAGATTGTCCACAATCTGCTAGTTAGCAGGTAATACGACGACACTGAGCGAGTTTACTAACAGATAGTAAATTTCACAGATGGTAGCTTGTAAACTCGCTCAATGTCATCGAGGCTTTGGGTATGAAAGTTGCATACATTTTCAGTTACGCAGGTTGAAATGATACAATATTCCAAGATTTATAATGTGTGTGTTTTTCTTTATATTTTTCGGGATGAGTGTCGTACTGCTGCGAAACTAGCCCATGTAGTACGGTATCTTTAAAATTTAGACGATGGTATTTAACTAAAATGAAGAGAATTGACCGGGATCATTCCATAGATGCATAGCGCAAATAGTTGCATAGAACGTGTAAGGGACAAGTTTAGTTTCCATTTCCAAAGTTCAAGCGCGTTATCACCTCACAACACTTTTCAACTTTGTTACTGCATCGTCATTCACATTAGACGTCATGCATTTTTCATCTCTACACATACATTTTAATGTTTCATTAAATGAAGACAATATTGACACTTTGGCGCAGTGGTTAGCGCGTTCGCCCGGAAAGCAAGAGGTCATGGGTTCGAGTCCCAGAGGTGCAAATATCTTTTTCTGATTTTTCTGTTTCCAGATTTTCAATTGTGTTTCGCTTATATTGTCTTCATTAAATGAAATATTACATTTAATATTAAAATAAAAAATTTATATTAAATTTTTTACACACTACTTCGACTACTCCTTTTGGTAATGTGAGATAGGACATATTTGAATATTTACTAATTTGAAATCTATTCGAGATCATTTACCGAGATGAAGCTATACGTGAAATCCTATTTAGATTCATCTTTACGATTAATCGGTTTACATTACGAACATCAAAAAATATGCTACGGATAAATTGAAGCTTTTACTAGCTTTTTTATGTATGGGAATCACAATAAAATTATTATTTACATAACAAAAAATATAAGCGTAAACCACAAAAAAAAATGTTTTTTCATGACTTAACTATGAAGTAATATTAGAAACAATTTTTTTTAAACACCCCTTTATGACTAAGACTATTTTTGAGGTTTTGTATGTTCTAACTTTTTTTCATTCTTATAAAATTACGCACAAAATAACTTAACTCGTGCAAGTACGACGCGCGATTTTAAATTTTGTAGGCATGAGAATCGAAATATTTCTAGCGTTTATATTCTTCTTACAAAATGACAAATTTCTTTCATACCAATAAACAAACCATGAGAAAGGGGCCTTTTTTGGCCCGGAGCTCTGTATGCCAGTATTTCAAAAGTCAATAAACAAACCATGTAGAAATGACGTAAAAACAACAAAAAGAGAAAAATCAGCGGTGATTTAGGAAACAATTTGCTGCGGGCAATTAGACTAAAGATAAAATAAAAAATTCCGTATCGAGATACGCGCATTTACATGTTTGCATACGGACGTAGAACTCTACAAGGCTTTATCCAATATAGAAGGTACGTAAGCATACATGTACAGTACAATGATGTCCAATACCCATGGCAGATAGAAGGTAAGTGTATTGTGCACGGATGTCGAATATCTATGGCATAGAAGGAAGGTACATAGAGTATTATGCCCAATGTAGATACATGTACGTGTATTTGTCGCAGATTTTTTCAATCCCGACACTGCGACGCGGCCGTTTTGCACGGGGCTGTAAATTGCGTCCGGCGCTGTATCGACGCCGATTTGTTACGAATTCAATTCGGCAGTGGAAATGGCGGAATGCGATAAAATTCAAACATATTTATGGTCGGCCATTATCAGCGGATACGGTGTTACCTGCGCCGGTGCTGTGTACATTGTACGTAGCGAGTAGCGAATAGGTGCCCAGTTGGATTATAAAAACGAAGAAGATGGGGAAAAACTTTTTTCTTATTTACCTACTACTACCTACGTGCCTACCGGCCCTAACCGCTCTTTTGAAATAAAAAAACACCCACACAAACAAAATACCCTAAGCTTATAAAATTATTGAAAGTATCACAATGGGGACCTAATTAGGTCCCCATTGTGATACATTTTTTATATTCGCCACTACATTTTTTTTATATTCGCCGACCGGTTTCAGAAGAACCGTTCCTACCTCACGGCAAAATGTACTTACTTGACATTGCAAAACAATAGGTGAACATAATTTATTACTAAATTTTGGGGTGGGGATGTGGGCGTGACTAGGGATCAGTGAAAAGTAGGGGAGGAGATAGAAAAGATGATGAAAGGGAACATACCTTTTTTACATGAGCTCCACACAGGAGGCCCCGAGGAAAATAATTTCCCTCAGGGCCTATGTCATCTTTGGGGATGCTGTGTGGAGGGTTTTTTAAAGAGAGGAAGGAGAGGAGAGTTCTGGGAAGGAAAAGGGTAAAAGGGGTGGCTAGGAATCTGGGGTTCAGTGTGTCCTGGTCATCCACCTCCAAGACCTAGACAAACCTCAACCCATGAACCCGGGCACCCCTGCTAAATCACCAAACGTAGCGAACCACTTGGGGTGACCTAAGGCAGAGGTGTGGTTATCCAATAAAGGTTCCCGGGGCGGCGGTACCCATTCCCGCCTCCCTAATTGTATAAGATAGGAATGCGAGATAAAAAAAATTGTTTATTGATAATGCGCTCATTATTTTTAAGTGATTTTTTTTTTATTTATATCCAAGGATTCTAAGGTGTAAAAGCGTTTTCCTTTATTATTAATATTATATTTATGATTATGATTATTTGCAATGATGTGGCTAGCGAAATCGGAAAAAAATTATTATTAAGATATTTTAAATGTTCTTTGATGCTAATGTCAAATTTTCGAGTTATTTTCCGATTTAACATTGTTCCCGATATAAAAATTTCTTTTTGATTTTACCGAAGAGTTTTTCTAGCATTATAACGTATTCTCTACATATGTAGATCATTTTTGCTGTGTTGTCTGTACTTAATGGGCACCTATGTTGTACTACGGATATACAAAAAATCCGTATCGTAATTATAGGTTTATAACCCGAGGTAAACCCTCCCGAATGTGGAACGAAAAACGTAAATTATTGCTAAAACCAATAAATAATTGTATATTTTTGGTGCCTAAATAAATAGCAAATTGTTTCACAGTTGTATTCGCTGGACTGAACCCTCTCGCGATAAAATTTCGGGTTTTTTGCGAGTCCTAAATTGAGAAGATAAATAAAGCATGTCATTTTCACATAAACAATCAGAATCCTCGATATTTTTAATTTGTATTTTCCATCTAAAGACATATAACCCCCAGGCCTCGCGCTTATTTTGTCGGAAGGTCAAAATATTTTCGCTTCTCAATAAAATACAAATAAATGAAATATTTCTGAACGCATCCGAAAACTAAAAACTGTTTTTGAAAGATGAACACATAATTTATTCGAAATAAACATATAATTTTTTTATGTACAAAAGTTTTGAATGCACAGAAAAAAGTTTTTAAAATGGCGTCAACTAAACTATTGATATTGAAAAAATTAAAACACACACATATTATATTAGGCAAATGTTTTACAAACATTTTCGTCAAATCACTTTTTTGTCAATTCATGTAAAAATAATTAATAAAAAGTTAGTTTCATAATTATTTTTCAAATTGCGATCGTAAACCTTGAAATTTTTAAGGTGTTTATTTTAATGAGTTTTCGGTTAACTTTTAGATTTGAATATGACGCGTGGTGTTTTTTCTTTCTTGCACCGTTTAGATCATATTTTTAACCATCATAGTAAGTGAGATGCAACAATTTCTATGAGACCGGTATAAGTTGTTCCGAAAACCGAACGAAGACTGAGGGGTTAAGTAGGTAATATAAAAGGAACAACAAGTGAAGTAAAATCACAGAAAATCTTCTCAATCGTATATTTAGGAGGCGGATATGGGTAACGCCTTCCCGGCACCCATTTATTGGATAACCAACACCTTTGGAATTGGTCACCCCACATGATTCGCTAAGTTTGGTGACTTAGCAGGGGTGCCCGGGTTCATCGGGTGTGTTCAAGTCTTGGCGACGTAAGAGATCATACATTAGCTATGTGGCGGACCGGATCGGGGAAGACCGGTTTGAAGAGAGTCTTTGACCGCAACGGGAGGGATGAATTAATATGTTCGTCACTCCTGGACATGCTGACCCCTAGATTCCTACCCACCCCACATACCTTCTTCCTTCCCTTAAAAAGACCCCCCCGCACAGCATTCCCAAAGATGACAATGAAATTATTATTATTCTTATTGAAATTATTTTCCTCATCGCCCGCTGTAAAAAATAAAAAATAAAAAAATTGTAAGCACTTTTCACGGCTTCATAGATATTTCAGAACTCCCTAGGTCTTAATGGAAATGGGTATGAAAATAGTTGCATTGACATAAAATTTTCGGGTAGAAAAATGTGCAATTTATGTCATAACAATAAGCAAACAAGATGGCGTCAATAAAAAAAATAGTCGTATTAAAGCTCCGTGTGATGCAAATAAAGTTGAAGTAATAAAAGTTTGCAAAAGATTAAGCTCACCGGTCGAGTGATTTTTTGGGTTGATGGATCTACTGTTTTAAAAAAATACTGTGTGTACCTTTCTTACGTAATCGGTTTGTAGACAAGTGAAATAATAAATGCCTTGTATTCCGGGTTTAATTCTCTGTTAGCTAAGTTCTCCATCATTGCACAAGCTATAATTTTCACTTATAATTATAGAAGCAGATATCAAACAAATATTGTCGAATGATTCGTAACCAGGCACTGATTGTATTTTTTTTTTAAAGAAAAAAGAACGAATACAAATTGTACCATCGTTAAACATACTAAATTCGGTTGTCTGTGATGTGCGTTATTGCTGCGTGAAATTATTCGCGCTCAGAAGCCCAAATTTAGCCAATGGAGCGCTTTTTGTCACAATATGGCACTATTTAAATTACCTCGGATTGCTTTGCTGCCAATTTTGGCAAATTTTCCATTATTTGTAAGTAATTAAGTAGAAGTTTACGATTTTATATTATTTTTTTATAAATCCTACGAATCCATACTTCCATACTATACTATACTATACTATACTATACTATATACTATATACTATACTGTACTATAATATTATAAATGCGAAACTGCTCGAGTTTGTTTATGACCTTTTCAGGCATTAACCAATAAAAAGACTTTAAAAATTCATTCATCAATAGAAAGCTAAATTATATGCGCAGACTATATGTTGTATATGATGGTAAGCTCTGGCGTTATGAAATTATAAATATTAATATATTATATTTGTTATACGTTTTCTGTCGCTAACAAAAGCGAGTTAATTGCAAATGTCAGAAAAAAATCATTCCCATGGAAACGATGTTGATATATTTGTGGGCTCTAAGCTGGTAGGTACTCAGCCCACTGGTCAGCTACTGCCCCAGAAAATTCAAATATTAGAATATGTTTTGTTTTTTTTTGGACAAGCTGGAATAAATGTCAGATAAGAGTTCCTACATTAAAAATATAATTCGTAACGATTATAAAGACTGAATAATAAATAGTGTAATTTTGTATTATATTAACAAACTTCCAAATATTTAATTAAAAATAAACATCCGAAATGTTTGTAAGCGCATAAATTCCGAACGAATGAACAAAATTGGATAATTCTTTTTTTCTTTGTGAAATTTAGGTAGGCTAGATGTTTGAAAACTGAATGTAAGGGAATGAATGTATGGAATGCGGGAGGGGGTGGGGTGGGGAGGAGGGGTATAATTGATAAGTTCAACCGCTACAGTAATTTCCCGTAATACCATGCGAGCAAAGCCGCGGGGAAAAGCTAGTATGTAATAATCAACAAAAGATTGGTGAATTTATTGACTATATAGATATATAATCAGTTTGTATATCTACATATTAAAATTCGGAAGTATGATTTTTTTTTAATTTGGGCGGAAATTATTCAAAATGATCACCAAAAAATGTCGAGCAATCGGAGAAAAAAGTTTTAAATTGCGCTGTCGCTCCAGTGATTAAGAGTTATTTTCAAATTTTAACTGCTTGTGTGACAAATTATTCAGAAAAGCGATGAAGTGTGTACCTGTACAACAGCAATAATATTTTAAGAGAAAATTATTTCATTTGTCTTTTCGAAATTGAAATTATAAAATCCCGTAATTTTTCACGGCTCTGAGCTAGTAAATATAGAATATTTACACAGGTACTCACAACCTACGATTTATTCGAATTTGTTCCATTTTCAAACATCATTACGATTTGAAAATCTTCAATTACCATTGCGGTGTTATCGTTCCCCATGAAAACGCAAAAGCGCCTCCCCTGAAAAACGGTAAAATTGCTGCAGTGTTCGCTTGTAGAGAGCAACTTAAAAACCAGGCAAACAGTGTATGTGTATGCATTAATGGTCGACGGTTACAATTTTTTGCCGATTGAATTCACGATTGCTGGACACCCTATGTATACACCCTATAATACTCGCCGGCCGCCATGTTTATCAATAAACGTCAAATTTTAAAATTTGCGTAACGAATTTTAATGGCCATAATTATTCAGTTTTCAATTCAGCGTTTTATACTCGTGTCTACGAATTGAAGTTTATAGCATTCCACTGTCAGTATAGATTCACAGATGGTAATCAAATTATTTTCAAAACATGTAACTATTTTATCTTCTAAATTAACTGTTAACCCCTCAGACTAATTTGTTCCGCTTTTGGGATGAGCTCACACGATCTCAAAGAAATTGTTGTATCTGCCTTTTCTAAACGGTGTTAGAAATAAAAAAAAACTTCACGCTTTATATTAAAATCTTGAAGTTAACAACAAAAAAATTTAAATGTGCACCTGCATGAAACCAAAATTCCTAATGCAATTTGGGAAAAATATTTAAAACTTCGTTTATTTTTATGAATTATTTATATATCAAACGATTAAAAACGAGTTAACAATAATGTTTATGATATATTTGTCTAATAAAATGTTTTTATCTCTAATTTTTTCGTCATGGTATGGTGAGCCATTTTAAATTTTTTTTGTTTGCTTAAAAAAATTTATTTAAAAAAATAAATGTTTTTTTCCAAAAATAAAATTTGAAATTGCATTTCAAAAACAATTTTTAATTTTCGAATATGTTCAGAAACAATACATTTATTTGGATTTTATTGCAAAGCATACTGTGACCGTCTGACAGAATATGCCCGAAGAGGGGTTATAAAGTGTTTTGATTTAAAGTGTTGTCACTAATTGTTAATATTTTTTTAAGCAATATAGATAAAACATATCTCTTTGCGTTACAGCCATAAGAGAGGAGCGCTTTGGCATCTTAAAATTTCCACATCTTTTATCGTCTTACTGTCTAAGTGAACTATTTTCATCTCGTAACCTAATTTTCACAAATAACTTCAAAATATCCTTAAACCATTTATAGAAAAATATGACAAGATTTTTTTCTACATTTTTCAAGCATTCGATAAAATAAACTGGTGCTGAAATCTACGTTGAAACATAATAAATTGTATGTCAGTTCGATTGTAGTGTAATACGAGTGTGAACGAATTAAGTATATTCCCCCCAATAATAATAATAATAAACGTACGGAAAAACAAAAACAAACTCAACCAAACGTTTGTTGACAAACGTTCGTCAAACAAATGATTGAGTATTGGAGAATTGAGCGCAGAAATAGAAGGATGTATGCTTGCCATTCAAGATAGAGTCATTGACACTAAAAATTATAGGAAGCATATAATCAAAGATACAAATCAAATTGATGATTTATGTAGAAAATTTTTGGCTTTTCCGG
Source organism: Glyphotaelius pellucidus (assembly GCA_936435175.1). Classification (NCBI taxonomy): domain Eukaryota; kingdom Metazoa; phylum Arthropoda; class Insecta; order Trichoptera; family Limnephilidae; genus Glyphotaelius; species Glyphotaelius pellucidus. The sequence goes on from OW386541.1 coordinate 4,000,325, forward strand.
AAACTGTAGAACATATTATATCGGGATGTTTTGTTCGTGTATTCATTTAGTCACAATATGGTTTTAAAAATAGTTTACCAAAGTTTGGTAATTAAACATAACTTGATTGATTGCCATAAAGTAGTACCTACCATATTATGAATATGGATCAATTTCATTTTTAGAAAATGAATTTTATAAAATATATAATGATAAAACTATACTAAGACATAACAATTAGTCATAATAGACACGATATATTTTACGTAACAAAATTTAAAAAATAACTTATATAATTGATGTCGCTATTCCAAATTTCTGTAATATTCAAAAATCTGTTTCTGAAAAAATAAGAAAATAAACAGATTTAGGAAATGAGATTAAAAGAATTTGGTATTCTCAGACTATAAAAATATTACCTTTAGTTATTTCGGCTATTGGCATTATACCGAGCTCTCTCATTAAAATTTAGGCTTATCAGATTTGTCAAAGAATCTTTATATAAAGATGCAAAAATCAGTCATATTAAATACATGTAGGATTACGAAAGATTTTTAAAATATTTATATTGAGGGATCAGTAGGATTTATCGGTCCAGTTAGGAATTCTACCGAGCCGAACTATCTGATATGAAAATATTTGGAGTCGTTGAATTATTTTTCCATTTGGTCTCTGGTAGATTGACATGTTGTTCTTGTATTGTTTTGTATTTATTATACTTATATAGTACACTTGCATAGCGTGGATTGACTAGATCATTTGTGGAAAAGTTTGTGGAAGGGTTAAGTTTTTTTCTGACGGGAAGATTTAGCTCGGACATAAAGTCATTAAATAAAAAATAAAAAAATTCATAATGGTTTTAAAAGCACTGCATAAAATAAAGTAAAAATTATTTAGAAAAAATTGTGATGATGCTTGAGCAAATAAAACGAGTTAATCATTGAATTACGTTTTTTGTGTAAAGCTTCCCTTAGAAGTAAGTCCACTAGCAGAAAGAATTTTTAAAACGATTATTTAACAGACTTCTTTCCTTAAAGTAGTTATCTCTTGCAAATCGTTAAAAAGCTGTAAAGTGCGTTTCTTTTCTAAAAATTTCCAACTCATTACGCGCCGCTAAGACATTTTTACTGGCCCGAAAATAGTCTAACCTAAAACAGCGTTTAGCCCAGAGGAACATCTCCATAATGGCACCCGCCCGGCTTTTATACGACTCGAAATAATGAAGCTAACTTAATAACGTAATGCTTATAATGATGCATTAACTTAATGGCCTGACATTTTGGCGGAGATCGTTTGCGAGAACCTTTTCTGGTGCCAGTCCGCAAGCCCCCGCTTAAAGCCCCGTTCTAACCTTTCCCTCTTCCCAATAAACGACGCGCGTAACAAAAAGAGAAGTAAAAACGTAGCTCTCCGTGGCAGGATGTTACGTACCCAGTGTCTACGTGTACGGTAGGATCCGTAGCCCATAGCCGTATCCTCTAGCGAAATCCACCGAAAGCTTTGTAACATCTCCAACATTAACATGGCTACTTGGTCTACAACGGAGAATGAGATGAAAATTGTTTTAAATTTTATCTCCCGATTAATGAGGCGCTTTTAAATGGCTGCCATGTCCTTTTTGTGTTGAATTTAACTTTTGAGATAAGTTTAAATATTGAATCTCGTAGAATAAAAGAAATGCAGGCAGTACCAACTATAATATTATGTTGATGTTTCTTTGGTGTTTTCGTGGATAGCAGACTTCTGCGCGACCTTTTAATGTGATCCGACATAAGAATTATAACTAAATATATTATACTAAATATTGTGAAGCTCAAAGAAATGTGAACACTCTCGACACACATAAGTAAACACTCTCACCAATATCATTTGCTCATCTGCCCTGATGATGGACACTGTAACGCTGTCCGAAACGTTGGCTAAAGAAGGAGTTAGCGAAACACGGCATAACACCCCAAAAACAATAACAAAAATACTTTTTGGCCGTGAAAACCTAAAAACATACCTATCATTATCATGATTCATATTTGACAAAACCTCATAAAAAGTAAAAAAAAAACTATGTTTCTTTTTTCAATGAGGAACTCAAGTGAAAATATTATTGCTTTAAAAATTGTGCTCATACAGTCCAATAAACGCTGATTCTGAATATATAAGTTTTATTAAATAATATTAAACATAGAGTTTAAAAAAAATATAAAAAAGTCCATTTTAAATCGTGTCATTAAAACACACTGTCAAGTTGGTGTTATTGAATTTTTAGTGCAGACGTCACTGCTCTCCGTAATTTTCCGGTCACCTGGTGATAGCATATTGAAATTTTATTGAAATCTATGACCCAAGCCTTCGGTGTTATCAACATTTCATGTTATTGGTATATTTACATACTGTTTATAGAGATTTAGGCATATAATAGTGGTTGTATTATTTAAAACATTTTTTTGGCCCTCAACAATTAAAACGATGACGGAAAAGGGTAAATTTGCGGACAATCTGAAATTTGCCAGTAGTTGATAACGAATTATGATCATGTTACTAGCCGTTACGATAATTTTGAAAGTATAGAATATAGTTACAAGGATAATATTGAAGTGTGGGTGAATTCCAAATAACTTTTAATGTTGCAGCTCTTTCTTACACTAAATAACAACAGTTGAAAATGAGACAAAAGGTGAACACAGCACCCCAAAGTAAACATACATCTCCCTCACATGTTTAAAGAAATGAAACGCAATTCCATAGAGCCGTAATAAGATATATCTGTTTCCTCAAAAGGAAAAAAGTAGTTTGGAGGAAATAATCACACATATTTGTGTGTCTCATTTTTGTCTCAGTAAGAAATAATTAAAATGTAAGAAAGAGCCGCAGCATTATAAGCTTTATTGCCTTTGTTTGCCGTCACGGTACCGTAGCTGTAAATCGTCACGTTTATAATTACAACACATCTATTGTCTACTACTAACCCTTATGTAAAAAAATGTTAATAATATGCAACAAACATAAAGCCCCATGGGCGGAAAAAGATTAAATAAACTATTCAATTTTTTATGAGAAAAACTCTCTTTTAATAACTTTAGAAGGTTATTCCCATCAACGTAATATATCATTGAAGAAGAAGATAACACTTATAATCTAAATGAAAATATGAAAGAAAACAAGGCACAGAAAAACAGAAAAAAACAATGGTCGCAACTGGGACTCGAACCCAGACCTCTCGTCTTACCGGGACGGCGCGTTTTCCAATTTCGCTATTGCCACCTTCTGTCAAACCGTCATATTTGTCAATTTGAGAGGTCTGGGTTCGAGTCCCAGTTGCGACCATTGTTTTTTTCTGTTTTTCTGTGTCTTGTTTTCTTTCATATTTTCATTTAGATTATAAGTGTTATCTTCTTCTTCAATGATATTAAATAAACTGTCTCATTTCGGGTTTCGATCACGTTACCTCTGGCTTCGGAATAAAGGGGCTTACCGATCCGCAACGGAAGGCATCAAACCTTATTAATTACGTTGAAATTTCGGCCCCCCTCTCATCCTCTATCTCTAAGTAGGTATTTAAAGTGCAGCTCGAACCCCCGGTTGAATAATTCAAAAAGCATTTTTTGTACCATTACCAATCTTATTACCGCCCGAGCAATATAAACTTCTTGTAAAGTCTTCCAAAGGAAGTTTCAGTTCTTGCCGCTTTAAATTGCCTTATATAAAACGTATCAAGTGCGCAATATTTCTCTGACCCTCATTTAGCAAACTATCCAATAAACACTTGTAGTTGATGGCGGGCCGTTCTTGAGCGCCCCTGATTTACAGGTGGGCCTTCTCATATGTGATTCATTACCCCTGTCCAGATCCTGAGAAGGAACGAACACGAGCCTGGAGTTTTTTACGCCACTTCTCGAGCCGAGTTCATTCAAGATTAGTTCATTCATAGTCTTTGAGCGCTTTGAGAGACTCTTAGCGCTTTGAGCTTTACCGCGCGCATGAAATATGGAGAATAACTCACTTTCCTCGGACGCAGAAGGCTCATCAATCAATTAAAGGCAGCATTCAAAACGTCGTGATTTACTTGCGTACTTTTTCATTTTTCATTCATATCATTAAGTATTTATAGCTAAAAACATTCCCAAAACATCGCTCCATCTTTTAGCTTCTTCCTAACCCTGAAGTGCATCTGATTGAACTGTAGCACTTAATTAAAATACTATCGCCAAATATTTGTTTGGATTTAAAATGTCATCAGGCTGCATATTATTGTTGTAGAATTAAATTCGTGATTGTGAAAGTATAAGAAAATAAAAAAAGAGAAAAACATTTACTCTATTTAAGAAAAACATTTCTAGCACACTAAATTAACACACATAACACACACATCCACACACACAAACACACGCACACACACCCCTCTCCAATAATTTATTAACTAACTTAATTTAGGTAAAATGTATAATTTATCACACAAAAACATAAAAATAAATCACAGCGACATGTCATTGGTACCAATTATTGTATAAAATTCTATAAATTCTATAACTTTGTAACTATTTTCTATTAGGTAATTGTGTAATGTTTTTTTTTCTGCAAAATAAATAACTAAAAATATGTTTTGAATTTAATGAAAACACAATAACTTTGTTTACACCACTATATAATTAACATTATCGACATATTTCAAAAACCAAGTTTTCTTCGCCGGGATAATTAATTAATAAAAAAAACCGCGTAGGGAGTGTGGCGAACCCATCGCTCAGGGTGTGGAAACACAAACCTGCAATAGCCATCCCAAGCCAAAGTGTTAGCTACCGTGCTCAGGCTGAATGTCCTGGGGAACAGTGTCACGAACGGTGCCTCCGAGAAACAAGGTCGCATCTCGGAGCATTTAGACCTTACTCCAGCATTCGGGGCTCTGCTGGAGTGGACCTTCTATTTCCCTGGTCACTCGTGGGACCAAAAAAAATTGGACCATTCGAAAACCAGGGGCCTTTTGGGAACCTAGGAGTGCTGAGGCCACTTCTGTGGACTTCCTTCCTGGGGCCCGTAAAAGGAACCAAGAGGAGAAGCCATGGAGAGGAGAGCTGAGGCCACCTCCATGAACCCTTCCCTTGTGGAGCCTTCAAGGAACCAAGGGGAAGGGCACTCTTCCGGCGCGGGGCCTTTGGGGAACCAAGGAGGAGTGAAGTGGAGAGATGATGTCCTCTTCCCATGTGGGGCCTTCAGGGAACCATGTAGGAGTGAAGAGGAGAAACGAGGCCATCTCCGTGAACTCTCCTCGTTTGGGGCCTTTGTGGAACCAAGGAGGAGTGAAGGGGAGAAACTAGGCCATCTCGGTGAACTCTTCTCTTATGGGGCCTTTGTGGAACCAAGAAGGAGTGAAGAGGAGAAAAGAGGCCATCTCCGTGAACTCTCCTCTTATGGGGCCTTTGTGGAACCAAGGAGGAGTGAAGAGGAGAAAGGAGGCCATCTCCGTGAACTCTCCTCTTATGGGGCCTTTGTGGAACCAAGGAGGAGTGAAGAGGAGAAAGGAGGCCATCTCCGTGAATTCTCCTCTTATGGGGCCTTTGTGGAACCAAGGAGGAGTGAAGAGGAGAAAGGAGGCCATCTCCGTGAACTCTCCTCTTATGGGGCCTTTGTGGAACCAAGGAGGAGTGAAGGGGAGAAAGGAGGCCATCTCAGTGAACTCTTCTCTTATGGGGCCTTTGTGGAACCAAGGAGGAGTGAAGAGGAGAAAGGAGGCCATCTCCGTGAATTCTCCTCTTATGGGGCCTTTGTGGAACCAAGGAGGAGTGAAGAGGAGAAAGGAGGCCATCTCCGTGAACTCTCCTCTTATGGGGCCTTTGTGGAACCAAAGAGGAGTGAAGGGGAGAAACGAGGCCATCTCTGTGAACTCTCCTCTTATGGGGCCTTTGTGGAACCAAGGAGGAGTAAAGAGGAGAAAGGAGGCATCTCCGTGAACTCTTATGGGGCCTTTGTGGAACCAAGGAGGAGTGAAGAGAAACTTCTCCGTGAACTCTTCTCTTATGGGGCCTTTAGGGAACCAAAGGGGAGAGATAAGTCCTCTTTCCTCCCGGGGCCCTCGGGGAGCCAAGGTGGGGTGGACTCTTCCCTTGTGGGGCCTTTAGGGAACCAAGGGAAGGGACCCTCTACTGTGGAGCCCTCACGGAACTAAGGAGTGGAGAGGAGAGATGAAACCCTCTTTCCTCATGGGGCCTTCAGGGAACCAAGGAGGAGTGAAGAGGAGAAATGAGACCTGGGAAGGCACATTGTCGAACCAGAAGATATGGCTCCATTTCCAATGACAATCCTGGTGAACTTTGTAAAAGGGACTGCGTTACTGTCAAAGGAATGAGGTAAAATGGGAGATAGCACAATGGGCCTATGGCCTAAGTGCTCACGGGAACTTTATATATGTAAACCGTCTCCGCTCTTCAATAAAAAAAAAAAAAATTAATAAAAAAATAACAAAAGACAAAAAAGTATAGGCAAATAAGAACATAGACAAAATATTAGAAAGGAGAGGTGATTAATTACTTAAAATATCATTAAAAAAATATATATAATTTAAAACATGAAAACTATTTGAGGATGTGTAAAAATTACATTTACGTAATAAAAAATCTTTTAAAACAAAACAGGTGGTCTAAATAACAAAATAAAGTATTATAAATATAAAATACGAAAATAAATTTAAAAGATGGCGATTTTTAAAAAACGTTCGGTTATTTATAATATTTAATTTATTATAAACACTTTTCCTAATTTCTTAAATTTCTAAATTACCTAATTTTATACCCGATGTGTATACAATTACAAATAAAAAGACTTACAAAAAAAATTGACCTATATTTTTAAGGGCAAAGATATGTTCTACACGCAGTATACAAATGAAGCCATATATAATACTTCTAAGCGATCAAGTTTTCAAAACAAAAGTACATGATTTGTATGATTTTGCATTATTTCGTAAGGCTTCATCTTAAGGAGGTTGATTGCAATTGCGTTGAGAACTGTTTTTTTTCAGTTTCTCCATCAGCGGAGGCCCCTAGATTTCATTATCTCCCTATATAGTCAAACGATACGTTTTATTCAATATATAAGTCTAGCGTCGTCAATAAACCGTGTGATTGTTTTATAACTGAAATTGGAAAGCAATCAACAGAGGCCTTATAAAAGATTTCCTTTTGAATGTACACATTCACCCTTATCCCTTAGTGAAATAAACTACATTGCCGCGGTTCAAACAGCTTGCCGGGAAAACTAAAACTGAACAATTTCCTCTATAAAAAGGCTGTATTACAGCATCCGTAAACCGAGACATATTTCCTCCATCGCATTAGGAGGGTGGCTCGGAAGCTTTGGGGAGGGGGGGGTGGTCCACGGGGGGAGTGTACATACAGAGGGGGAGTCGGGGGGACTCTTCATATTATCGCGCCGCTTGTTACCCGCGTAAAATAATAATGGCGTAAGTTTTCCCCGAGAACTGCTGCCCGGGGGGTGGAAAAGAACCACGGGGATAGTATAGCGGTTAATTTATTAAGACAGCCCCTCCGTACCACCCCTCCGCTTTATAGCGTTTTTTTAATACCCTTTCCTCCATTCTACACTTTTCTTTTACGCCTGTCATATACTGCCACTTACGGTCTGCCGCGCGGAAGGCAGTTTTTTTACCATCCCTTCGCTACTTACCCTGCCCCCTTTCTTCTTGCCCTTTTCTATAGAGTAGGTACTTATGGAAAACGATTCCATTTTCATATTTACGACAATTTTACAACTTTCTCTTATGTTGTTCGAGACGCGAACGCGCGACAGAGAAAAGTTTTTATGCGGACGCTACCTGCGTATGCTAAGTCACTTCGGTAATTTTAGTCGTAAAATTTGAATAGATACTAATACTAAATTTACTGGCGTTAATCCGTTTTCGGTAAGTGCTTCATGTTAAAAAAGGTTCATTTCTATAAAACTTTTGATTAAAAAATGACGAGTTTCTCTCTGCATCGATAATAATTAACGGACTTTAAAATTCGGAAATAATGCATTTATTAAATGAAAATATATTTTGTAATCAAGCACAAAATAACTGCACGTAGTGGTACAGCGTTCTTAAAGTATATAATACCAATTTCCATTATTCTTACAGTTAAAATAATTTATTAAAAAAATGCATCCCTTACTTTTTAATACACCTAGTCCGTGCATGATACCTCCGATATTTTTGATAAAATATACCTATTGCAGATAAAATAATATTTCATTCGTACCTATTATTTAAAGGAGTATTCTAGTCCAGAAAAAAAATTTAAATTTCTTCGTATTTCGATTGTTTAAATAATTATTGGAAGGATTATTCAAAATTCGAATTATTTTAAAAGTTAGAGCCATTTTAGTTCGACCGGTTTAGACAAAATCTAAATAGAGTAAAACTTTAAACGCGTGTTTCTGAAAACTACTTTTTATGAGTCGGTTGACACGATGTCTCAAGCTCCACTGAACCAATTTACTTGAAATTCGGTGTGAGCCTTCTCTATACATTACTCTATCGCGTCAACTAAAACTACAACAAAATTTCAATTTTTACTGTTCTTAAAAAATTTGGAAAATCAAAAAAACCGGTTAAAAAATGTCTTATTTATTTCAATTTTTTTTACTTTTCCTTAGTTCGGGCCCTAACTGCATTCGTTTGGATTAAGAATTAATTTGGTTTTTTTTGGATTATTATGTGGATTGCAGTCGTGCCTACCAGGATGCACCATTTTTTTGAGACCCCCCACTTCAACACCCTGTAACATTTTGAATTGTAACTTTTTCGTTTCTTTTTTTTTCATGTATTATTTAATGTTTAATCAATATTTGATAACATAATGGTTACTAAAAATATTATTGTTTTTTTTTATTGCACCTGAAAAATACCGACAATTCATGTTTCTAGACTAGAAACATGCACAAGTACTTAAATCTAGTTCTAGGAGTTGGAGACGAGTTTTTCTTCTAATTTAAGTTCATATCAAAATCCTTCTTTCAACATTTCATTTCACTTTTGTGATGACTTTTCCAAGTGTGTGATAGTGAAAAGGTAACAAACAAAAATGGTTATTGTCTTCAATTTTTCATGAAAATTTCAGTTTTCTTATTTGCACCGTCATATCGAGAATAGCACTCAGTAGAATAATTACTTAAGCCCCGGGGGACCGTGGGAGACGAGTGTCAGGAATTAGTCTCCTTAACGCGGCTGCGAGATAACGGTTATCCCGGGTGGCGCCCCCCGGGATGGGGGGATCCCTGATAGGGAGGGGTATCCCGGGATAGTGGAATAGCGGGATAGGACACCCCCGGGCATCTCAGTCCTCAGACAAACCGTTAAATTAGCTTCCATCGTAACCTCGGCCGGGCCTGGTGTGGTGGCGTGGTGGCGTGGTGGTGTGGTGGCGTGGTGGTGTGGTAGTGTCGGGAAGCGAGATCGTTTAGCACGACAGAAGTTCATTCCTCCATCTAAAGTTCTGATTGCAGAAGTTGGCGCTCCTACTCAATTCTGAGTCCATTCAGCTGTCACAGGGGGAATTTTGCTAATTTGTAATGAAAGCTACCATTATTTAGTGAGAGATGAATCAACATTATGTACGTCTCGGTTTTACTCATTGTAATCTTCATAGTTTCATTGTTCATTTCTAACAGATCATTCACACAGTTTTTCTTCGTATAGTTAGGTAATGAAATCAATTTAGAGTGCTTTTGTAAGTTATCTCCATCTTAAGATGAATCCATATGAAATAATGCAATCATAAAAAATCATATATTTTTGTTTTGAAAATTTGATCGCTTAAAAGTATTGTAGATGTTTCAATTAAATACTGTGTGTAGAACATATTATCTTGGCCCTTAAAAATATCGGTCATTTAATGAGCCTAGAAAAAAAAAAGTTTTAGGACTTTAAAAAGACACAAAAAACTCTGCTACTTATAAACCCCGTTTCGGATATGGTTCTATTGTTTTCTGGTAAATTTAGTTTCCTTTATAATTTAATTCCGTTTGTGTGAAAGCACTATGAAACAATACATGATCATTACTTCAATGGCGTCAGCCAGAGATGAAAAACCTACTGCGGAGTGACATCGACCGTCCTTTGAGATGGTCCGACGCTCTGTAGGGAACCCGCCTGCACAGCGCGGATACAAACTGTGCGCCCTAAAGTTTAAGTTTAGACTTACGGAATTCAATACTTCGTTTGTGTGAAAGCACTATAAAACAATAATAATTGCAAAAAAATAAATATTTACGCCAGAACTTCACAGAATAAAATAAAATATGAATTTTTGCGTTGTTATTTTGCGGCCCGGACTCCGCACCGCATATTATATTGCGAAATTTGGTCACAAAAATTGAAATTTCTTACATTATAATCTAAAGAATTTTGCACATCTTACTTATTTTGCACATGATACTTTATTTTTTCTGGACTTATAAAAAGACTTAAAAAAATTCTCGATAAAACACATAAAAGAGATTTGTTCTACTCGTGGTATTTACTTAAAGCATCTATAATATTTCTAAGCTATCAAAATTTCAAACCGAAATTGCATCGTCTTAAAACGATCTACTTGGAAATTAGAACATTCCGATCAGTTGTTTTCCATCGCGGATCATCCTTATCAGTTTTTCTCCTCTTCGAAATAAATATAACAAAATTTTATTGGAATAACTTTTGAAGATTATTCCCGTCAATGTTATATTTATATCGTTGTAGAAGATATTACTAAAATCACCTCAACCGACTCGGCCATTTGAACCTAATTATTTTACGTCATTTTTGTTGATCTCATATTTCAAATTCAGAATTATTTTCAGTTTTTTTTTTTATTGTGACAGATATTTCGGTTTACTATGTCATTTTTAAACAGTTTAAAATAAGGACTGTTTGAAAATCACCTTGTAAGTTTAAACAGCTGTCACAATAATTAAAAAAACTGAAGTATTTGCTGAACTTAATAATAACATTATTAAATTTAAGTTATATTAAATTCTTAAAAAATAAATGGAATTCTATGAATCAAACACATAACAATGAATAACTAATAATATCTTCTTTATCTAACTTTTTTATTTTTCTGTGTCTTGTCCTGTTTCATGTTTCGTTTAGATTTATCAGTATTATCTTCTTCTTCAATGATAAATACATCTGCTTACATATACCAGACTTATCGGCACCGGAATACTTGCTTTACACCACATTACCTCCCATCCCTACATACCTATCTTTGCGTAAAACACAGCCTACTTTGTGACAATCGCGGGCCGCCTGATCGACCACCCTTTAAAAACAACCTACATTATTAAGGTTTAGTTTTAATCCGATGAAGAATTCAGATGAAAATAGTGAAGGGAATCCACTCTTCCCAACCCTATTAAACTAAGTAGTTAGTTGTTAAACACGACACATCAAATCGCTTCTAACAAACCGGAAATACGTTGGCTCTATCCTTTATCTGAAGACAGTCAACCCCAATCAGGAATACCGGAGAGACGAGGGACTGGACTAAAGGATGGGGGATGATCCAACATACAGCCTCCTTATAATATAGGCAGGGAGGTATGTAATGATTTATGGAGAGTGGATATGCCCTAGATGCCTTGCGAAATAATGCAAAATCATACAAAATCGTGTATTTTTGTTTTGAAAATTTGATCGCGATATTAGATTTTGCTTCAATTAAATACTGCATGTAGAAAATATCTTGGCCTTTGAAAATATTGGTCATTTTTTTAAGTCAAGTCTTTTAATAAGCCTAGAAAAAAATAATCTATTCGGTCTATAAAAAAAACACTTTCAAGTGCAAACTCTCCTATTTAAAAACATTTTTTCGGATATGGTTTTATTGTTTAATGTGGCAAATTCAGTTTCTTTAATAATAATCGCAAAAAAAATTATATTTACTCCCGAACTTCACAAAATAAAATAAAATTTGCATTTTTGCGTTGTTATTTCACAATACGGCCGGCAGTCGACGAATTTGTATTTTCAAAGTGAACCTTATGGCGTCCACCCAAGGACTACTGATTTGCCACACCCATTTTGTGTCAGTTCGGAGCGGGGAAAAGACGTACAGGCTCCGCGTCGCTTGGTTCCGTGAAATCAATTTTAAATTTCCTTGTTATTACAATAAACGATGCTTAAAAAAGGAGTTAATATTTTTTACAGGCCTTTACAAAATCAACCTGTTCAAAAAATTTATCAAATACCTTTTCCAACCTTTCCAAAAGCCTTTTCTCAAGTATTTTTAAACTCCCCCCAAAAAGAGGCATGGATTCCGATTTCGATTTTTTTCCTGGACTACTGGATCACCTTACGGAGACATAAAATAATATCTGAAAATAGCCTAACAATTAAACAAGTCTTACTTACATAAATAGATTCGCATTACATTCTTTGATTATGTTTTCCAGAAGTTGCAAATTTGAAACGCATTTGCTGAAAAAAATGCAAATGATTTTAAATTAATTTTATCGACTTAAGATATGTTGGTTGCATTAACTGCACATAAAACATCAAATAAATATCTAAATAAGATATTATAAAGGTACACCAAATGCTTAGTTCCAAAACAAACCAATGTTTATTTGCCATTCAATAATCGGCCGGTTTAATAATGTGCACTGTAAAATGCAGCGTTACGCCCGTGGTTTGGGTCCACTGGCGGCGGGTTGACTTATTGTGCCCTGCCGCGGGGGCGGGAACATTATTTATCGGGGCTGTCACCCCTAACCCAGTGGCGTGCCGCGTGACAACCTCCCGCCCCCGCAATTTCCACGCACGACAAAGCATTTGTTTTTTATTTTATTTTTATTTATGGGTTTGTTTAAAAACGATCTTTTCTGAAAAGATAATAATCTACAGGAATCGATTCATTGCGAATAATACACAATCACAATATATATATACTAATATTATAAATACGTGTGTTTGTTAGTTACGCTTTCACGCATAAACAAATAAACCGATTTTAAAAATTATTTCACTAATAGAAAGCTACATTATACGCGAGTAATAAATGGTGTATATGATGGTAAGCTTTGGCGTAATGAAATTATAAATATTAATATATTATATTTATTATACGTTTTCTGTCGCTAACAAAGGCGAGTTATTGCTAACGTCAGAAAACCAATCGTTGCTGTGGAAACGATTTTAAAACAAATCTCCGAAATGTTTGTACGCGCATAACATCCGAATGACTGCACCAAATTGGAAAATTCTTTTTTTATTTGAGCTCTGGCATTGTGAAATTTAGGTGGCACGTGAGCTGTTTGAAAACTGAATGTAGCGGGAATGAATGTATGGAAAGCGGGAGGGAGGGGAGGTGTGGAAGAGGGCGGGAAGGGGGAAGAGGTGGAGGGGAGAGGGGAGGGAAAGGGGGGAGGGGGAGTGGGGATGATTGATATTTGCAAACGCTACAGTAATTTCCCCCTAACACCATTCGAGCGAAGCCGCGGGTAAAAGCTATTATTAAATATTTTTACATTTTCGCCAAAGTTTGTACCGCTTTTTTGACATGTCCCATGATTTTTATTGGATTTTTCGTAGTTACATATGTATTATAGAATGTTTGAAGTTTTATATTTTTATCATTTAATTTGGAAGCACTTTTTAGAATCCACATTACTGCAAATATGAAAACTTTGTAGAATCGGTTTAAAAAAATGCTAAGACTGTTGTCTTCCAAATGAGGACTACATGAACAATTTATATCATAAGACGTGCAACTTGAATTAATACACTTAAAATTTGAAGGTAATTGACTGATCTAATATATTTACATAAAATAATTCGCGGCCACCTACATAATATATCTTAGCAATATTGAAATAAATGTTCCCAGTTCCCACTGTGTAAGACGCCATATATGTTTCACCTGAATGCATTTAAAAATAATATCGTCTATTTTAGCCCTCTGACCCAAATGTGTCGACTATATAATAAGATAGAGTTTGCTGAAGTAGACATTTTCGTCGATAATCTATATGTGCTAATTATAATAAGTATAATTTGTATCTGTAATTGTGTCTCTTGTATCTCTGACCTCTCTTTGTAATATTTGTCATTTGAGTGAACTATTATGTATTTTTATAATTTTCTGTTTTTAATAGTTTTGTTATTTAATATTTATTTAGAAATAATTTCAAAATTTACAAACGTTAAATTTGTCTGATTAGATTTATGTAATTGTTTGAGCCTGTTTGTGTATTAACTGAGTTTTGTAACTGAATTGTTCTCATATCAGTGAGAATATCTGTAAAAACCCAGTGTAAACAAACATTTTTTTTTTTTAATTTAAACAACGCACATTTATTTATTTTATTTAGTCAGTTAAATACAATTGTCGAACCTACATATATTTTAAATTAATTATTTAAATCAAAAGGTAGTGTGTTTTTACCATGCCCCCTTTCTATTTTCAATGAAACAAAGTCTAATTTCAAAACGTAGTGTCTTAAATAGCTTACATATTAGTTTTTCGGAAAACATACAGTTTTTACGTAAATTTGAACCAAAAATACGCTCAAAATTTCTGGTGTGTAATCCGTTAGTTCGATTGGGTGACCACAGATTTATTTTTTATTTTTTGAACTCTGTTTTTAAGGGCTTTTACAGAGGGATTTATTAAATTATAAACAATTATATTACTTGTATAAGGTTTTTATTTATTTTCTGTTAATAGCTGAACTGCCTCAGTAATAATCTTTTGCATATATTAAGTGATAAATCGAAGATTTAAGCTGAATCCAATCCACTCTTATTCTTATTCTTGGGTGATGAGGAGTACATATTACGGTAGTCCAAGGATTTCTGCACTGAAAAAGGATCCAGACACACAGAAATCTGGTATTGGTAAAACTTTAAAATATTATGTAAAAGCATAAAAATTATTAAAAATGTTTAGGTACAAACTTTAGCAAAATACCCATTTTTCTACGCACGTTTTAGATTAGATTATTTACTACCATTAAAACAAACGATTTGTGAATTAACAATAAAAAAATACTTTATTGAGTCGAAAAAACAGCGGACTTAGAATATATTTTTTTCCTTTTTTTACTTTATGAATAAAACCTCAAATTGTAATATTTAATTAAATGAACTCATTATTAACGAAATTTTATCGGAAATCTGGAAACAGAAAAAATCAGAAAAAGATATTTGCGCCTCTGGGACTCAAACCCGGGACCTTTTGCTTTCCGGGCAAATGCGCTAACCACTGCGCCAAGGTGTCGATATCCGATTCGGTCATTTTTAACTGTATCATAATACTTTGAATATCTTTATGTATGATTGCAAGATTCAAACCCGAACTAAATGCTATCTAGATAGTGTCTGGATAAATCTTTGTACATTTTATTTAATATGCGACATCTATTGACTTTGCTGCAAGTCTAGGATGTTTTTTTTTTAACTTTATGAGTAAAACCTTAAATTGTAATATTTAATTAAATGAAGACAATATTAGCGAAACTCAATCGGAAATCTGGAAACATAAAAATCAGAAAAAGATATTAGCACCTCTGGGACTCGAACCCAGGAAATTCGGAACGCGAAAGGTCTAGGGTTCGAGTCCCAGAGGTGCAAATATCTTTTTCTGATTTTCCTATTTCCAGATTTCCGGTTGAGTTTTGCTAATATTGTCTTCATTTAATTAAACATATATTTCTTTTTACGGTGAGTTCGGCAAAAGAATGCTGCTCCTGTTTGGAGCCAGTAAGAATATGGCATCCCCAATTGTGGTATGTTGTAAGGCTGATGGTAGTGGGAAGAGGATAGATGTGGGGGAGAGGAAGATGGGGAGAACCCTGCCTATCACAATAAATAACAATGAATAAATAAGTACCAACCATGCAATAACGGTGCACAGCAATAACATTTAAGCATAAAATAATAAGTATGTAGTAGATATATTATATTTAAATCCGTTATTAATGGTTGCCTGGAAGAGATAGTTAATTTTCCTAATAAATGCTTTTAGGCGTTAAATTATAAGAACAAATCTTCAAACGCTGAGCGCTTGTAAATTTTATTTCGCTTAAATAATTACATTTCCCATACATATAATTTCAGACATTAACTAACCATACAAGGAATTTATCATAATAACGTAACGAAACTGAATGGTATATAATAATCAATAAGCAATTTGAAAACTGCTTGAGGGAAACCAATAATATGACTATATTAAGCCGTGACGTAACGACTGGTCTAAGAAGTTTATTTTTAACGCGCAATCTCAAAGTGTTTTTATTCAAATTGAAAATTGTTACACATAACCATGCAATTACCCTTCATTACAGACTATAGACTGACAAACATTTTTATAGCTCCGTAAGCTGTTATTAGCAACGCTATTTCCATTTCACACACCGAAGCCAACAAACAACTCGGACTTGTTCCCAGATCGTGTCATGGTGGTCATAGCACTAGAATTAAACGTAATCTGTTATGAGTAGTGAAGACATTTGTTTAAATAATACCTAAAGGAGTTGTTGGAGAAAGGACTGCTGTTAAAATAACTAAAGGATGTGGAACCGAAGATGCTATTGTGGCAAGCGATCAATGCAGCGCTTTCACGACAGATCTTATTTATATTGGCTGCTCGTACGCCAATAGCAGACATGGACCTTTTGTCATCAGCGACGCGACACCGAGCTATAAAAATCCGAGTTTGCTATTCACACGCGATAGAAGTGAAACCTTCAGAAAACTAAAGTACACAAGAGTGGGGAGACTGTGAAGCACTTTTTTTGTCAAAGTGAAGAATGATTTTTTTCCATATTTTTGTCTTCGAATTCCAGTGCACCTTTTCCTATACATTTGGTCATCTTTTTAGTTTTTGTATTTTCTTCTTCGGATTCTAGATGTCGCTTTCTTTTATGTTTTCTTTTGTCTGTTCATTTGGAGTGGTTTGAAGATTGGATAATGATTTCGTAGGATTCGATCCTTTGTCGAAGGTTCGTCAGGTACTTTATACCACTAGCCTAAGGGAGACTTACGTGGGACTGTGGATTTATCGTATTATATTGAAACCGAGTACCCGTGAATCAAATAAATATGTTATTTTAATGACAAACAAATACCTTTGTGTAACACCACTATTTTATTAACAATATCAACATGTTTCGAAAACTATGTTTTCTAACATTTTCTTTTTTTCTTTTATTAACCAAACGTTTTTTAAAAATAGCCATCTTTTAAATTTATTTTCATATTAATACTTATATTTATAATAATTTATTTTGTTATTTAGACTTCTTGTTTTCTTTTTAAAAGATTTTTTATTATGTTAATGTAATTTTTACCCATTCTAAAATAATTTTTATATTTTATTTTATATAATTGTTTTTTATGATATATTTTAGGTAATTAATCACCTCTCCTATCTAATATTTTGTCTATGTTCTAATTAGTCTATACTTGTTTGTCTTTTGTTATTTTTTATTGACTTATTATCCTGACGAAGAAAACGTAGTTTTCGAAACATGTTGATATTGTTAATAAAATAGTGGTGTTACACAAAGGTATTTGTTTGTCATTAAATTAATGATGACGCCACAAAGTAAATATGCCTATTTTGAAGAAATATGTTATTGCTATCTCATTCTCTTGTAGGCTTAATTCTATAGATGTATGTGTTTGTTTCTTTTTAGTGTCACTCGTTTCCGTTTCATCGTGTTTCTAATCACAATGGTGCTAAAGAAGTTCACTTCAAAGAGCGAATCATTCTGTTTCCGATCACAGTCGACTCAACTGCTCGCGAATTGCTCCAGTGTTCGCTTCCCAACTTTTGATAAATAATATCTAAATATAAAATTGAATATTGTTCAATAAGGCACAAAGCCTTGCTTATTTGATTTGCCATTGCAATTATTCATATCTCCATGCTATCATTCAGAACCTTCTTTCAGCCTCAACACATTTCCCAAAATGTCATAGTCAGGAGTCAGGACCCGTGTTGCATCAAAAATGTCTAACACTGTTAGCCAAATTATTAATATTTTGACATACTTGATTGGCTGTTGATTGGTAATGATAATTCGTAAACAGATCTAGACTATTTCTTTTCAATATCGATTCGGCTATCAACGGTGAAACCATGCAAGGGACATCGATATAAAATCATCAGAACTTACGCCTATCCATCTGATAGCATAAAGTTATCGATGTCACCGTCTACAGCTCCTATACAACAAATATGTCTTCGTTATTCTTGATAGATAGTAAAGTTGGCGATCGCGTGTTCACCCATTAACATTAAGGCCATCACAACATCGAGAGGTGAGATTCGCGCCACCCCGC
Source organism: Glyphotaelius pellucidus (assembly GCA_936435175.1). NCBI lineage: Eukaryota > Metazoa > Arthropoda > Insecta > Trichoptera > Limnephilidae > Glyphotaelius > Glyphotaelius pellucidus. The sequence continues at coordinate 4,018,623 of OW386541.1, forward strand.
ACGTGAAACGTGTCATTTACAATGGCTGATCACTATCTTATCCATAATACAATCCTAATTCCACGATGTGTGGAAATTATCATTCCTACTCGGGCCCAGTGGGCACATTAGTGGCCCGGGCCCGGAATAATGGGGCCCGGGGGCCACAAAACAATTTGTCTAATCAGATCCCGGCCCATTTGTATCCTTTGATACAATATCACCATACATCGTTTCTATGACAAACCTCAAATGACACCGGAATGAATTACAAAAATCGAAAAGATTAGATTCGTTGATTTTATCTTTTTGTTGTCATATTCCAAAGTCGGGCAAATTGAGGTTATTATTAATATTTATTTAGGTAATCATGGGTACATTTTTTGTGATACAATATTTTTAATGTACATTGATGTGTTTTATACGTATAATGCGATGACCTGAACATCGCAATTTTAATCATATTTGTTTATACAATAACATCACTTGATACTTGTAGCTAGATACATAATGTAGCTACTAGCTATGTACGAGATGGGCTATCGGCAGTTTTTACTGTGTGGGACTGTGCTTCCTGGTGTCGCCGATATTTTTAACCAATATTATTGCACACGTTCCAAAAATCAACTAATTGGACGAATTCTTTCCGTATTCAAACTGTATTGTTGACGGCCGGCGTAGTCCAGCGGTAAGGCTCTTGACTCGCATTCCGAAGGTCGCGGGATCGAATCCCGGCGTGGCAAATAAATTTTATTTGTAAATTGAAATAACAGAATATTTTGTTTGTAACCACGATTTATTTAATTTTTCTACTACCGACCGGTTTTGCTTAACATAATCATCTTCAGGGTAAACTGATCAAAAATTAAATAATCGTGTTACATACAAAGAAAAACAGTCTACCTTATTTTTATTTGTAAGCTTCTCATATTTTGTCATCCTCCTGTTGATTGCGACTGAAGACTTCTTTAATTTTCGTGCGAAATGTTCCCTCTCTGCGTTTTTTTCTTATATTTTCTAACCTTTTTAAACTGTATCTAGAACTACATAAATTAATATATTAGGTAATGGGGGTTAAAAGTTAATGTGCTCCTCCCTGAGAAACAAAGCATCTATGTGGGGTACATTGTTATATGTAACAACTTGCCCCCTAATCATTGTAACAACTTGACCCTTCGACAAATTTCACGTCAAAATCGTAATATCATTTACACGAAATTTACAACGGCTAAGATAAATGTTCAGAAACTAAGCAGAAGGGTGTAAAATATCAAAAATATAATATAAATTAACTTATTTATTACGGTAAGGTGACAATATGACTTCAAATTCTTTAAACGAAAGTTACTTTGCACACGCGAAATTCAATTTTTTTTATTAGATTTTTTTGGAACATTCGTTTTCGTTGACGTTTTTTGGGACGCTAATTCACTCATGTCCACCATAGGCATGCACGCAAAAATTCTCTCTGGTGTGTGATTTATCGATGATGTAACAACGTGCCCCCGTTACAACGTGCCCTCGTTACAACGTTCCCCCGTAACAACGTACCCCGCCTTCTCCTACGACATTGTTTTCCGATTTTCATGATTTCTAGCGGAAAATTCGGGAAATAATTGTCGAAATTGAAAGATAACGAAATACTCTTCTAACGTGCTTCGGTAGTTGCGAGTATGAATCTATAATCATTATATTTATACCCAACTAATTTCCGTCCAAGCAATTACCTACAAATTTAATATAACAAATGATTGCAATTCAACACAGGTCTCGATCTAGAATCTTTAACGGATGTAATATTATTTATTACGGAGAACTTCTGACATTATTTAAGGTAGGTACCCCATGGCACCTTTCTTTAAATTATTCTATTAGTGGTCCATTATGCCCATTGACGTAATGATAGGTTCTGCTGTCGAATAACGGAAATAACGTAACAGATATTTTTTGTCTTCTTTCGGACTTTGTGTGGTCTCCGGTGCGTTTTAATGTTTCAATGCTTTCTAATGTCATGGCCTTTTTTATTGGAGAGGCAGTAGAAGTTTTAAAATAATCCTTTGGTCACCATGTTCGGTAACGCATTTTGTATGTGTACATAGATGCATTAATCTTAAATACACCAGTACCTACCGCCAACGTGACACGTCGGGAAAATTATTAAATCTTTAAAAACGGCTTCCGCAACTAATACGTAAATAAGGAACAATGATAATTGGATGATTTGTAGAGCGCCGTTTTATGAAAAAGCACAATGGTTACTCACAATAAGTTATTGGGCTCTAACTAATTTTATTATTTACAAATAGATACTGAAAACATACTAACCTAGTAAGTCACTTCCGATAACACGCTTTAATTAGAAATTTTATGCTTGGAAAAAATACGACTTTGTCGCTTGATTTTATTATCCATTTAAATATATTTGCTGTCCTCCATTACTCTCTTCAACGAGTAGAAAAAATCAGAGACGTCGGGGTATTACTTGTGACTCTAAATTACTATTAGATCATATTGAACACATCTTAGAAAAAGCCTACAAATAATGGGCTTCATTCTATGCGTCCCAAAACTATTCAATTTTAAATTTAAACTACTATAATAAATGACACGCGTAATTTTTGTTATTTATTTTTGGGGTGTTATGCCGTGTTTCGCTACCTCCTTCTTTAGCCAACGTTTCGGACAGCGTTACAGTGTCCATCATCAGGGCAGATGAGCCCAGATGATGATGGACACAGTAACGCAGTCCGAAACGTTGGCTAAAGAAGGAGGTAGCGAAACACGGCATAACACCCCAAAAATAAATAACAAAAATACTTTTGGCCGTGAAAACCTAAAAACATACCTGACATGCGTAATTTTCGTTATTTGTTATTGGGGTGTTATGCCGTGTTTCGCTACCTCCTTCTTTAGCCAACGTTTCGGACAGCGTTGTCCGAAACGATGGCTAAAGAAGGAGATAGCGCAACACGGCATAACACCCCAAAAACAAATAACGAAAATACTTTTGGCCGTGAAAATCTAATAACTTATCTGACATGCGTAATATCTCGAATTTGCATCTGTCATTTGAAATCCTCAATAAAAAACTTACATTAATACTATTGAAAACATTCAAACAAAATTTTTGAAACACCTGTAGTACCGTTTTGAAAATCATCAATGTAACCCTATTGCTCTTTACAAACGCATAAAATTTCTTAACGTACTGTGTCTTTACGAAATTGTGAACTTCCTTATTGACTTCCCAGCCCTGTTAGAAAGGATTGCATTGCCCTAAACGCAATAACATAACGAATACCTTATTTTATATACAACATTTCAAATTTAAATACGCACAAAACTCCTTGCTCGTGCTTCTCAGCAAATCTAATGATGCCCTAAGAGATATTGACATTTTCCACTGTAACCTTAAACTGTTTAAAATCAAATAACCTTACAGTGTACTTAAATCAAAGCTATGATTTCAGTATTTAGTATTTTATTTGTTTAATAACTACTAACTAACTAACTTTAATAAATTTAATAACTACTTGTTTTACTTTAATAACCTTGTACTATATAACTTTAATAACTACTTGCTAACTTTGAGCGGTCAGTGGTTGAGTGGGCATCGCGTTTGGGTCCCACCCGGGCGTCCCGTATTCGATTCCTCGGCTGGCTAAGTCCTCCATCACAACACAAGCAACATTTTCGGCTTTTTGTGGTGGTAGTAGGAGATTTTCAAACATTGTTGGGTAATTCGTAATCCGGGAATGTTTCTTTCTTTTAAAAAAAAAATTTAAAAAATAAAAATAAGTAACCGTAACAAAATATTGTAAATGGAACATAACCCGTTTTTATTATATTCACTATTTTATGTACAATGATTTCATATACAACTATATGTTTCCTAATAAATTTAAATAAAAAAAATATTGTGAAGATTAGTGGCTAAAGTGGAGTTGATATTTATTTTGAAAACCTGAGAATTTTTATGAAATGACCTTTAAAAGCTTGCTTAAAAAAATAATAAGTTCTTATTTAGATTAAATGAAAATAAATAACAGAATAAATCTCACCTGCTAAACCTGCTAAGTCACCAAACGTAGCTAACCCGTTGGAACCTACGGCAGAGGTGTTGGTTATCCAATAGATGGTTCATGGTTGTCATGATGGTTCAAATTGTCGTAAATATATATGAATACGAAAATGCAGAATTGGACATAATGGGTGTTAAACAAAAAGAATTCTTTATTTTAATTTTTATCCACAAATTGTTGTCTCTGACTGAAAGAAAACAAGAGACTTAAAAAGAACGAAAGAAAAAACAAAGCATTGCTAACTTTATAACGACTTTCAAATGTATTGTTTAGTTCCCAATGAAATTAAAAATGTAACTAAATTAAGCATACTCAAAGAAAAATGTTAAAGTTATGTGTGTAATAAGTATTAGAAATAAGCAAAGTATGTAAAAACGTACGTTTATATTAGATTTGGGGGGTGAGTACGGGTACCGCCGCCCTGGGAACCATTTATTGGATAACCAACACCCCTGGTTACTGCCATAGCAGGAGTGTCCGGGTTCATAATGTGAAGTTTTTCCACTTCTTGGCAGCGCATGTTTTTTCCCACCCACCGAGTTGGCTCGGGAGAGACTGGTTGAGGGAGACCTTTTGATTTCTCCAACAGGACTCTCTCAGAACGCAGTGCGAGGGATAGATTCATACACTGACCCCCAGATTCCCACCCGCATCATGCCCTTTTCCATCCTAGAATAATGGGCTAATGTAAACAAAAATTTTGTCGTCATAAAATCATTTCAAATAAAATTAGCCTTTTATTAATATTTAATTAGATTCTCTAAACGATTTACCGTAATTTCTAAAACGAAATCTTGTTTCGGTTAACACTGTTTATAGTGTAATTTGCAATCGATTCAAATAACAAATGAGTGCAATCACTCTTGAGCGGCACATGTTAGGAACTTTTACGGTTTCGTATAAAAGCTTTAACAACTTTAGTACGTTTAATGCCGATATTAATATCTCGGGCGGTCATTTGCGCATCAGCTGCCTCCGAAAAAGAGCTTCACGCGTATCATGCGGCCACAACTCACACACGTTTGGGGCAGTTATCTGTTAAAAAGTTACCTTTAAATAATGCCCTCCTTTGATGAGATCCCGTCTGACGAGTGAGAACTCATCCATCAGGCGGAGAGCTAATGATTCTGGTTATTGTTTTAAAGCACCGCTCCTAATAGATGGCGCTCTTGATATGCCCGTTGGCCACCTTCGTATCTCGTACCTTTGCTTCGGATACCGACACTGCTCGTACCTTCGCCGGAAGAAGAAAAAATCAATTACAGCTTGACGTTCAAACGAAGTGTCGGTCTAGGAAGAGGGAAAATTATTCACGAAGTGTATAGAAATATGGCTACCATACATGTTTCCCTTTATAAAAAATGTGTGTATTTTTCTACACAAATTTTTTAAGATAAAAAGTAATGTTCCAAATATGTACAATGTAATTCTATTGTAAGTATCATTAAGAGGGAATAACCAGATGAAATATGTCATTTTTAAATCAACTTTTAGATGTATTGACTCTTTTCCACAAAAAAACATAAATTGATTTTGAAAGACTTCTTTTATCTAGTGAAGCTATTTTTAAATTTTGAGAAAATGTGTTTGTTTTTAGTACAATAAGATTTTACCTTAGGTCGTTGGCAGATTTGTTAAATTTTCAAACAAAATTTTGTATTATAAAACATACATTTTAAATCATATAATCATGCAATAAAATAAATCAATAAATTATTTGGGAAACCCTTTTTTCAGAGTTTTAATTTTAGTTCAAATAAAATCATTAAAAAAAGATCCGCGCCCTTGTTTTGTGTCAAAATTACTTCAGTTTGTCTACTTATTTACGGTCTTACAAACTAATATATTTTTAAAAAATGCATTCTTATTTTGCTTAGAAATTAATGAAAAATTAAAAATACTTTTGATCAAACAATAATTACATAAGGTACATAATTTTAAATGTTTTATCGTCACGAGTTTGAGCATTTTTGAATGTGGGTATTTATTAAAGTAAATTTGGAATGAAATAAAATCGATATTGAGTCATTATGTTAAAATGCTGGTATGGAGAATAATTAATCTTTCTCATCGGAACCGCCCTGCACCGTTGCAAGGGTACGTTCAACGAAATTTTAATTCTCGGCCGCTGGTTAATGGCTCTTAATATCTCACTAGAGGAATCTTTAGGTAATTAAATAATTATTTCTTCAAAATTCGCAAATTTTCAGTAAATTAAATAATTACCTAAAGATTCCTTCATTCATTTTTTTTTTTTTTTGGTTTAAGGCAATTCACCCTGGAGAGAGTGCTTTGTGCCGGTAATATTTAAAATGGATAAGAAATTTCGGTTAATCTAATGGGAAAATAATAAAACAAATTAAATATTGGACTCATTTAGATCACTAAAACAAATTAAATATTGAATTCATTCAGGTTAATAAACTTACATAAAGCTGTATGAACACGAGAATTGTTAAGAGATAAAAGGTATGAAATGTTAAGGGGGGACTGGTGTGTGATTTTAATAAGCCGGCGGTATATGTTCTTGAAAGATGAATGGTTTTTACAGTTAAAGAAAACGTGGTCGAGGGTTTCCTCTTCCACACCGCACTGGCAGAACGGATCATCTAAAACTCTAATTCTAGACAAGTGAGATGCAATTGAACAGTGGCCAATTCTCATTCTCGAGATACATGAAATGAATCGTTTTGAAAGTTTTTTACCGTGAAACCATGGCTTAGCAGGGATATGGTTTTGAATTCCCGCATAGAAAGATCCAGTTCTTATTTTGGAGACTGCCCAATTTTCTTCCCAGGCACGAGTCATATTAGATTTAAGAATCGGAAAGACATCGGATATAGGAATTCTAAAATTTAGTGGGATAGTTCCGGAATCTGAACCAGATTTGGCGAGAAAATCGGCCATCTCATTACCCTCGATACCCAAATGGGCAGGGACCCAGGCCAATATCGTCTCAAACCCAGATTCACTAAGAGAATTGAGAAGATTTTTTATTATACATATAATATTGTCTTCCGGATAACGTAAAATATTTGACCTAATTTTAGTTAGAGCACTTAGCGAATCAGTACATAATAAGGCTCGATGAATGTTGAGAACCTGGATTTGATTTAGCGCTTGTTCAATTGCAAAGCATTCGGCTGTAAATATGGAAGCTTCTTTCGGTAATTTATAAGTGAGATTGATGTTGAATTCTGGACTATATATAGATGCTCCACATCTTTTATTTTCAAATTTGGAACCATCCGTGAAAAGGATGGAAAATCCAGGGAATTTCGAAGCCACTATGCTTTTAAAACAATCATCCACATTTTGAAATTTATTTGGGGAAGATAAAATATTCTTCCGAAAGACTGATGTTATTGTGTTCGGCATAAAAGTGATTGCCTTAAATGGAATATTGTATATAGGAAGATTGGGAACTTCTTGAAGATATTGGAGGGAAGATGATAGAGAATTATAGAGATGAAAACTTTTAATTAAGAGAGGAAAACATTGTTTTTCTCTCAATCTTTTGTTAGAATTCAAATTAACACTTAACCTATTAAGACTTTGTTTAATAGGATGATGTGATAACGATAAAGCCTTGAAAATATATTTATTGGCAAGGAATTGCCTTCTGAAATATAATGGAGGCTCCACACATTCCACCTGAAGAGCATTAATTGGAGAAGACTTCATAGCTCCAATAATCATTCTGAGGGCTTTTGATTGAATTCTTTCCATTTTCTTATCTAGATATTTAGGGAGTGGGTCAAAAAGGAATGAGCCATAATCCAAGTGGCTCCGAACTAGGGAATTATACATTAATTTAAGAGTGGTAGGGTGAGATCCCCACCATACTCTGGAAACTGCTCGCATCATATTAAGTCCCTTTTCACACTTTGTAGAAATTATCTGAATGTGTGGAAGCCAGGAAAGTTTATGGTTCAAAAGAAGACCAAGGAATTTGATTTGAGTAGCGGTTTGTAGAGGCACATTATCAAAAGAAATTGAGAATTGGGGAATTTTTCTTTTGCGCGTGAAAGCCACGACCCTTGTTTTAGATGCCGCCAGATTCATCCCATTTATTGACAACCAGCTTTTAATATATTGTAAAGCCAAATTCATTTCCTTAGCTGCAAGAATAATATTTTTATGTAACAAATATATAAGGATATCATCCGCAAAGTAAAGACGCTTGATAGAAAAAGGAATTACTGAGTCTAGGTCGCTTATATAAATATTAAACAACAGAGGACTAATAACAGAACCCTGGGGCAAACCTCTCCATAGTTTGCGCCTTAAGCATTTAGAGGAAGACTCAATAATAATGGACCTATCTGAGAGCAAATTAATAATAAATTGGACTAATTTCGGGGGGATTTGTTTTTTAATTAGCTTTTCTTTCAAAACATTCAGTAAAACATCATCGTAAGCTGATGAAAGGTCAAGGAATGTGGCCAATGTATAAGAATTTAGGGATTGGGAAACTCGGATATCAGTTGTGAACAAACTTAAATTATCCATTGTAGATTTCTTTTTCCGAAAACCATACTGATTTGGTGAGATAATATCTTGACTTTCAACAAACCACTCTAATCTGTTCTTCATCAAACGCTCCGCTACTTTCATCAAACATGATGAAAGAGCAATAGGCCGATAAGACGAAATTTCAGATGGATTTTTTCCAGGTTTTAAAATGGGAATGATTTTTTGAGTTTTCCAATCATCCGGAATTAGTCCTGTTTCAAACATATTATTAATAAGAGATAAGAAATATTCAACCGCCATATCAGAAAATGATTTAATGAAACTATTAAGTATTCCATCGGGACCCGGAGCAGAGTCAGAAAGGGTTCTTATTACTAGTTTCATCTCATCAATGGAGAAAGGAGCATCTAGCCAGTTAGAGTGAGATGGATATGGCTTAATAGAAGGCATTTCTTCACATCCGGCCACTGATGGGGGGGCTATTTTATCCGCAAATCCTATAAGAATTTCTTCTGATATATGCTTGGTACTCGGCGGAGAATACGATGATCCGAATTTTTTTAAGCTAGACCAAACTGAAGATTGGGGAGTTTCCGGAGACAGGTTCTCACAGAACTTCCGCCATCCAGCGCGTTTTTTATTTTTCAAAATTCGTTTGGTTTCTGCCTGGGCTTTTTTAACTGATAAAAAATTTTCTAGTGTCATACACTTACGAAAAGAGGAAATTGCTTTTTTACGAGAGTTGACGGAGCGAGTGCATTCCTCGTCCCACCACGGATTAGAGTGTTTTATTTTAATGTTCGCATTGCGTTTCGGGATGGATTTTTCTGCTGCATTTATAACCATAGAGGGAAACGTCTCACATTGCAATCTGATGTCTCCCGGGGACGATTTTTTTTTAAAATTAATAAGGTTATCTAGTTCAGAAGCGAAAGTGCTCCAATTCGCATCATTTATTCTAAATTTGAGATTATTTTTAACTGGTGGAGGATAAGTGTTAGATTGATGTTGGAATCGGATTATAATTGGAAAATGATCACTAGAGAGGGGATCGTTTAGGATGTCCCAAGAGCATTTAGATGCTAACGAATATGAACAAAGAGATAAATCAACAGCACTTTTCCGTTGATGAGGGGGGGTGAATCTGGTTGGAGATCCGTCATTTAAAAAACATAGGTTATGGGTATCAATAAAATCTAAAAGATTGCGGCCAGAACGATTTGTTATTTTGCTACCCCAAGAAGGGGAATGTGCATTAAAATCTCCTAGGATCATAAAAGGGGAACAAATCTGGGTTAAGATTGGTGCCCATTCATTTTCAATAAAAGTGGTAGAGGGAGGAATATATATTGATAATATTGTGATATCAGATAAGACAGCTGCTATTATCTGGATATCGTCGGAGGGAGTATGTATATTAATTTGTTTAAACGGGATAGAATTATGGATTATCAGAGCCGTGCCGCCTTTACCATCCGGTCTGTCGTGTCTGAGACAATAATAACCCGGAATTCTTAAGTGAAAGGAGGGTTTTAACCACGTTTCAGAAATGGCGGCCACTGAAACGTCGTGTTCGTCGAGTAATTGAATTAGGCCAGATTTGTTAGCGAAGAGGCTTCTACTGTTCCACTGAAGAATTTTGTTCAGTTTCGAAGTCATTGGGGAGGCAAGATAATAAAGATTTAATGTAATCGGCAGCGTTGGACGGTACAGTATTGTTGTTTGTAAGGATAGAAATTAAAAGGGTAATTAAAGTTTGTATAAAAGAATTATTATTCAATATTTCGGGGAGAGCAGGAGGGGATGTATTACTATTAATGGCACACCCATTGGGGGTCCGAGATTTGGCATTCCCATTCGGGCTGGTCAAAATATTATTCAATTGTTTTTTATCAAGGTAAGGAGTATATTTTGGGTTGGGTTTGACTGGCTTGAGAATGGTTTCTCTGTGAGAAGATGACGTTGAATTTAAAAAGGTGGTTGATTGGAAAGGAGCTGAGGACGATGTCATCTCTGCGAAAGATTTTTTCGCAGGAGAGAATAACTTTGAGGCCTGGAAGTACGAAATGTTGTCGGTAGCCATTTTATGTTTTATGTTCCTCTGTCTTGTCAATTCCGGACAGGCTAGACTGACCGCGGTATGTGCACCCGAACAGTTAATGCAAATGGGATTATTGGAAGATTTTGGACATTGATCAAATGGGTGATTTTCTCCGCAAAAGTAACAACGTAGAGGGGAGCGGCATACGGATTTTGTATGTCCAAACCGGCAGCAATTGAAGCATTGAACAGTTGGAAATTTATAAACTTCGACGGGAAGCGAGGTATAATAAATAAACACACGAGACGGAAGGGATTGTCCCTCAAATGTAACAACAACAGATTGGGAAGGTTTCCAGATCTTGTTTCCATCAGTAGAATCCTTGTAGTTCAGTCGACGTGCTTTTATTACTTTCGGGGTTCCTTGGGAATTATTCAAAGCATCAACAATTTCAGCCTCTGGGATATCCGTGGGAATTCCTCGAACAAGACCCATTCTCGTAAGGTTAAATGACGGGATGAACGATTTATATTTATGTTTTGAGAGCGAGTCAATTTTTTTTACAAATCCATTTGCGGAAGCGGCAGTATTAAACTCGATAGATAATTTATATCGCCCTTCCGGTTTAATTGAACCATTAACAATACCAAGGTTATTATTTTTTGAGTCAAATAAGAATTTTCCAAAATCTAAAGGATGAATAAGTTTTCCTTGTTCAGTTCTCTGAACAATTACGATAAAAGGACCGGAAGCGGAAGCAGGATAAAGTAAGTCAGTACTTTTTGTATTATCGCTAGCTAAGGTACTTGTCTGGGTGTTACTATTGGGGTTAAGGTCGTTAGAGGTCGAGGTTTGTTGAATCGGCGGTATAGATTTAACTTTCGATGGGATGTAAATGTTATGCGATGGTCGTCGTTTACGAGATGGAAGCGTAATAGAAGCCTGGCTAGTGTTAGATTCCGAATCAGAAAAATCTAATATCGATCCTGGGTCGGGAGGTCTATCTTCGTCTTCCTCCATTATATAAAAAAAAAACTTAACTTTTAAAAATTAAACTGAAAAAATAATACGCAGTCTATTTCATTGACTGTACAAACAAAAACGGATTAGCCGTAAGTAGGAATGCAAACAAATAAGTATACGATAAACAGAATTAAATAAAATGTAACAATAATCTCTTATCTGTATGAGGCACGGGAACGGGCGAACGGCACTAAGCAATAGGTAAGGTACACACAACCACTGTTGACCGCGGCTCGAATCGGACTCAACCTTCATTCATTGATAATTTGAATAATATCAAAGATGTTCGTGTTGTTTTTTTTTATTAAAGCTAAGTCTATTTTATGTGGAGGATTAATAAACGCGTTGGTATTTAGATTCATACAATGTATTGTTTTTTTATAAGTATTACTACAGCACATAAAATTTATTGATGCAACATGAAAGCGGACTCTGACTCGAACAGCTCTCTTTTATAACTTTTGAAGGTTATTCCCATCAAAATAATCTATTATTGAAGAAGAAGAAAACAAACACTAATAATCTAAACGAAATTATGAAAGAGAACAAGACACGAAAAAATAATAAGATAACGGTCACAACTGGGACTGGGTCGCAATTGTAATATTTAATTAAATGAAGACAATATAAACGAAACTCAATCGAAAATCTGAAAAAAGAAAAATCAGAAAAAGATATTGACATCCTGGGACTTGAACCCAGGACCTCTCGCTTTCCGGGCGAACGCGCTAACCACTGCGCTACGGTGTCGATATCCAATTCGGTCATTTTTAACTGTATCATACTTCGAGTAAGAACCACTCACACTTTCTTCATTTTTCTTAACGCATATTCTATTGGCAGCTACCTTTGTGTATGATTGCAAGATTCAAACCCGAACTAAATGCAATCTAGATAGTGTCTGGATAAGTCTTTATCCATTTTATTTAATATGCGACACCTATTGACTTTTCTGCAAGTCTAGGATGAATATTTAAATTTTTTTTTATTTTAACTTTATGAGTAAAACCTCAAATTGTAATATTTAATTAAATGAAGACAATATAAGCGAAAGTCAACCGAAAATCTGAAAACAGATAAATCAGAAAAAGATATTGACCCCTCTGGGACTCGAACCCAGGACCTCTCGCTTTCCGGGCGAACGCGCTAACCTTTAACTGTATCATACACTTTAACTGCTAATTTTTAACTGTATCATACAGTTAAAAATGACCGAATTGGATATCGACACCGTGGCGCAGTGGTTAACGCGTTCGCCCGGAAAGCGAGAGGTCCTGGGTTCAAGTCCCAGAGGTGTCAATATCTTTTTCTGATTTTTCTGTTTTCAGATTTTCGATTGAGTTTCGCTTATATTGTCTTCATTTAATTAAATATTCTTAAATCGTTATCCTACTTACACTTTGATTCACTATTTTATTTCTACCCGCGAATCGGTTTATGTGTTGTGTTCTAAAATATCGTGAATTTCATTGTTTGCCTCGCAGAAATACCAACCAATAAACCTATGGAAAAATAGCGGACGTAAATTATGCACTGATATTCTAAGGCGTTATTGTCATTTGTAAAACGCGAAGGGTTGGAAAGGGGAGGAAAAGACCAGGGAAAGCGGAGGAAGGGGGGGAGAAGTCCCCGGTTCCTGGTTTCCTGTTCTGTTCCCAGTTAGTAAGCCACTGGAATGGCCTACCAGCCGCCCAAAAGGGAAATCAAATTAATATCACCCGGGGGGCGCGGGTGTTTGCCAATAGCTCCTCCGCCCCCTCGGCCGTCCCCTGGCCGCCCACACCCCCCGCCAAGGGGTGGGTCCCCGACTTCCGTTAAAAAAAACTGCCCCAAAGAGAGGCAATATTCGTCCCCTCAAGTCTTATAAAGTAGCATTTCTCAGCCGGTAGGAGGCAGAGGTACATCACATTTCATTAAGGTTTAAATAATTAAAAATATTTCAATATACTAAAGTACATTTTTATTTATGATAAACGACAAAATTTTGAAAAGAATCTGAAATATTAACGAGGAATATTACCAGCTATACAATCACTTTAAAGGTTAAATTCTTCACTACTCTTTTCCTGATTAAAAAAATAAAATTTTGTATATCTTGAGCTTTAACATGTAATAATTTCTAGCATTTTGTTTTGGAGAGTTTTATTTCACATGCACATTTGTTACTTAATTTTTATATATCTTTTACCGATTTCGATACATCCGTATCATTCACTATCAATATTAAAACCACAAGTAGATACAGAAATAATAAGATTTTATTAGGTGAGGGTGGTGGGAGGGGTTATTTTGGGTGAGGGGGAGAAGGGTAGGAGTATGAGTCAACATAACAGGGGATAATTGAAAATTAAGTTATAAATGTACATGAGAAATAAAACTCTTAAAAAAAATAAATTTTTAATTGTAAGATTTTTTTGTGGCAGATTTTTTTTTTCACAATCGATTTATAAGAAAACAGTTCTTTGGAGATTCATCTTTCAGCAACGAGAGGATTTTTTAAAATATAAACAGACGTAGACCCGTAATCACGGGATGTTATAATATTATAATTGTACAAAAATTGTGAAGCTGAAAGTGTTTATTAAAAGAAATATTTTCCTCGGGATCATTGCCTTTCAAAAGATGATACATACCTATTTAAAATGACGTCATCTATCCAACGACATTATAAAAACTACAAAACGCATTATATTCACACCAATCTTATTTTGCTAAATTTTCGCCGTGCGCATTTCAACGCAATTCAATTTCGTCACAACTTACTTGTTTTTTATCAAAATTAAGGTTTTTTTTGTATTACCAGATAACGTGTATGCATATAAACGTATACATATAAATATATTTTTAGAAAAGCTACTTATGTGCAGAAAATGTTATTTTTTTTACATTTTGAATTCGGCTACTGCGGCGTACAACGGGTTATTTTTTATAAATATCTGTCAAACATTGAAAAAAATACTTTAACTTAATATAATTATATCGTCGTTGATACTGCAATACGTCATATGTCATTTGACTAGTGACGAATTGGATTATCTGGGATTATCCATGGTGAGAACAACTTAAGAAATAACAAATTGCCTTTTAATCTCTAGGTGTATTATTCTTAGACATACTTACAACGTCTTGCTATGATGTAAAAAAGGTCAGAAATTTGGATTATTTTCTATCAGAGAAACAAAATACATTTCTGACGTGAAAACTTCTTTACCATCGTTGTTATTTTTTTTTTTTTTTTTACATGAGCTCCACACAGGAGGCCCTGAGGAAAATAATTTCCCACAGGGCCTATGTCATCTTTGGGGATGCTGTGTGGAGGGTTTTTTTAAGGAAGTTTAAGGGTTTTAAGGTTTAAGGAAAGGAGTTTAAGGAGTGGGTAGGAAGGAAAGGGGTTTAAGGGGTGGGTAGGAAGGAAAGGGGTTTAAGGGGTGGGTAGGAATCTGGGGTTCAGTGTGTCCTGGTCATCCACCTTCGAGACCTAGACAAACTTCACCCCATGAACCCGGGCACCCCTGCTAAATCACCAAACGTAGCGAACCACTTGGGGTGACCTATGGCAGAGGTGTTGGTTATCCAATAAAGGTTCCCGGGGCGGCGGTACCCATTCCCGCCTCCCAAATTGAAACTCGATGAAACGAAAAATAGCGACACTGAATAGAGACAAACACATATATACACCTACAGGATTTAGCCTGTGAAAGAATAAGGTAGTGTAATCGGTCTCCTCTTTGCGCGGTGCTTCGTTACCTTCCCACTCTTGTCTTCTTTAGTTTTCTGAAGGTGTCACTTCTACCGCGTGTGAATTGTATACTCTGATTATTTTTTTGACGTACGACATACGCACATTGCAGTATCAACGACGATATTAATGATATTTATTCACTCAAAAAGAAAACAAACAGAAGTTAATATAAGGTGCGTACTCCTGATATTTTTTCAAGGACTTTTCCAGCTCGTTGGTACTTTATTTTTATGGAAAGTATCCGCCGAATTCCTTACAGATAAAAGAAATATAAATGCTTAATTAAGAAGTATTCCTTCGAAGTTAATGAGCGAAGGAAGCCGAATTTGGAATACGCAATACGCGGCGGCAAAAGGTTGCCATAAGCTGTCACGCGGGGCAGGTAGGAACCGACCAGGGACTGTATATAAAAACGTGGGCAATATTTATTGTAAATGAAAATGGGATTTAAACTAACGTCTTGTAACTAATACCCTCTTACGGTTAAAACTGGCACTAATTTGGTTTTTATAGCGCGTTCTTAATTTGATTTGGCGGCATCGCGAGTGCCCTCCCTGTTTGCAGAGGGGAGCGCAATTAATATCCAGGGATTATATTTTTTTCGCGGGCACTGTTCCTACCCCATAGTGTTGCCATTTCTTTATTTTCCCCAAGTTAAGCTTTGTTTAATTTGAGGGGGGTGTTCTGGACGATTAAAGTTTTACGCATACCTATTGCGAAATTACTTTGATTTTTTTTCAAGCCTGTCTTTAATACAAAAAATTAAGCCTGTTAGCGTCGGAGATACAAATACGTAATTAAAAGTTTGCAGCGGTCGATTTATTTTGAAAGTGGTATTAAAATCGTGCTAGGGATTTCAGTTTGTTATTAATCTAGGAAGACTTAAATTTTTATGCTTTTTCATTAAATTTAAATACAAAGAAAGCACTAACGAGTTTCTTTTTACGTCGGTTAATTGGTTTTTGAAAAATCCTGTTTTTAAGTACAGTTTAGAAACTTGTGTTTAAAAATATACTTCGTCTTTACTAGGCGGGTACCAATTAAAACAAGTTAAGCCTTTGAAGGGGTAAACTTATTTAAGTCACTATATACCTAAAAACAGGCTTTGTTAGTACTTTAATTTAAGTGTCTAAACTAATTGAAATCAAATTACACATCTCATTTAAAAACCATTTTATCGTTTATTATCGAAAGATTTTTTTTTTTTTAATCTAACAATGTCATAATACTCTAATATAAAAATGATGATCAAACGATAGCATAATATCACATCCTCCATACACACAGGCCTAGCTTTATTGTGGCGGTACACCTAACATATACGGAATTATTACTATGTACTTTGTAACATATTTTCTATAAATGATGTAACATTATTTTTTTAATAAACATTTTTTTTTACATGAGCTCCACACAGGAGGCCCTGAGGAAAATAATTTCCTTCGGGGCCTATGTTATCTTTGGGGATGCTGTGTGGAGGGTTTTTTAAGGAAAGGAAGGAAAGGAGAGTTCTGGGAAGGAAAAGGATATAAGGGGTGGGTAGGAATCTGGGATTCAGCGTGTCCTGGTCATCCACCTTCAAGACCTAGGCAAACCTCACTCCATGAGGGGGCACCTTTGCTAAATCACCAAACTTAGCGAACCACTTGGGATGACCTGTGGCAGAGGTGTTGGTTATCCAATAAAGGTTCCCGGGGCGGCGGTACCTATTCCCGCCTCCCAAATGTAAAAACATGAAACCCGCCTCCCAAACATATTAAAAAGAAAACTAAATAAAAATCAGTAGTTACATTGTAGAACAAAAGTACATATATAAAAAATTTCCCATGTGCCTAAGCTTTCATGATGTAAATATGACAACATATCTCAATTGGTTTAACCTTTCTCAAATCTAAAGTTAATATTTGGGACTTTGGTGCGTTATTCACCTTCAAATTTTTTTTTAAATATTTCGATGCGCTTACAACATAAATGGTAATAAATAGTGTAGGAACTTAACCGTTATGAGAATCAATTTCTTCGATAAATCTCTTACATATTTACATATTTTTAATTTTATAGGTACAGCACAATAGTACCGACTGCTTCCAACGTCCGGAGCCAGTGAGGATATGACATTCCCAGAATAGGAAGGCTGGTAAGTTCCTGGCTATTCAGATCCAAATACGACTAGAGCCATTTCAAGCAATGTTTTGATTCCAAATGGTTTTTCTCCAAGGCAATACAGAGAGTTTATTCCACCGTGAGCATGCCGCAAATATACCACATGAGAATAAGATACTATGTTTAACGATTTTATTGTGAAACAAAACAAAATTAATAATATAAAATTTACGTTCCATGATAACTCAGAAAATGGCATTTCAACACCCCTTTGAAAGTCGTTAAAGTATGAAAAACATATTTGAAAAATAGTTCATAACCTAACCTAATTTAATCTATTTGACTATTTTTTCATTACTTTTGTGACTTTTCAAAAGAGGTGTTGAGTTGTATGATTATGAGTTGTCCGGCCACCAAAATGAACCTGTGACCTCTGGATTCTCTCTCTGGAGATTCTTAATCCCTCGACCACGGTGGCTATCTAATAAATATAATAAAATCTTGCATTTAATTGCATATTACTTACATTGCTTATTTTATAGTAGGTATTTGCAGTAAATACGTGAGATTGAAGAGACACAAGGAACTCAATAACAGCAGCCTTCTGTTGCAAGTTCACAGAACAGCATTAAATTAAGAGGCATTCATTACTGGCGACCATCAAACTGCGACAGCCCTCGCATTCGCTTCTTCGGACTATACCTCTTCTGGTTCTTCATCTTCATATCGCTGGACCGGCACCGTCTCTTGGAACAATCGACGCATAAATCGGTGGAAGGCCAAGTGACCCGCCCACTCTTCACCCTTCTACTGATGTATCTGCAGTTCTCATGCAGTAGGTGCTTGTGTGTAGAAGAAGCAAGAAAATTCATGTAATCCTACATAAAACACACATTGAAAACAGATTTGTTTTTCCATAATTGCTACACTTAAGGCGCCGCTATTCGGCTGAAAAAGAAGAAGATGGAGAGATGTGTAATTACGAATGTTGGTCAGAGCGCGCTAATATTTTAAGTGATGAAATCGCAGCGAAAATGGCAAAAAAGCTTAATAAAACATGACTCGTTTAAAATAGAGCAAAAGTCTCGTGGAATGTACCTTAAGTATCATTTAAAGAAACATTGTGAATTTTTTCACAAATATAACTTGTAAAATAATAGAAATAGACTTGTTTTAAATAATTTTCGGAGCATACTTTGCGATTTTTTTCTATCGAGGGAATTTCATATAATTTGCGTTTCGGCGTGGAACGTAAATAGATGTTATCTTCAAAAATAACATATATTTTTTTAAGAGCTTAAAAAATTCAAATGTTTAAGGGAGATATGTAAGAAATCGGTCGAAATTCGAATAGTGGACCCTTAAGTACTTCTTTCTTAGCATCTAAATTCATTAATTGCATCAACCCTGGACCTTTACAAACTAAATAACTGGTGTATTCAAAACGATATGTTTTTAAATATGAAAAATGTTACATTACCTATTACCTTTACTCGCAACAGAAGAAAAGATTATGCATATTCCATTAATAATATTCAATTAAATGCAGTCACCACTATAAGAGATTTAGGAATCACTCTTGATTCAAAGTTTACGTTTAATGTACACATCAGTGATATCAAGAGTAAATCTTTGAAAATAATGGGATTCGTACATAGAATATCGAAACCATTCAAAAGCCCCCAATCCATTATAATTTTATACAACTCGTTGGTCAGAAGCAAATTGGAATATGGAAGTATTTTCTGGGACCCACACTATTTAAAATATTCAAAAACCATTGAATCAGTTAAAAAAAAATCTTAAAACTTTTATCATTTAAGCTTTGATTCAATGCCTTGCTCCTATCTTACGAGGAACGACTCCAACAATTTCATTTTACAACCCTGGAAAAAAGAAGACAATTTGCCGACTTAATATGTTTATATAAAATTATTTACGATAAGCGTCGAACCACTCATTGTCTGAGTAATATTCATTAGACGCAATTTAAAGAGTCATAATATATTCCATCTTGAATTATTTAATAACAATATTACATACTTCAATCCACCATCTCGAATGTGTCGTCCATATAATACCATTGAATGTGACCATGTAGATATCTATGCAAATAGTCTCACAAATTTCAAAAAGCAAATTAACAATCTTCTACCATGATATGTCATGGAGAACAATTATGTAATTGCTCTATTTTAAGAAGTCTTTTCTTTCTTTTCTTTCTCTGCAGGTTATGTTTTAAATTTGACACTACTATGTTTTATATTTCATTTTGTAGTAACATTGATTACACTTGCTGCGTTAACATTTATAATTGTAGTGTTAATACCTATGTACATCCCAATGGCAATTTTATAATTGTAATAATTATTGTTAACACTCTGTAAATGTTTCACACATTAAATAAATAAATTATTGCATCCAAAAAACCGGACTCGGTTGAACTATGACATTCCTATTTGGAGAATATTATGTGGGCGGGGGGAAGTAGGGATTGAGGAAGTGGAAGGAAAGGGGGAAGAAGATCGTTAGAAAGGTCTTGGCCCAAGAGTTCCAACTGCTTCCTTCTGAAGCCAGTGAGACTAAGGCATCCCCAATTGGGGTATGTTATGAGCCTGAAGGCAGTGGGGAGGGGAAGGAGATGGAGAAGCGGAATGTGGGGAAGTACCTGGCTTTTCAGATCTGGTCACCAAACACGCCATTTAAAAGCAGGCTAAAGCCATTTCAAGCAACGTTACAATTCTGAATGGTGGTCTCCCACTCTGGAACGCGTCGCAAACATACCTTACATTATTTAAATGATCTAATTGTGATATAACACAAATCAATCAAATAAAATTTATTTGCGCACGTCGGGATTTGAACCCGATTTGAATTTGGATTGCTAGTCGAGAACCTTACCCTTCAACCACGGAGGCTGTCAGATCTTATCAAATAAATATGCTAGGAGTAGAAAAATACGTGTTATTAGAAAAATATATAAAACTTTCTAAATTTTAAGAATTAACCCCTCAACAGCGCAACACTGAGAGTAGATAACTAACTAACTATCCGTTACGCCGCTTCTCCAAGGGGATAGGCAGAGAGGATTGACCGCGAAAAACCTCGGTCTCGGCACACACTCTTTGCTTCATTTACATTCATACATCGTCTCATACGGTTCCATGCCAACTGATAATAAAGTCAACTCAACACCCCCTTGAAAAGTCATTAAAAGCTATGAAAAAAATAATTTTAAATTAGTCGATAACCCTAACCTAACGTAACCTATAACCGAATTGTTATATATTTTTTTTTATCACTCTAAATGTCTTATCTGAGATGATTCTGAGTTGGTTTCATGGAGTTGTCCGGTCACCGTCTCATACATACCTTGACTGTTATTCTGCAGAAACCAATCGACAGTTTAAATAAGATTAATATTTTTAAACAGAATATTTTCACTAATTAAACTATTTTATTTTATTTTCCTAGGCCATGTTTCAACCTGCCAGTTATTACAAACAGCCAGTTATTATTAGAAATCCACAATAGGTTTAGAAAGTATAAACACGTCACGACAATCTTTTCTCACCATATATTATAATAATTAAATCTGATGTAATCGCAGAAACAGTCCTTTCGGCGCCGGGATTTTTTCCGAAGGCGGAGCCCCGTCCTCTGCAGCATCCGGAGTCTCATCTCCGTCCATCATCTCGCCACTGATGAGGTACCGCCCACGAGGACTGTTCCCATATAACTGATGTGGTTTTTTCACGCTGAAACAAACGAAAATAATCCGTCTGACTACATTCTATATCATAATCCGTGATGATCAAATGATTTAACACAAAAATTCAAGAAAAAAGGCATGTTAGTATAAGGTATATATGGATACAATACGATTATTCGTTCAGGGGATCCAATAGTCCAGGGAAAAATCGAAGTCGGAATTCACGCCCGTTGTGGGAGGAGTTTAAAAATATTTGAGAAAAAGCTTTTGGAACGGTTGAGAAAGGTATTTGAGAATTTTTTTTACATGTTGATTTCGTTAAGACCTAAAAAAAACATTAACTCCTTTTTTACACATTGTTTATTGTAGCAAAAGGAAATTTAAAATTAATTTCACGGAACCGAGCGACGTAGAGTCATACGTCTGTTCCCTGCTCCGGCCAGGGCGTTTCTGAATGGAAGTGGGGTGTGGCAAGCCAGTAGTCCTTCGGTGAACGACATAGAGGTCACTTTGAAAATCCACATTCGTCGGCTGCCAGCCGTATTGTGAAATAACAACGCAAATATGCATATTTTATTTTATTTTGTGAATATCGTGCGTAAATATCAATTTTTTTTGCGATTATCATAAAAGAAACTAAATTTGCTACAATAAGCAATAAAATTATATCCGAAAAGATGTTCATAAGTAGGAGAGTTTGCACTTGAAAGTGTTTTTTTAAAGACCTGTTACTTTATTTTTTTCTAGGCTTATTAAAAGACTTATAAAAAAATGACCGATATTTTTAAGGGCCAAAATATGTTCTACACGCATTATTTAATTGAAGCATCTATAATATTTCTAAGCGATCAAATTTTCAAAACAAAAACACATGATTTTGTGTGATTTTGCATTATTTACTATGCCTTCACCTTAACATAAATCTGTTTACAACATTGAGGTTGGTTGGGCTATTTACACAATACATCTCTCACTCTAGATACACCTACATTTATACATCATATCATGAACCGCTCGCTATATTTGGGATTTAATATTGTTGCATATTCTTAGTTGTTTTCCTGCCTGTTCCTGTGTGCAACTTTCACGACTCGCACTATCAGTCGAATTTCGATCTCCGCCTAATATACAATAAAATTAGGGATTGCAATCCCGCAAAGCGGGATCCCGCATTCCCGCGGGATCCCGCAGCTTTTATTAATCTGCTGGATCCCGCACCTTCAGAGCGCGGATCCGCGGATCCCGCAAATAAAAAATTTGGCGCTAAAACTTTCGCGTAAATCAAGAGTAGTTCATAAATATAGATTTACTTTATCGCATGAACTCGAACTATAACAAAATTTTAATTTTTACTATCCTAAAAAAAATCGGAAAGTCAAAAAAGCTGGTAAAAAAAATGTCTTTTTATTTCAGACAGCCGCCATTTTGCGAAAAAAAATATGACTTCTCCGAAGTTCATGCTATAGCAAGCAGCATTTGTTTGGATTAAAAATTAAATTGTTTTTTTTTTTTTCGAATTACTAGGAGGGTTGCAATCGTGTCAACCAGGGCGCGCCATATTTTTTAGAAAAACCACTTCAACACCCTGTAACTTTTTAATTTTTTTATTTTTTCATTCGATTTTTTTTATGTATTCTTAAATGTTCAATAAATATTTGGTTAAATAATGGCTACAAAAATATCATTGGTTTTTTTATTGCACCTGTAAAAACACATACAATTTATGCTTCTGGACTAGAGAATAAATTAAATTCTCAAATTCCACTTCATTAAATTTCTAGAATATTTTGCCGCACTTTATAAAGAAATGGAGCAGTATCTACCTACTTTCTCAAAATTTTATTATATATATTTACTTACACCCATTTTCTTCACACAAATTAAAACATAGTAATTTAAGCTCCTGCGTTCATCAAACAAACCACATACCCGTTCATGGTTAAATAATTGTTATTATTTTAAAGTGACGCTTGACATCAAACACACAGAAAAACAGTTTAATATCCTATTTTGTTTATGAAATTTTTAATTCGTATGTTAAACAGCGTGGTGATTTTGTTCTGGCGTCATCTCGTATCATTTTTGTTGCATTCTGAGAATTCTAACAGATTTATAGATCGGGGAAATCGTCCAAGAAATCATTTAAGATGAAGCCATACTAAATAATGCAAAATCATGTTTTTGTTTTGAAAATTTGATCGCTTAAAAGTATTATAGATGCTTCAATTAAATACTGCGTGTAGAACATATCTTGGCCCTTAAAAATGTCGGTTATTTTAAGTCTTTTAATAATCCTAGAAAAAATAAAGTATTAGGTCTATAAAAACACTTTCAAGTGCAAACTCTCTTACTTATAAACCCCTTTTCGGTTATGGTTTTATTGTATAATGTGACAAATTCAGTTTCTTTTATAATAATCGCAAAAAATATATATTTACCCGAACTTCACAAAATAAAATAAAATATGAATTTTCACGTTGTTATTTCACAATACGGCCGGCAGTCGACGAATTTTGATTTTCAATGTAAACCCTATGCCGTCCATCGATTTGCCAAACCCATTTTCTGTCAGTCTGTTCCCGGCCGGAGCGGGGAATACACGTTAGGCTCCGCGCCGCTTGGTTCCGTGAAATCAATTTTAAATTTCCGTTTTATTGCAATAAACAATGCCTAAAAAGGGAGTTAATGTTTTTTACAGGCCTTTACGAAATCAACCTGTAATAAAAAACTCTCAAATACTAAAATAAAATAAAAAACTCTCAAATACTAAATATTTCAACCTTTCCTAAAACTTTTTCTCAAGTATTTTTAAACTCCTCCCGTAAAGGGGCATGAATTCCGATTTCAATTTTTCCCAGACTATTGGGTCTTAAGAAATAAATAAATAACTCTTGGGAGTTCAATATAGAATTTTTTAAGAAGAACACCATTAGGTCTTAGGTTTATGCGATAAATGTGCTGGCAGAAAGCAAAGCTTGTCTATGAGAAGCCGCCAAGAGAAATTTGCATTAATCCCACCGCCTTTTTCAGGTCTGAAGATTTACGGATTCAACTAGCAATGATGTCGTATAATGTTGTATAGCAAACTTATATTTAACTAGCTTTTCCCCGCGGCTTCGCTCGCATGGTATTACGGGAAATTACTGTAGCACTTGCACTTATCAATTATCTCCCCCCCCCACCCCCATCCCCTCCCGCATTCCATATATTCATTCCCTTACATTCAGATTTCAAACATCTCGCCTACCACCTAAATTTCATAATGCTATAGCTCAAAGAAAAAAAGAATTACTTTTCCAATATTGTTCATCCGTTCGGAATTTATGCGCTTACAAACATTTCAGATGTTTATTTTTATTTAAATATTTGGATGTTCGTTAATATATAAAAAAAATACTCTATTTATCATTCAGTCTTTAAAATCGTTACGAATTATATTTTTAATATAGGAACTCTCATCTGACATTCCAAGCTTGTCCAAAAAAAAACGAATTCTAATATTTGAATTTTCTGCAGTAGTAGCTGACCAATAGACTGAGTACCTACCAGCATAGAGCCCAAAATTATATCAACATTGTTTCTATGGAAAAGATTTTTTTCTGACGTTAGCAAAAACTCGCTTTTGTTAGCGACAGAAAACGTATAACAAATATAATATATTAATATTTATAATTTCATAACGCCAGAGCTTACCATCATATACAACCTGTAGTCTGCGCATATAATTTAGCTTTCTATTGGTGAAAGAATTATTAAAGTCTTTATATTGTGTTATGCGTGAAAAGGTCATAAACAAACTCGAGCAGTTTCGCATTTATAATATTAAGTATGGATATGGATAAACACATCGACTCAATTGTTCACAGGTCATAAAAAATGCTTGGTTTTGTTCTTCGTATGAGTAAAGTATTCAGTAACCCGCATATAGTAATAATGTTATATTTTGCATTAGTCAGAAGTACGCTAGAATATGCCTCCCCAATTTGGAACCCGCAGTACAAACTGTGTATCGATAGCATAGAAAATATTCAAAACAAATTTATAAAATATATCACCTTCAAATTCAACAATAATTTTGAATGCACATTTCAAACATTGCAACAAAGGCGAACAATAGTTGATTTAACATTTACACACAGAATAATAACATCGATTGTACCGAATATTTAAACGGGCTGTAGTGTGATATTACAGTAAGAATGTAGGTAACACAAAGCAAATCTTAATCATTTTATACTGTTTCATTGAAAAATTATCTCTTCTCACTTGACAAACTGCCGACCGCTGGTGTAATACGTCGAATTTGTTATATTAAAAATATCGAAATCATTGGTATATTCGTTTGATAAACCGTGTAGGCGTAGGCGAGGAATTGACGAGTTTGCTACATAATTTGATTGTGAATGGAGACATTTAAATATGTCATTAAGCCTACTGAGTAGGTACTCTTAAATTGGCCAAACACGAACGCCGAATTTCCAATTTAAAAAATTAGGCATAGGTCACATATCCTCCGCCCAATATATTTTTTTTAAATGATATTTACCTTTTAATTTTTAATATGAAATTTATGGTGGAGTGACCAACTGACGGAATCATACTCTTATTGACTACGAACTAATGAGGCATATAACATTTTCATTAACAGGAAGTAAATTAAAGTTTTTAATTGTTCTCAGCAAAAATCCTAATATTTTCATACTATTATTTGTAATGTGATTTATGTGGTGCACAAATTCAAGTTTTTCTTCAAAAATAACTCCGAGGTCTTTTATTTTAGTTAATATCACCAGTTAGGTACTTCAAATTGTCGAACGTGGTTTTGTGAATATAAATTCTGAAACTGATATAAAACCCTCGCAAAATGAATGTCTTAAAAATTTATTTGCGGTTTTCAAAATATGCACCACAAATCACATGACACCACATTGTTTTTTAGTGTATCTACTTATATTTTTATTATGTAACTATTGTGTACTTATGTTATTTACAAATCTTTATTTCTGCGTACCTAAAAGCCCAACGAGTGTTTAAAAAATAAATTTAATTAAATAAATGGATGTTACATAATAAACTAATATTAATTTGTTGGTCTGTTAAAAATGTGGCGTTCGTATCTTCTCCGCAAAGCGCAGATGTGCTCGCCGCCCTCACGTATGTAATTTTAAATAATTAGGAACATAAGACAGACAACAATAATCAATAGCAATTATGTACATTCTGTTGGACTCGGCGTACGAATGTCTGATATTATTGCATTTCACGGTCATGTCCCAAACGAAACACACTTCGTGTCGGAAGCTTGATGAAGCCTACCCGTGCATCAAAACAAAATGATAACTAACAAATAAAATTAATGCACCATGCAGAAAAAGCCTACTATTTAGAATATTTTGTTCAGCAGGAGTTCTGTTCTCTGTTTGACTTTTTATTGAGGGTTCTCTGCTTGTTGAAGTGCTTGTTCATGTCGGAATCAGATTCGATAGTCCCACCCAGTAGATATCCATCTGCAGCTGGTGATTGGCTTGAAGAACAATTGCGACTGGATTCCTCTTGGATCAATTTACTTTAATCGTGTACCAAATCCTACTGCATCGGCATTTCCAAAACAAAGGCAGAACTATTTTGAGAAACTTTAAAGAAAGTTTATGAATTACAAATTAAGTTATTACCAGCCTAATTTCTGACGAAGTTCTTCGTCACCATGCCGAAAATCGATATCTTGGATACTAGGTAAAATTAGTTTATGAAATCAAAAAAATGTTTTGGTGTTTTTGGATATAGCACATCAAATAATCTTTTGTGAAATGTTGTATAGACACTAAACTTGAATTAAACTAAATAAATTGGTATTTAATAATAATGATGTTTTATTCCAGGATGTGGGGAGGATAGTGCAATCCCACACGTCCCATATAGTTATACATATTTTTACAACATATTTTAAGTAAAAAGTACATAGAATAGGAAAGAAAAAGTAAAAAAAAACTATAACAAAAATAAAATACAAAATCAATTATAATGTAAGGCGTGGTGTGAGGTGAGCTCGGGCCCAGCGCTCACTCAGGAGTGGCGCTTGGTGCTGGAAGACTGCGGTCACCACTGTGTTACCAAACGTAGCGAACCACTTGGGGTGATCTATGGCAGAGGTTTTGGTTATCCAATAAATGGTTCCCGGGCGGCGGTACCTATACCCGCCTCCCAAATTAACACATCTAATCTTATTGTAATAGTAGCACAGACTGGCTTCCGGGATTAAAGTCGGATTCGTGAAGCTGAAGGTATTTATAAAATATTTGCCTCATGATCCTTGCATTTAAAAACAAACGTTATTCATTTTAATATATCATTAAAGAAGAAGATAACAATAATAATCTAAACGAAAATATGAAAGAGAATAAGACACAGAAAAATAGAAAAATACAATGGTCGCAACTGGGACTCGAACCCAGAACCTTCGTCTAACCGAGACCGTCATTTTTTTTAAGAATTAACAATATTATCTTCAACTAATTCTATTTTCCATATTAAGGGCAACTACCCTTTTTTATTGGAAACAATCATTCTAAGAATTGGTTTGTAACCTGGATAGGGTCTCGAATAAATATATCCGAATTTATTCATATGGAACTATTGACTTTTTATAAAAGTCTAAGGATGGGTTGTTTCAAAAAATTTGACGAATTCGTCAAATATTTGAAGTTAATTTTCACGTTCTGTGTAAGTTCAATTCAAGTTCTGTGATGATTTCAGTTTTGTGAAGTAGCTGGTCTATGATGATAAAAAAACAGAACTCGAAAAGAACTTACACAGAACCCGAAAATCAACTTCAAATATTTGATGAACTCATCAAATTTTTTGAAACAACCCGTCCTTAATGAATATTCATTTTTTTTATAAAAAGAACTCTCTTTTTATAACTTTTGAAGATTATTCCCATCAATGTAATAAATGAAAAGTGTTTTAGTAATAGGTTAAATAATGTATTTGAAGTTCCACTGTGTAAATAAAACCAGGCTTGCGCAAAGACATGCATATTTTATTACACCAAAAATATATAATACTTTCTATAAGGCTACAGAAATTGATTGTAAAAATATGTCCTCCTACAGCAAGTATAAAAATGTATTAAAGTCTTGGATAAATACCATCGACACTAACATTTACTTGCTGTAACATCTGACCTGCTGTAACTTAACAAAATTTTTATTAATCTTTATGAACATGTCTTTTGAATGTGTATTTCAGTAAACACTGAATCTATTTTTAACGTATTTAATTTAATTTTTTTTTTAAATTTCTACAAAGATATTGTATGTAATTTTCTGTCTTAAAAACACTCAAGTATACCCACGAACTGGCGATGCCTATGTGGGATTTTTTTGGTTAATCTGCTAATCTATTTGTATTTTTCTCTACTTTTTTAAAACTGTTTATATAAAAAGTTTGTATTACAAAATTTTACAAATTGTACCAAAAAAATTGTTAATAAATAAAAAAAAAATTTAAAAAAAATCATTGAAGAAGATAACAATAAAAATCTAAATGAAAATATGAAAGAGAACAAGACACAGAAAAATAGAAAAAGACAATGGTCCCAACTGGGACTCGATCCCAGATCTAAAATAGTAAATAGAAATAATGTTATTCTAAAAAAATAAATACATAAAGGTAGGCACAATCAGTTTTAATTTTGAAAATACATAAATTCAAATCAAATTTGAGTTCATTGAACCAGATTTCATGCAGGACTAACGCACAGACAATCTAAATTAGCATATGTTTAATGATTTGCTCTTTCCAGTTTTGCGAGGTTACACTTTTTTTTCAGGACTGCACACTGTTGGTAGCGCATTCTGTTTCAAATGGTGACCGGATCACTCATTAATAACTCAAATCCATGCCTCCTTTAAAAATTCATTGAAAGCTTTGAAAAAAAAATTAAAGTTGGTCAAGTAGTTTACGTTAGGTTAGGTTATGTTCTATTTTTTTTTTCATTGATTTTGAGTTTTCATTAAACCAATAAATTGATTGCATCCTTCTAAAGTATATTCGTTATTTTAAAATTCACCCGAAAACATATTTACTGCTAAATATAAATGAAACCAGTTGTCGCAAAACGCGCCCAGGTAGAAGAAAGCTTCTTATACCTTTACTCTGAGACTTACCTTCCTAATGCACCTTGCAACATTGTCTCAATATGCCTAAGTTCATCCGTCAGTCTGATTGTTCGTGGGACTTGCTGACGTGACAATATGCCTTCTACTGCTATTGAAATGGGTAGCAAAAACCGACAGGAGAAAATTATACGGATTAGAAATAAATTATGCGTTGTGAATTGATAAGTAACATTTCTTTGATCTCTAGGCGCAGGACCATAAGGCATTGTCGATTACTCGACTCGACTACCGTTAGCGTGGGGGCAGATTGGCGAAATCAACCTTTATACTGTTATTTGATATTCCGATAATTTAATGTACTTAAATTGAAGAAACGTACCTTAAAAAGACTACGCACCTATAGGTTCAGAGTTCAGGGTTCAGGGTTCAATTTTCTATCGGCGTGCACAAATCAGTTACAACGGATATCACCACATTAGGCGGCTGCCTGTTTTATGGTGACCAAAATAATTTTGAAGTGAAAACTTCTTTAGCACCGTTGTGATTTGAAACTTGATGAAACTAAAAATATTGACACTAAAAAGGGACAAACACATATACATCTATAGGATGTAGCCTGAGAGAGAATGAGATAGGCTAATCGGTCTTCTCTTTGTGCGGTACTTCGTAATCTATCGGTGTCCTCTTTGTGTGGTGCTTCGTTGCCTCCCCACCCTTGTCACTTCTACCGCGTGTGACCTGCACCCTCTAATTTTTTAAATTTTATTCATGGGTACTAGGTTCCAATATAATACGAAAAATCCACGGTCCCTCGTAAGTCCCCTTTAGTGTAGTGGTACAAAGCGCCTGACGAATCTTTGCAGACATTCAGCGGTCTAAGAATCGAATCAATATGAAAAAAAGGATTTTTTTTATTTTGTAAAAATCAATATCCAATCTCCAAACAACCCCAAAATGAACAGACAAAGAAAATACTAAAGAAAGCGACATCTAGCGACTCTGAAGAAAAAAAAAACAAATATTAATAAGTAGACCAAATGTATAGGAAAAGGTGCACTGGAATTTGACGACAAAATATGGAGAAAATCATCCTTCACGTACATAACATAAAGTTTTTCTCTTAAAAAACATTACACAATTCGTGTTGCACCTTTCTTTAGAGAATGCTCGTGTTAAAAGGGCGGAGAAACTTGAGTAAAAAACAATTTAACATAACTTTTTAGAAAGAGTAAGAAAGATGAAGAACTTTATTTATTTATTTTATGTACATAACAAATAATAGATAAAAAATAAACAGAAAGAAAAGGAGATTAAAAAAAATAAGAGAGGAAAAAGAAATAAACAGGATATCTAATATTATAATTGAGAAGTTTTATGTCGTATTATTAGATATAATTATTGTTATATGGTAATCATATAATGTTTTTATTGCACTTGTTAATTGTTTATAATTTGTTTCCAATCTTAAGTTAACGGGTAATTTCACTCCAATATATTTGTAGAATTTGTTGAGTTGAATATAGTTATTAGTTATAAATGTAAACATACAGATTACAGATATAAACAATTTGGTAGGCGAATGGGTACCGCCGCCCCGATAATTATTTATTGAATAATCAACACCTACAAGTGGGTCACCCGAAGTGGCTCCTACATTTGGTTAATTAGCAGGGGCTCCCGGGTTCATGGGGTGAGGTTTGTCCGGATCTGGCGGCGGATGACCTGGAGAAACTGAACCCTACATTCCTACCCACCTCTCTTGCCTTCATCCTTCCCAGAACTTCCTCTCCTTCCATTCCTTAAAAAGACTCTGCACAGCATCCTCAAAGATGACATAGGCTCTGAGGGAAATATTTTTTCTCAGTGCCTCCCGTGTGGAGCTAATGTAAAAGAAAAATAGAAAATAGGTTAAAAGAAATCCAAATTGAAAGAAATAAAAACAACAAAACATATTATAAACAAAGAGTGGAGAAAATATTATATGAAAGACGCGAGAGAGATTACATTACACACATACACATAATTATTTTTCTGATGCAGTAATTAATTAATCATTTGGTAAATCGTTGTTGACAAATTAATCGCCTTTAGTCAGATACTATTCTAATCACAAGTTTTAAGCTTTTTACTTTCACAATAAATTAAATTAAAATTTTGAACTTTTCTATGAAATAGCTTAGTTACTATTATAATAATGTAGAAGTATTCATAATGTTCCGAGTAATTCAAGTAAATAGATTAAAATCGACCATACGTGAATTATGACAATAAGTTTGTCGTTTCTTTGCGTTCTAAGCAACATGCTTGCGATACGAAAGCTCCTTACATATGGACTATCAACTAATCCGTATTTGATGCGGTCTAGAAGAGGAAAAAGCTCACAGCCATTATGATATTCCTATATAAATAGTAAATAGTAGAAACCATCCGACCCCAGCAGGCAGAGCGGGGGGGGATAGTATTGGTTTAATACTCCGAGGATAATGGGAGATGGCATTATCCTCTTGTTTATGCCTCTAATACGATTCGAATATCTTGTCTGATCTCGATCGCTCCGGGGAGGGTTGGGTACTGTGTACCCCTCCCCTCTGTTTATCGTTTAGTGTTCCCAACATCTGCAAAGATATAAAACCTCGAGGGGATCGCATAGTGCAGCGTATGGTGAAATGAAGAATACGGGACTTATTCGGCCAGTCGACATTTCAAAACACTTTTATTGGCCGGGATCACATTGGAATATTGCACGCGTCAAAGTGTTTTTTAGGATTGATTTTATGCGATCTGCTTGTTGTTTGCTCCGACGTGTGCGATTCTGACAAAATTACTTACTTACGTTCGAGGGTCGACCGCAATCCGCAATATCCCCCGAACACTCCTAACATGTTTGTCTTTGAATAATACAAACAAATGTGACAAATAAAGTAGCAGCCTTCCACGAGATTTGATTTCGGGCAGCTTATAACCCTTCTTGATATTTTTATTGAAATCAATGGAGTCTTTATTAAAAAAGTTAATACCGAAAATCTTTTTGGATTTACACCTCAATCGTGCTGTGTGTAGTAATGGGTAGGGGTAGTTACATTTTTATGCAGTTAAAAGCTTTAAAGATTAAACGGTCTAATTCGTGTTTTTCGAAGTGAAAACTTCTTTAGCACCGTTGTGATTTGAGACTCGAAGAAACTAAAAAGAGACAAACACATACATCTATACTCTGTAGTATTCAGTCTGCGAGAGAATGATATAGACCAATCGGTGTCCTCTTTATGCGGTACTTCGTAGAATAAAATGTTAATAATTTTTAAACTTGGTAAAAATATTATTATAAATAAATTCTGCTATTATCCTTCTCTGATACTTTGCATTCGCCTCATTCTCTCGAAGTGTAATTTTCTGAAGGTTTCATTTCTACCGCGTGTGAACTACACACATTTTTTATAATGGACATATATTATATAAGGTGTACTATAATAAATGTTTGTGTCCCAACGAAATTAAAATATTTAATTTCTTTGTAATTTCCACGAAAACATAACAATAAAACGATTGAGTAAAATTAAAAATCCATTTTTATTAATCTTTATTATAAACAAAATCTAATGACGATTTTGTTTATAATAAAGATTGCATAGTTGAAGTAAAGTATTTTATTTTATTTATGCAGCCAAATTTCATAAAGTATTCATATAGAATATCTACATGGAAATTAGTAATTAAAAACAATTTATTTAGCATGTAAATAGTTCGTGAAACGAAGCCCTATTAATATATATTGGTTTAGCAATACGAGTACCAATGAAGGTATATATAAACGAAAAATTTACTTGGCATGTAAATAACTTGCCAAAAAAGCACCTTCTGAAATATCATTGTCATGGCAATACGAATACCAATAAAGGTATATCTAAACAAACAATTTACTTAGCATGTAAATGGTTTGACAAAAGAAGCACCTTTAAAAATATCATCGGCATGACAATACGATTACCTATGACGGTATATCTAAACAAACCATTTACTTAGCTTGTAAACAAACAATTTACTTAGTTTGACAAACGAAACACCAATAAAAATATCATTGGCATGGCAATACGAGTACCATTGAAGGTATATCTAAACAAACAATTTAGGTAGCATGTAAATAGTTTGGCAAACAAATGACTATTAAAATATCATTGGCATGGCTATATGAGTGGCAATGAAGGTACATATATCTGAACAAACAATTTACTTAGCATGTCAATAGCAAGACAAACAAAATACCTATTGAGTACCAAAGTACCTTGGCAATATATTCGAGTACTAATGAAGGTATATCTAAACAAACAATATGCTTAGCATGTAAATAGTTTGGCAAAGGAATTAAAATATCTTTGGCACGGCAATACGAGTACCAATTACGGATGTATTTATAAATTCATATTTTCATATTTCTTTTACGATTTGCGATGAATGAATGAAGTCATTCTGTAAATATAGGTACTAAGAATTCTTCGGATAAGAGCACCGATTGGTATCATTACATTAAATAATCCTTATTGGACCCTTTTCTCTACCAATACATATAAATATCGCGTCGCAGAGTATCTCACGTTCAATTAAAACCAGGCGATGACACAAATGCATAATTTCGGTAAAACGCTTTCATAAAAAACTTTCGAGTGTTAGTACACGAGAGAATTAACAGTGCTTGCTTGCATTACAATATCTTGTAAACACTATAACACCGCTTTTTTCCTAAATAAATATGTTAATGTCTGCCCAGGCACAAGAGTCACCCTGAAATGCCGACAACATTACTGCAATCTTAATTCGTCGTTTATCTTTTATTATGTGCATCCATTACTTTTATCTCGCGGGGGTAAATTTTGGAATTTGTCACATGATATCATCGTAAATATATTTACTATGTTCAATTATAGTCACAAAATCATGTACCCTTTAAGTATCCATGATTTTTTATTTAACCTGTAAGCAAAACATTTCATCATTTATTAAAATATGATTTCTCGGGGAAAACTGTATAAGTTATGTTTTGTTGGATTCTAATTTCTAGCCAATTACTTAACTATGTTTAATAGGTAGGAATATTATAAAGTATTACTACATTACGTCGGTGTGCAAAGCACGAGATTGTCTTAAAATGTTAGGATGTGTCTGTGATGTTGTTTTCCTTTTTTATGCGAATTATTCTCCACATGGGAATGGTGTGAGGCTGGAGGCAGTGGGTAGAGGAAGGAGATGGGGAGAGCAAGGTGGGAAAATAATTGGCTATTCAGATCTGGTCTCCAAACACAGCTAAAGCCATTTCAAGCAACGTTTCAATTCTAAATGGTGGTCTTACGCCAGGGCGGTACTGAGAGTTTCTTCTACTCCGGAATGTGCCGCAAATGGTGACCGGCCAACTCAGAATGAATTCAACTCTCAATGCCTCCTTTGAAAAGTCTTTAAAAGTGAAAAAAAAATATTTTTAAAAAAATGGTTAAATATTGGTTAAACTTTGGGTTAGATAGAGGGCTATTTAAAAAAAATCATAGCTTTTAATGACTTTTCAAAGAGGCGTTGAGTTGAGTTGATTCTGAGTTGTCATGGAACCGCCGCAAAATGTGACACCGTATTTAATTTTTTTAAACTTTATTTAAACCTTGAGGAGGAGAGCTTTGCTCTTGAAACATGTCGGCTTTATAGATTAAAAGTGGTTAAAACAAAGAAATCTTTTCTGTACCTTAAAGGAAAAACCACGTAAGTTCATAGCAATTGCTACGGACTTACGTAGTTTATCCTTTAAGGTGCAGTTTTAATTTTGAACATAATTATATTTTTTTGTGGATCGTTTACCAATTTTGTAAATCGACTTCAAAAATACCCTTAATATTATCTTGGTTTGAATATTAAGGAATTTATTTCAAACGTTCCGGTATAACGACTTCCTTGACGCATTTGAATGAAAACATGTTTTATACTAAACTTTTGTTATTCAGCGGTATATTCTCTCTGCGCAACCCGTCAGGGTCACTTAATTATATTTTAAGTAAGTAGGTACAACGTATTTTCGGTAAACCGACTGCATATTGTATATTAGTATGCGAGGGACCAACTGTCGATGGATCAACTGTCGTGGAACCGCCGCAAATCTACCTTACATCATTTAAAATATAATACATTAGTGAAATATCACAATTAAATCAAATAGAATTTACTTGCGCACGCCGGAATTAGAACCCGCAACCTTCGTATTGCTCTTGGATGCTTCGTTTAATATATCCTAGTGAGACAGGCATCGACAAAAACCTAATGTAAACATACTGTTTATAGATAAATAAATAAAAATAAATAAAATAAAAATATTCCTTCAAGACGTGTAAAGCACACTTCGCAGACTAACATTAAATTGTCACTCCTCTCGGTTAATGAACTGCCTTCATAAAAGTTATCTGGTGTTTACCTCCGTAGAATTAGGCTTACATTGTTTACACGCCGCACACTTGACTTCGGGGAAGCTTTTTGTGCAGGTGATTCCCCTAAAAGCTCCTGTTCAAGTGGTTTCAGTAAAAGCTCCCGAAGACTCGACTACCCCGCACCGGCGGCGCCCGCGGCCACTTGTCGAACTAATGAGAAAGTATTACAACTATACAGCTGA
The DNA here is from genome assembly GCA_936435175.1 of Glyphotaelius pellucidus. NCBI lineage: Eukaryota > Metazoa > Arthropoda > Insecta > Trichoptera > Limnephilidae > Glyphotaelius > Glyphotaelius pellucidus. Next base: position 4,054,538 of record OW386541.1, read on the forward strand.
AAAGCTTGTACAAATATTTTGGTAAAACCGACAAATAATCATTTTATTTTAACTAATAGTTATCTATCTAATCTACTTAACTCCGCCGTTGAGAAAATTACACGGTTTCTTTTAGGATATTTTTTCTTCTACGCGTTCATCCGTTTATGTTACAAGGGGAGCACTGTTAATTACACCTTTTTTGCCTGAGCCAAATTTCAAAACAACATATAATTCATCATCATCTTCATCCCCTTATCGTATTCGGGTACCCACTGCATCGACAAGGCTGAGCCATACGTCTTGAGCTGACTGTTCGGCCTCCGTTCATGGCAGTCCCATCCTCTCCTCATACAGTTTCTGGAGTTGCCTCGCCCAACTGTGTCTGGTGCGGCTCACCGGACGTCTACCCTATGGAATCGCACTTAGTATCTTCCTCGAAATTCGGTCATCAGGCATTCTTAGAACATGCCCAAGCCACCTCAGTTGCGATTTTCTATGAAGAGTAGCAGTGGTTCAATGTTTAGAAGAATAACAAATAAGTATGGAAGCAGAACGCTTCAATGCTTAATACCAGTGATTTTTAATAAATTTAATAAGTTTTTTAAGCCTGTGAATAATGAGAGACCCTGCACCAATAACATTAAGGACGGGTTGTTTCAAAAAATTTTATGGATTCATCAAATATTTGTAGTTAATTTTCACGTTTTGTGTAAGTTCTATTTAAGTTCTGTGATAATTTCAGTATTGTGAAGCAACTGTCCTATAACTATATAAAAACAGAACTTGAAAAGAACTTACACAGAACGTGAAAATCAACATCAAATATTTGATGAATCCATCAAATTTTTTGAAACAACCCATCCTTAGCGTTGGATAATAAATGACGATTCAATGTATCTTTGAACATCTCAACGTACCTGCCTAAACAATTTGTATCTAGGTAGGTACATTGAGATACGTTATTTTATGTATTTGTAATATTTTATTTACACGTGTTATTAATGTAAAAAATATGTATTTTATTTAATAGAACCTACAGTCAAGCCGTCGTGTGACAGCTTTGTGGGACTATACCATGTATTAAATTTTTCTTGTATTAATAAAAAAAAAAAAAGATCGTCTCTGATCGTCGAGTTTCTTATGATCCCATTTCGTAACCCCTGCCACTTCTCTCAAGTACTTCATTTCGTAACCCCTGCCACTTCTCTCAAGTACTTCATTTCGTCAGCTTTTGGACTCTAGAGCATGTTCGTTCGCTTAGCATCCATATCTGGTGGCCGTAAGTGAGCGTATATGTAACATATAATTAAAAATAACAATAAATGTAATTTGGGAGGCGGGTTGGGGTATCGCCGCCTCGGTAACCATTTATTGAATAACCAATGCCTCTACCATAGGCTGTCCCCAACTGGTTCGCTACGTTTGATGACTTAGCAGGGATGCCCAGGTTCACGGGTGATGTTTTTTCTAGGTCTACCCACTTACTGCATGGCAGGTCGGATCGAGAGACCCGCATTTTTGAGCTAGTGGGACTATAGCATTTACAACAATTGCGGTATGTTGAAAAGTCAATTTTTTTTTACATTAACTCCACACAGGAGGCCCTGAGGAAAATAATTTCACTCAGTGTCTATGTCATCTGAGATGCTGTGTGGAGGGTCTTTTTGAGGGTAGGAAGGAATGAACATTGGTCTTGAGGAGACCCATGTTGTAGGAAAGAGGAAACACAGAGGCTGGCAAATCGTTCCACAGCCGAGCTGTTAAACATAAGAACGAGTCGAAGAAGCGACCCGTTCTCATGTGACAAATGTCAACCGTGTACATATGTTGGGCTCGCATTTGGCGTGTCTCCCGACTATGCACGGTGCCGAAGGGATCAATGACGCTAGTTCCTCAGAGCATCTTCCATTGAAATACCGGTAGAACATAAATAGCATTCACACCCGACGCCTGTGCTCTAAAGATTGCAATCCGTTCGTTAAGGTAGGAGAATCTATCAAACGGACCGCCCGTTTCTGCACAGAGTCGAGGGTATTTTTCAAGTATTTTGAAGCTCCAGACCAGAGGTGGCTGCCAAATTCAACCGTGGGGCGCACTTGCAATTTGTACAGGGTTAGCTGTGTAGTATTAAAGTATTACTAAATTATGAGTAATATAAATAATTGTCTTGATAAACGGGTAGGTATATTTTTCTATGGACCACACGCCAATGGTATAAAAGTTTTTTAAATTATTTTTTTTAATGTTTGGTTAATGTTTTGAGTAAATTGAACACCTTGTTGCTTGATCCAGTCTTTGATGTGTTTTTTGTGAAGAATTTTAGATGTTTAATAAAAACAAATAACTTTTTGTACACCACTATTTAATTAACAATATCGACATGTAAGAAAACATAGTTTAACAATAAACAAAATTTTAACAATATCGACATATAGAAAACATAGTTTTGGAAACATGTCGATATTGTTAATTAGATAGTGGTGTACACAAAGTTATTTGTTTTCATTAAATTAATAATGATGCCACGAAGTGAATTTGCGAAGTTTGAAGAAATAATTGAAGATGTAATTGTAGTTAGTAGTTGCTTCAGTGTGGTGGGCATGCAGTTATATTGTTTAGTTGCGTAGTACTTAAAGTTTCTTTGCCCGTGTGAGGTATGAATTATCGGTATATTTAATGTTTTTTTTTGGGGCCCTGGTTTTAATTGATATTTGAGGTTGCATTGGAATGTGTTTTAAAAGCAGTTTTTCCCCCAAAACCCCTTCAGATTTCATGTTTGATTTCTCCATCCTTAAAAGGACTCGGTAAAATTTAGACGGATTCATTTTTACACGAGTCAGTTCATAATAGAAGTACAATAACTTACCTGCTTTGTATTTGTTTTCATGTACAATTTACCATATTCCTAGCTCCATGTCAACTCCATAATAAATAGGTATTTTGTCGTTACACCACATTATACAAGTCACATTTTTCTTTCAGTCTAACATTTCAAACACAATAGATTTAAATCATATTTAAACTGATACATTATTCATTAAGTGCCTACTTGGCCGGCCAACGAGGAAAGAGGCCGCCCCATGGGCTGAAATATTTTTTTCTGTCACGGGAGTAACATGATAAAAATCTGTCCGTTTTAAAATGGGTCGACAAAAATACACAACTGAGTCAATTTAAAAAAACATAACACCTCAGATCAATCATTGTAATAGAGTTAAGCGGGGGTTATGGTAATTCTTTCAAAGATAACAATTCTGTAGAAAAAGTGACGCATCTTTTTATGTCGGCTTAATAATATTATTCGAGCTGCAGTATTTTGTTCTACGTGTTGTTATTTGTGATTTTTTTTTAAGTGAATACCTCACAAGGATCCCAGGTGCTCCCGTCTGGAGCCAGTGAGACTATGGGATCCCAATTGGGGTGTGTTGTGAGGCTGAAGGTAGTGAGAGGGGAAGGAGATGGGGAAGAGGAAGGTGGGGAAGTACCTGGCTATTCAGATCCGGTCACTAAGCACGGCTAAAGCCATTTCAAGCAACGTTTCAATTCTGAATGGCTGTCTTACACCAGGGCGATACTGAGAGTATCTTCTGGAAAGTGCTGCAAATATACCATATATTATTTTTAAAAGAATTAATTTTGAAAAAACACAGATTAATCAAACAAAATGTATTTGCTCACGCCGGGATTCGATCCCGCGACCTTCGGATTGGGAGTCAAGAGCCTTACCCCTCAACCACGCCGGCCGTCATGTTCGCTACATTCGCTAATTTCCCCTATTTCGTCCCCCTTCCACGAAACCCACCTCCTCCGTTCACCTCTCCCCCTCTCGGATTTCCCTCCCCCTCCTAATGTTCCTCCCTGCCGCAAAATTATATGAAGTAAGCACATTTTTCACAATCAACTTGCGCGCCACCTATTGTAATTTTTTGTACAAATTTCATAACGCCAAAGCTCACCACTATATACAGAAACCTTCACGTGCGTACGCACAACAAATCACCAAAGTTTCATCACAATCGGATGAATGTTTTAGGAACGCATAATAGACAAACAAAGAAACATTCATTTTTATTTATTAAGATGTGATATATGATATGAAAATCAAAAAGTATTCTTTTGCAGTAACCCAACATTGAACTCCTAACCTTTGAATCCAGAGTCAAGGAGATTACAGCTCGGTCATTGAGGTAGTTGCAGTAAGCATGCGAAAATTACAAAGTACGCAGTATTCAATTAAAATAATTTTCAGTCTATTTAAAAATCATTATCAATTTAAAACTAATTAAATTCTTGGTTAATTTGATAATTATTGTACGGCAATTATCATATTAATGGCGAACCAGTCGTCAGTTCTGAA